>JRHT02000153.1:80683-93198 GCA_011800875.2 Suillus brevipes Sb2 | reverse complement strand
CGAAGACGGCTTTTCTGCGATGTTTTTCAAAGGTAGCTAACAAATTATCAGCTCGGCTCAATGACACCGCTGAAACTGCTCGGCTCTCAAGCAATGATTCTAACCCTCATCCAAGTCCTTGGTACACCCGCTCAATCACCATGATGGTAGCAAATGTACATCTATGTACATCCGTTTCACAGTCGTTTTGTGCGTTTGACCCCGTGGGATTGGGTTCTTGGGAAGATCAAGGGATGTTTCGACAATTGGCATCCCGGCCGGCGCTGTCGATTGCATTCTTAGTCTGAATGGTATCGCTGCCGCTGTCCGCCGGTTTCTTGTCTTTGACTTTAGCGTGCTTGGCATGCGTTGTTCCGCAGGTTAGCACACCCGCTCTACAACCGACAACATTACTCATTGTATAGGTTGTATTTCAAATATCTTTTGATCCATGCTTCGCGGGTATCATTTGTTGACGGCCTTTTCGCATCTTTGAGTTCAAGTAAACACTAACTTTTACTTGTTCGGTTTGTACAGTTAATTAATTAACTATAGGCCACCGCATGACGAAAAGCAACCTTGAAGTCGGAGGGCATACAGATCTTGCACCCCCTCATGCGGAAAATGCCGGTCCACTTCTGTTGCACTACGAGTCACTAACCATGCTCTATCATAGGTCAAGCCACTACCAGCTATAAAATTTCGATGTACAGTTCCAGAACTCAACAAGTCCAAGGCAAGCGATTCGTTTCTTCCGTTGGTATTACTCAAGTGTCCATCCACGCAGGGAACCTCATTCTCTCCTTCAAATTCGTGTGCCGTATTTGCCATTGTGAACTTGAACATTCCTCTTCCATTCCCGCTCGCAGTCACGGTTGCCTTGTGTCCTGCTTACTTCTGTGGCTTTATAGGCGACTTCTCCTCTCCGAAGTTCCACCGAGACGCTCAGTCACGGACCAGGTGTCTCACTACTCAGGACAGTTACAAGACTGTGCTAATGTTGCGAAACATTCATTGTTGCTATTTTCATTGCGCTTCATTGGCAGGCGGTGCAAGGAAGGCGCTAGATTAGTAAATACAGCATGCGAACTCGAGTGAGCGCTTAGCAGGTAGGTCTCTCTCTCACTATCACTACTGATTTTGCGCATCATCATGCCCGCTTTACCTCACTATTGCAGGCATCAAGCCTGCTAAGTCACGGCCCAGGTGTCTCACTATTCAGAACTACATGACTGCCAATGACCGAAACATTGGTCGGCATTGCTTATTTCGCTTCATTGACAGGCGGTGCAAGGAAGGCGCTAGATTAGTAAATACTATGGTGGATGATTAGTGACGGTTCAATTTCTCGCATTTCCCCAGCATTTTTCAAAGTCCGCTGTACATATTATTGTATTTACATAGTATTATGAATGTCACAGGTCACACCACCCCAGCACCCAAGAGCGGCGGACATGAGTAGACTCATTTATCACTCTCTTATTTGATTACCCCTCGCTTCAACGATGTCAGATGCCGAATGCACTTGGTAAGAATGGTTGAATTCCAGCCCGTGAGTGGCATGTCTGCACTATGATTTGAGTTATCACTGATTTCTGATGCTCGATCAATAGCCCCCAATGAACTTATCAGGCCCTTCATTGAAGATTTCGTTGCGAAGGGGTATAATAACTCGGAAATTGTTTCTCGCCTGCGCAAGCATTATGATACTAATATGTACAATGTTTCGTGAGTTGCTCGTTGACTTCTGTCGAGAGCAAGCATTTGATACATGGTTTGATTACAGGATCGACCTACTGAAAAAGCGGCGCTCTCAGTGGGGACTGAAGTCGGCTCGTGGACAAGCACACACAATCACAAGTATAGCACCAGCTATCGAGCGAGTGCGGGAACGCTTCCCAATGCAGGGTTCACACGATATGAGGCAGACTCTTCTGTATGAAGAGAAAATCGTTGTCCCAAGGTATGTGCTTTGTGCTTACCAGTAGTCATATTTTGTGTTTTGGTATAAGACATTTTGTGAACAGGGCATTGATACTTAGCTACATGAATCTCCATCATCCAGAAGAGGTTCTAGCTTGCAAGAGTCGGCGACTGAAGAGAAGCATCTATTGGACCGCTGGTGTTAATGACATCTGGGTTTTTGATCAACATGATAAGTGGCGTCGATTCCAACTGTTCTTGCACGTTGCAATCGAGCCGTTCTCAGGACGTATACTGTGGTTAAAGATTTGGTGGACCAACCGTAATCCCCGCCTCATTTGCGGATGGTACTGCAATACAGTACAAGCTCTTGCGAGGTGGTAAGCAAGCTAGTACTATATTATCGGGTATCAATAGTATACAAGTCAATTCTGATTCTTCCAGCTATGCCACTAGTTACTCAGAGCGATCCTGGAAGTGAGAACAACGGAATTGCTAACGGCTACACCTATTATTGTACTGTAGCTGTCTATCACGAAAAGTGACATGTAGACTGAATGAACGATCTTCAATTTTACTTTCATACGAGCGTTCCGCACACCTTTGGATGGCCCTTCGTGCTCACGGTTGAATCATTATTATAACAGATGCCTATCTGAGCACCACTCGAATGTTTCATTGAAGGGTACGCTCATTACAACCAGAGAGAATGATTACAGTAATAGATGTCTATAAACCACATTCGCCGTCGTGCTTTCCTCGTTCTCTTCTCCGAACAGCGCGCGAATGTCTCATCGACAACGCACTCTCGATACTGCAGTGTATAGCTGACCGAAGGAATTGGTGCGCAAGTCCAGCACCACTTTTAAGAAACTCGGAGAGGATGAAGCACCAGATTTGAACTAGGCAGGACACTGTACTTCTTTCCAGACGTTTCCTTGACCTGTTTGACAACACCTTATGCACCATCCTTGACGGCAAGCCAAGCAGGCCTGTTAGAGATGTCCTTCCACCACCTGTGCATCAATCGATTAAATCATATCCACGACAATAGGTATCTCAACTCCTACCTGGCAAGGTTAGGCCTGCTCTCAATCACCTCAGCAAAGCCAGCTCCGCAGAACGCAGCACCGTATGGCAGATGGGACAAATCAGCGAGCGTGGCAGACTAGATAGCCACCAAACGCTGTTAGTTCATGGCGCAGACCGTGAAGAAATAAATTAAATGTACGTCACCAGCAAGGTACTTCTGTTTGCTGAGGATCAAGTCATACGCATCCATCTTGCTTTGGAGCATTCCCAATAGCTCGCTGACGCGCTCCTCATCCGGCTGCAGACCACGGCGCCTTGAGGAATCGTCTAAGCTACGTTGGATCAAGAAAGAGAAGCACTCACGGCTTAAACACTTTTTCAGCAACAATTGGCGCAACAAAAGCGTTAAAGTTGAACGTTTCGATCGAAGATGCTTGTTCAAAGAGGGCCTCAGCCTTGGGATCGGTGGGAATCAAGGAGGTGCCCTGATCGGGGTATTCCTTGCTGAGGTATCTTGCGATTGCGCGGGACTCGTATAGAATGAACCTGTCGTCATCCTTTGGGGGCGCAAGTCAGCGAGTGAGATAGATCTGATCATGAGTGGGCCAAGTTGACAGGGATCACCTCATATGGGATGTTCTTTTCCTTGCAGACGAGGGAGCATAGCTTTCACTCACAAATCAGTAGAAGGAAGGGAACTTGGTCCTTGCAAGAGGCGTGGCAGTGGTGCTTGCGATATGAGCCTGTGACAGCAAACATAGGTATGCAATAAAGATCTAGCAATACATCGTGAATGAACGGACGGACTTTGAAAAATGCCTGCGGCAACGCGGCAAATTGAACCGTCACCAATCATCCACCATAAAATACAGCATGCGAACTCGAGCGAGCGCTTAGCAGGTCTCTCTCTCACTACCACTACTGATTTTGCGCATCATCATTCCCGCTCTACCTCACTATCCAACTTTCCACTCTTACAGTATTCTTTCGCGATCGGAGTCATGCTCAGTGCAGCAAGTACTTCAGGCACATCAGCAGGCCGGAGAGACGGACAACGACAAGCGCCGGCGAACTCACCAGCACCAGTTGCACTACCCCGGACGAGCGAGAAAGAGCCACCACTATATGGTGCACAACACCGTCAGGATGCACTTTGGAAAGGTAAGGAGCCATCTTGTGATACCCACCAGCTCACTCAATCAGAAGTAGGCGGCAATGATGCGCTCCCTCCTCTATGGCAACAGTTTCAGGTGTCGGATCAAACTGTTTATCAAGATGACACACTCGTTATAGCCTCTTACAACCGACCTTTGCCAGGAGTGCGACTAGGTGAGCAAAGAAAGTGCTACTGGGAGCGACAGATTCATGATATTACATAGATCTTCCTGGAGATTTCGTTGATCCCGAATGCGAATGGCACATCTCACCATTCGGTCGGTCCTACTTCGTCAACCACAATACTCGGACCACATCATGGAATAAACCAAAGCTAGAACGTCCAGCAGGGAGCTTGAAACCGGAGTGTATCATCGAGGGTCACTCTGGATGCATATGGAGTCTTGCTTACTTGAAAGCCAGTTGCAATGTGATGAGCGCGTCGGATGATGGTTCGATTCGTCAGTGGAAAGGAGACGGAGAGCCAGTAGGAAAGTCATGGGATGGTGGAGGAGGAGGGGTGCAGTCGATTGCAGTGCATCTCGATGACACTACGGTCGTTAGCGGAAGCGCAGACGGCAGACTACGGTTGTGGAATATACAGGAGGGCAGCATGATCGGCGACCCGTGGGAGGGGCACGACGCGGCAGTGAGGTGTCTCGATTGGTCTCCTGATGCTCTGGAGATAGCAAGTGGTGCGCAAGACGGCACCATACGACGCTGGAACCCGGATACCGGCCGACAAATAGCACCACCGATAAAGACCAGTCACGTATGGGTTGAAGTCGTTAAATACTCTCCACAAGGTGACAAATTCATCAGCGGCGGAGATGGACCGATTTGCGTATGGTCAAGGGACGGCAAGCTGCTCATCGAGATCAACGGACATGACAACGCGGTGAGGTCATTGTGTTGGTCCAAGGACGGCGCACACATCTTCTCCGGGTCATTCGATTACACCATCAGAAAATGGCGGGTGATGGATGGGAAGGAGCTCGTTGTTCTTCGGGGTCATACCAGCGGTGTCACATCCATCTGTCTTACTCCCAATGAACGATATATTGTCAGCGCATCATATGACTACTCCGTCCGCATCTGGGACCTTAAAACCAATCAGGCAGTCGGGGACCCACTCTTGCATGACGATGAAGTCCTCGTTGTTGTCATGTCCCCTGATGGAAAATGCATTGCCAGTGCTGGAATAGATAAAAAAATCTATATATGGAGCCTTGAGGCGGCGCTCGAGCGACATCAAGTTGGTCTACTATGCGCTTTGGTGTTTCCATATCCTTTTCTAATAGTGTTCGTCGTTTAGGGTGCGGATGGCAATGCAAAACTCAAGGCAGGTCATCTCAGCTCCTCCTTCAAGTTCATGCCACATCTCACTTTTGATTAGGGACGTCCAGCCCAACCCAGAGTTGTGCGCCGACCAATCGTGAGGAACCTCATTCCCACCACACATCTCGCTAGATTATTAATGTCCATCTGCACTTCAAACAGCCCAATACCGGAGGCTCGGCAAAATACGTCAGTAATCTTCTTCGTTCTTCAACTCTTGCTAATTTGACTTTTGAGACAGGGCAATGATTTCTTCGCTGATCATTCAAATAATCGCACAGCTCCGCCTTCAAGTTCATCCCTCAAGTGGCGCAGTTTGTTTGGTTCCCTTCGCTTCAGTGCTCGGCCCACAGATGCGCCTCGACCATCGCCTCGTGAATCCCGCCGCTGGAATTTCAACTTACTTCCTGTAGGAAAATCAAGTCGCACAGTCGAAGTCGCTCCTGCTCGTGATGAAGATGTGAGTGACTCGTCACCGCTCCTATTCCTATTTCATTCCGTTACAATGTTGCAGAGATATGGCATCACCCCTGAAACTGATGCGGAAGCGGATGCAGCCATGCAACGCACAAATAGCAACCAGCCCGACAACTCAACGCAACCAGGCCAACTCGCAGCGGGGGCACAAGCGTCTCAAGTACAACCAATACAAACACAAGCACAAGTCTCCACAGTCGGACTGGAGGACATTGCGTGCGGAGTGAGCTGTTGCGGAACTTTCATTGGTTTTCGTCGCTCTGCATCCCATCGCTCATGAAGGATGTAAGACGTGCGGCACGCGCACGCGTACGCTCTCTTTCCTCCTCACTCCTCTCATAATCAACATTCGCCACCATCACCCACCGTCCTTTTCCCCCAAATGTACCTCCACCCCTTGTAAACTCATCACTGGGAAGTCGGCTCCTCTTGCCCATATTTCCTGGGTCTGGGGAAATCGACCAGATAAAAAGTAGATTTTTAACGTTATTTGCATGCTTGGTAAATAGAGCGCAGTCTCCTCGGTTCAGGCCTGATGGTGAGCTTGTAATCATCACTGCACTCTGCATCATGGTACCAGTGATCATGATTAACTTGCGTCCAGAGTTCAAAGCGTCATTCTGCGCATGCAGTAGTGCACCGATAACTTGGAGTACTAGTCACTTCCTTAGCCGTAGAACGAAACACTGAACAAACTTCAAATGGGTGTGCAATGATGCATTTGGAAGCGATGGACAGATCGAACAATTAAATCCAACGCTATATAAGTAGTATTGTAGCAGCTCTGGTAAGGAAAGCTTCCCCAAGTCTTTCAACCGTACCACGTACGAGGGCGCACTCCAGCTGAACCGCTCAATATTCTGGGACAAGCGGTAGACTCCTGCAAGCAGAATAGGTTGAATCGCAGGGGGACAATAGTGCGAGTCCGAAAAATGAGTTGGAGAAAATGATGTGGGTGAGGAGGATGGGTTGTGTTGGTTTAGGGCCGGCGTTTGGTCGTGTAGTACGCGAAATTTGAATTTGACTTTGTGTTTTCCTCGTATTGCGTTCCTCGAATATTTCTTTCTTACATTCTGCAGCTGGTGACTAGCCATGCCTCCAATAACGACGAAAGAAACGCAACCACGAAGAATTCCTCCAGCTAGCTATAGCCCTTTCGGACCGACCTACAACCCCCAACTCAAATACCACGGCTCCGTCAGGCTTCAAACCCCGGACTCTACGATTTTGAATCATAACTTTTCAGTCTCACTGCACTCCGTTTCAGGTCTAGCCTCTATAAACAAGCACTCTATTCCACAGCCGGTTCCAGCAATCAACAAGCCCTTAATCCCCCAGCCCAAAAGCCAGGCATACTACGCGATTAAATCCACCCCACAGGATCCAGCTCCCCCCGTCCTACCCCCAGCCATCCGCGAAGAGCTATGGGCGATGTGGAAATCCGATCCTTGTGTCCCGATGCGCCTGGGCAGCTTCGCGGGGTGTGAGCTACGTCCGCGTCGACCAGTGGTTCTCTGCGAGGAAATCGAAGGCGAAGAAAGCGGGGGAGACGATATTGGGCGATTCGTATGTGCTTGAGGTGGTTCCTGTGGATATTGGAGTGAAGAGACAGCTCTTGTCTCCGTCGCTGTCGCCGTCTTTCGAAGATTATACGGATGTCGACCTGATGTCGGACAATACGCTTGTTTCGTTTGGGGATTGTGGTTCTGATGTTTCTTGTGCGTCTTTGAGATCTTCTGGGACTGCTCTGTCTGCAACTCCGGAACCTACGCGAGGGAACGCGTATCGACTTTGTGAAGCTCCGAATTCATCGCCAGTTTCACGCACCCGAACTTTGGAGACGAATGGCAAACGGGACGCAAGCTGCAGCAAAGATCTTCACAGGTATGCTCTCCTGAAGCGTGTTTGGTGTCTGAGCGGCGCATATACCCACATTACAACAGCCTACTAGCACCAAGGTTAACGTTCAGCACTTACGAGGAACCTACGCAAGGACATGCGTATATACGCCGTGAAGCTCTGATTTCCTCGCTGGTATCACGCTCCCGAATTTTGGAGACGAATGGGAAACGGGACGCAGGCTGCGCGGTGCACCTGGTCTGGCTGGAGCACCCACACCTTCTGGTTTTCCGGCTTCCTGGATCAAGGGAACTTACGGACGGATTTGCTGATGCATTGCTTTGAGGTCTGGCGTTGGCGCTTTGGGTCTCCCGTCGATGGACGCGCGCTGGGTTGATGAAGACCAAAAGGAACATTCTAGGTTTGGCGTTGGCGCTTTGGATCTTCTGTCGATGAACTCGGAGTGTATCTCTGATCTCCTCAAGTTTGATCCTGGTTTGCGACTTACGAGTCAGCAGTGCTTTGCGCATGAGTTTGTTGGGGAGTGTCGAGAGCATGCGATTTGTGCATGGTAAACACAACCGCGGAGCTGAGTGTTGGTGAGTCGTTCGTGTCGAATGCAGTTATATCAGCGCTCACCCTTTGTATTGTATAAATTTCAGGCATGAAATAGGCTTTGTAGGACGCTGGAGCAGTACTGTTCGACAGAGTCGTCTAATAGGCTTCGTGTTGTTAATGTGCAAACGCCTCTTTGAAGGTACTGTTCCTGTAGTGATGTGAGAGGAGTCATGCAGGTTTAGAACTGAACTTGTGCCACAGTGAGTTTGATTAGAGTGGATCCCCCATTCCTTCGTGTGCCGTATCTGCCATTGAGAATTTGCACCTCTTCCATTTCCGCCAGCAGTTGCCTTGTGTCCAGCTTGCTTCTGTGGCTACATAGCCGACTTCTCCTCTCTGAAGTTTCATCGAGACGCTCAGTCACGGCCCAGGTGTCTCACTACTCAGAACAGTTACAAGACTGGTGCTAATGATGCGAAACTTTACTTGGAATTGCCATTTTCAAGATTTCGCTTCATTGCCAGGCGGTGCAAGGAAGGCGCTAGATTAGTAAATACAGCATGCGAACTCGAGCGAGCGCTTAGCAGGTCTCTCTCTCACTACCACTACTGATTTTGCGCATCATCATTCCCGCTCTACCTCACTATCCAACCTTCCACTCGTACATTATTCTTTCGCGATCGGAGCCATGCTCAGTGAAGCAAGTGGTTCAAGCACATCAGCAAGCCGGAGAGACGGACAACAACAAGCGCCGGCGAACTCACCAGCACCAGTTGCACTTCCCCGGCCGAGCGAGAAGGAGCCACCACCATATGGCGCACAACACCGTCAGGATGCACTTTGGGAAGGTAAGGAGGCACCTTGTGATACCTACAAGCTTACTCAATCAGATACAGGCGGGAATGATGCGCTCCCTCCTCTATGGCAACAGTTTCAGGTGTTGGATCGAACTGAATATCAAGATGACACGCTCATCATGCCTTCACGAAACCGGCCTTTGCCAGGAGTGCGACTGGGTGAGCAAAGGAAGTGCTACTAGGAGCGACAAATTCATGATATTACATAGATGATCCTGGAGAACTCGTTGATCCCGAATGCGAATGGCACATCTCACCATTCGGTCGGTCCTACTTTGTCAACCATAATACTCGGACCACATCATGGAAGAAACCAAAGCCAGAACGTCCAGCAGGGAGCTTGAAACTGGAGTGCATCATGGAGGATCGCTCTGATTGCATATGGAGTCTTGCGTACTTGAAAGCCAGTTGCAATGTGATGAGTGCATCGAGTGATGGTTCGATTCGTCAGTGGAAAAGAGACGGAGAACCAGTAGGAAAGTCATGGGATGGTGGAGGAGGAGCGGTGGGGTCGATTGCAGTGCATCTCGATGACACTACGGTCGTTAGCGGAAGTGCAGACGGCAGACTACGGTTGTGGAATATAAAGGAGGGCAGCATGATTGGCGACCCGTGGGAGGGGCACGACGCGGCAGTGAGGTGTCTCGATTGGTCTCCTGATGCCCGGGAGATAGCAAGTGGATCGGAAGACGGCACCATACGACGCTGGAACCCGGATACCGGCCAACAAATAGCACCACCGATAGAGACTAGTGACGGATGGGTTTTTGCCGTCAAATACTCTCCACAAGGTGACAAATTCATCAGCGGCGGCTGGCATGGACCGATTTGCATATGGTCAAGGGACGGCAAGCTGCTTAAAGAGATCAATGGACATGACAACATAGTGACGTCATTATGTTGGTCCAAGGACGGCGCACACATCTTCTCTGGGTCATTTGATTGCACCATCAGAAAATGGGGGGCGATTGATGGGAAGAAGCTCGTTGTTCTTCGGGGTCATACCAACAATGTCAGATCCATCTGTCTTACTCCCAATGAATGCTATATTGTCAGCGCATCAAATGACTGCTTGGTCCGCATCTGGGACCTCAAAACCAACATCAATGGACTGATGAACATATTGTAATGCCATAAATAACTATATATAGGTAGCAATCGCAGCAATTTCCGTAAATCTGGTGGGGGGGGGTTACATCCAAATGTTTGACCTTGTGAAGGGAGGTTGTATTTTTGAGTCAGCCAACCAAGCTGTCTCATCCTCAATACAATATGTTATGTGTGCATTGGTCTATGCATGAAAGATATTATACGAGCCAATGAAGCGAAATTCGGATCAAAATGGTCCACACTAAGCATCGGGGTCGCCACTCACATGGGTATGATGCCCTTGTGCAATGTTGGAATCTGTAAATTCGTGTCTTGTGCGAACGAGTGTAGATTAATGTGACGAGCGAATGAAGTGAATACTATAGGTCATAGTTGTCGAGACAGAGCACCAAGGTCGCTACCTGTATGGGTGTAATGCTGTTGCACCATGCTGAAAGCTGTAAAATCGTGTCTTGCATGAACAAGTACAATTTAAATATGAGAATTGAAGTTCTATGGTGCACGTCACTTAGTCACCGCTACTTTTGTGCAGGCGCCAAATTGACGCAAAAAAATCGTAACCCTAACCCCAAGTCCAAATTAGGCTGGGGCGGGAGGAGTAGCTTTGATGTTAGCATAGCTATGGTCAAGTTACAGCTACGAGTTTCATGCAGTACCTAGTGATGGTGAATCCAAATAAATTCCTTGTTACGAGGACCGTTCATCATGGCCAGAAAAGCGAAAAAAACCGCAGTTGCACATGCTCGAGCCTTTCGTCACATGAAACACCACCCAGTAGAACCCAATGATGCTCAACCGCTCGCACTCGCATCTGTATCCATCAACACGATCCGATTATGGCAGCATCGGATGTTTCGGTGGATGGAGGCATACAGGTCAGGTCTTACCACCCGAGATGCTCAGTTGCGGGTCAAACAATTCAGTTCTGCACGCTATAAATCACACAGACGAGTTCCCGAAACAGTAGCGAGAGTTTTTGATCATGTATAGCTATATTTCGTAGGGATGCGCCAAATTGACCTCCATGAAAAAAAAAAACTCCCTCAAATTTACATAAGTATTATCGAAATCCGTCTGGAGGTTTTGTTCCTTGGGCAAATACAAGCATTTTGGCAAGAGGGATAAGAATTCGGGTGAAATCTCGAGGTGCTAAAGATGTTGCACAAAAGTAGTGGTGACTAAGTGACGTGCACCATAAAACATCTGGCTTTTGATGCTTGATTCTTGCAGTCACAGCGCAGGTGGACCTTCAACGACTGATAGTGCGGAGTGCTATATTGAATGAGATATTGTGCTAGTGCTTGAAACCTTTGACTCAGCGCCAAACTCTGCACAGTACACAGAGATTCTGCTGCTGCCAAAGCCTCTGAAAACTAATATCAAGGCGCATGATTCTCGAATTGCTTGTGTGGAACAAGTCGGAGCATCTTGATCAACTTTGGCAAAGGCAAATAATGTGCGCTATCGGTATGCCAAATCCGACCAATGGGCGGAGACATAATTTCCCATCACCTTGACATTGAACAACAGGATCGCAAAACTGAAGCGACACCACAAAGTATGTATTCTGTTTGATTTAGCACTTACACTGGGTCATTGCTCACACGGGTGACATTTTGAACGCATTACAGATGCCCAATGATAATAGGTGAAACCACTGATCATAAATTTTGCTCACCAATTCCACTACCCACCGAACTGTATTTTCATGTTCCCATGTTGACTGCAATTCATCTACCCACCCGGATGCACCTGTTTCTCTGGATATGTCAATCATACTTATTCAGTTCCAGGATGTCGCTGACCTTCTTAGTTGAAGGCATTGTACATAACACTTATTTAGTTCCAAGATGTCACTGACCTCCTCAGTTGAAGGCATTGTACTTTGGTATCTTTTGGCAGTTGAATTCGCAGGCGCGCAACACATCTTCTGGGGCGCAATCACACCAGGGGCCGTATAATGCGAGAACTTCCTTGTTGGTTGGGGAGTATTGTACGAGCGGGTGGCGAAAGCGGGTCAAGGCGAAAAGTTGCGCGCTGAAAGGGCGCGAAGCGCGCGGATATCGCGGAAACAAGGGCGCGAAAGCGGAATNGCGCGCGAAGCGCGTAAGGGGGATCTCAACAGTGACCACCTATGAGCGAAAGAGGCGAAGGGGATTCCCTGCTTGTATAGCGTGGGTATAAAAGTAGGGAAGTTGTAAATATAGTCGACGTGGGAGTCGACTCAACTTCTAGGAAGTGGCACTA
>JRHT02000153.1:0-67527 GCA_011800875.2 Suillus brevipes Sb2 | reverse complement strand
CTACGACTGGACTCAGATGGTCATTAAATATTCCCTCGCGGCGCATCCGTATAATCCCGAGATCTTTCAACGATCTTCTACCTGCCAACGAAGAGATAAACCCCTCTGGAAATAGTGCGTCTACTCTCCCAGATATTCGCAATCCACCGCAGCACAGAATTCGAAGAGTTCTTCTGACGCTGCGCGACTCTCTTCAAACGGCGTTCACTGCGATTGGACTCTGTCGAAATTATCCTAGGCGCCCTTCGTTCGAGCCCGACAAATTCATCTCATCTTCGCTATTAGCTTCAACCTGTCCAACGATTGCGGATGTGCTCGATACTCAGAGACATGATCCATTTCATGGGGCCTCTGGACCACCCTTTCCTTTCCCAAACATGACCATCTACCGTCTTATGACGTGGATGAATTCTGGTAGTCACCAAAAATCGGAGGCAGAGGTATCGCGTCTTGTTAAAGATGTAATCCAAGCGGAGGATTTCAATCTTAAGGACCTGGATGGATTTTCGGTGAGAAAAAATTTGCGCGCATTGGACAATAACGGCGGAAAGGGGACTGTCACCTTTCCGGACGACTGGCTGGAGACGGATATAACAATCGAGATACCTACACGGTCGAAAGAGGACTCGTCCAGATCATTCAGCATCCCTGGCTTTCATTATCGCCCGCTGGTGGCCGTGATTCGTGCCGCGTTCGCTGATATTCAGGCCGGTGCTTTCCATCTGCTCCCTTTTCAGCGCATATGGAAGGATCCTCTAGATGACCATCAAGAGCGCGTCTTTGATGAACTCTACAGCTCGGACTCCTGGTTAGAAGCGCAAGATAATTTGCACAGGCAGCCACAAGAACCTGGCTGTTCACTCGAGCGTGTCATTGCCGGACTCATGTTCTTCTCGGATGCAACACATCTTGCGACGTTCGGAACGGCCAAAGCGTGGCCCCTTTACTTATACTTTGGAAATCTAACGAAATACGCACGCTCAGCACCCAAATCTGGCGCATGCCATATTGTCGGGTTTTTCCCTTCTGTAGGTGACTTGCCTCCTGTGTTGTATGTCTCTCTCACGCTGAATCTGTAGCTTCCGGATAATGTCAAAGACGTCTTCAGCACATTGCATTGAATATCGAAAAGCGGCATGGCAGCGCTTCATGCGCATTGTCGGCGCGAATTGTTTCACGCATGTTGGAAGCATCTCCTGGATGCGGAATTCGTGCATGCTTACCGCCATGGAATTGTGCTCCAGTGCCCAGATGGAGTATATAGAAGGGTATTTCCTCGTATTTTCACTTACTCGGCCGATTATCCAGAAAAGTTCTCTTTTTATTTTTATTTTTGTTTCGTTAATGTACTAATAAATGCTTCAGGGCTTTAATAGCTACGATAAAAGACATGGGATCTTGCCCGTGTCCACGATGTCTCCTACCGAAGGCCTCGTTCGGCCTGTTTAGAGGCTTGCAAGATTGTCTTGCTAACCTTCGAGCTTATTGTTTGGAGAGTGTGGTCATGGCTCGCAGCTTCATCTTCAGTGGGGGAAATACCGTCAATGGTTCAAAGGTACAGGCGACTCTTGGCGAAGGATCCTGGGTACCGACTGTGGTAAGTGTCTTTGGCTTTGATATTTTCAGGACTACTAATTACCCGATTTCAAACCAGAACGCATTTGCCGAAAAATTAGGGCCCCTAGGATTTGATGTGTTTCGCATGCTCGTCGTAGATTTCATGCACGAGTGTGAACTAGGAACATGGAAAGCACTATTTACACACCTCGTTCGTCTGCTTTATGCCCTTCCTGGTGGCGATCGCCTGGTTGCAGCCCTTGACAATAGGTTTGTCTTACACTGTTTTCCTGACTTCATGTGACCATGTTCAATTTAGATTTCGCCATGTCCCTTCATATGGTCATGGGGTTATTCGCAAGTTCACGAACAACACCTCCGAAATGAAAAGGCTCGCAGCGCGGGACTTTGAGGACATTTTGCAGGTTTTTTTTTTTTGGTTCAGTTATTGACGTGTTCTAACTAAATATTTCTTAGTGTGCCATGCCGGTCTTCGAGGGACTTTTCCCAGCAGACCATGATGCGCTCATACAAACGCTCCTGTACAGATTTGCCCAATGGCACGCCCTCGCCAAACTCAGGCTACATTCTGAAACGACCTTGACGGTTTTTGATGAGACGTTCAAAAAACTGTCCCGTCAGCTACGGAAATTTCGAGATCTCACATGTGCCGCCTTCGCTACAGTGGAATTACCAAGGGAAAAGGCTGCCCGTGAACGCAGAGCTACCCGTGAACGCTCAGGTGCCGAAAACGCGGATGCTGGGGGCGGTCGCCGAAAAAGTAAGAAATTTAACATGAACACTTACAAATTTCATGCTATGGCGGATTATGCACACTCAATCCGGCTTTTTGGGACTACAGATTCCTTTACATCGCAAATTGTAAGTTGATCTCTGCTTTTTCTTTATATCTCAATTGATTCCTGGCCAGGGAGAATTAGCTCATAGAGCCCTTAAAGCGTTCTATCCATTGATCAGCAAACTCGACACGCCTGCTCAACTTGCTAAGCATGAACGTCGTCGACGACTCCTTAGACGAGTGGCAGGATATGATTCGCACTCCACGAAACAGCCGTTGCCAGATTTGCCTGTAGGGTTGAACGATCATCATTATATACCAACGCTTTGCCGCAACAATCCATTGGACTTGTTCAAATTTCTCCGAGATCATGATAATGATCCAGCTGTAGCGGTAGGTGGTTCTCTCCTGATGTTGACCATACTCAAATTTTATGCAGGCGTTCATACCAAAACTCAAAGACCATGTGCTATATCGTCTTTGAAACTTAGATATTAGTTATTGCGACCATACTTTTACAGATGCTGAGTGCAATTTGGTTATAATCTCAGATAACAGGATCTTTTCCGTCCAAACAATGCAGGTATGCTATGTACACTATCAGTTTCGCTGGTGTATGACGCTTCCATTTGACAGGTTCATTACACGACCTACGACCTTCGGAGAGAGTATGACACGATCAATCCTCGTACGTATGCTGATGTCATGGTCCTGTCTGGGGAAACAAGGCCCCGACATCCATATTGGTATGCCCGTGTTCTGGGCATTTACCACATGGATGTATGGCTCAATACCGGAGGTCCAATTAAAAGACGCCAGATTGAGGTTCTCTATGTCAGATGGATGGCACCCTTAATCGATCATCAATCAGGGATGAGCTGCGCTCGACTTCCGAAGGTCGCGTTTGTCGAAGATTCTGACTGCGATGCGTTTGGCTTTCTCAATCCTGGCCAGGTCATCAGAAGCACGCATCTTATTCCTGCGTTTGCTTCTGATCGCGGAACTACCTCTCTTCGCCACGGAAAGTCGTTTGCGCGGCAAGGTGGTGAACTGGACGACTGGGAGGCATATTATGTTGGCATGTAAGTGCAACATCACATCCTATTGTCGTCACTTCAATTTTTCACCACTCAGCTTCGCCGATCGCGATATGTTTATGCGTTATACGCACTATGGGATCGGGCACCCTACTGCTGTGCGCGAATTGACAAGAGACTGTGCCGACGAGGACCTCATGGATCATGCAGGATCGGAAGCGGATGAGGACGAGGAGGAGGTGGAGAGCGATACCCAACCTCGTTACAGGGCGGGAGGAGATGAAGGGGGGCGGGAGGGTAATGTTGGCAAAGACGGCGAAGATGACGAAGATGATGAAGATGACGAAGATGACGAAGAGGAGTATGACGATGACGACGTCCAAAATGACTTGGATGGCGAGGTGATGGACGTTGGTGAGGACATGGACGACGAAGAAGACGAGGAAGACGACCATTTATCTTTCTGATTCGCAATACACTTGTGTTGGAATTTTATTTACATTATAATCCTATTACACGCATATACTCTCCTTTAGCGCCTCTTTTCAGCGAGAACTAGCACATGTTTGAGCCTTCGCGACCATTCGCTCATGGGCAGAATTTCTACTCAAATAACAACGCCTTAATTATAATATATACACATGTCTTCCACTCACTAGAGAGGTTGAGAAAATAAACTATCATGGCCTTTTTTAGATAACGGCGGAAAGTCACGTGTCGAAGGAAGAGCTCGTAGGTGGCTGCCGCGTTTGGGTGTTGTAACCTCGAGCTCCCCTGTAACACTATATTACACTACCACTCGGAGACCGCCCCTTACCTCTTCCATCAGGGTGTGAAGGAACCTGCACGCCAGCATATAGGACCATCGACTGTGATGCTAACCTCGCTGCTGCTTTGCTGATTATGAGAGATGTCAGATTGCAACCACGATTTGCTCATGTCCGACTCAGGGTGCTGGAATGGATAGATAATATTTGTGAGTTGCATTTATTTCATTGTTGCACAATGATTGACAATCTGTCTACTGTCATACTTGCTGTTTATTTCAGCTTTCCTGCAGTTGTATTTGTTTGGCGTCAAATGGCCTGGCATGTCTGTCTACCCAAGTTCTCTGGGCTCGTTATTGGTCCTACTCATTTTGGCTGGATAAGTTAGTGGCATTCGGGGAAGTTGTGCTAAATCTATGGTAAGTTCCCTTTCATTTGCTTGACCCGTATTGTTGATATGTGCAGTCCTCTTTCATAGTAGAAATGTCGTGTTCAATCCTCCGTCTACCATTTGCTCTTTTTATTTTGGATGCGTTTCTATTTACATCATACATGTTTGTAGCCCATATCTATCAGACAACTTGCAACACCTACGTCTGAATATGAGGGCTATTTATCGACCCCAACATCTTTAATCTCAGTTCACTCCGGAGCTAACAGACTACGCCTCCATTTCTACCATCCGCACTTTGCTGCTGATGCCGTTGGCAAGGCAAACTCTGGTCATCCATGTGAGCACGACTAGCTCGACTTCATCTCGTGCAACGATAACGATCTTCAAGGTGCACCTATGGGTATTGCGCCTGTATCCCATGTCTTCACAATTCAAGTGATATCGTCGAATCATGGAATTTCGAATTCTACAACACGAACCCTACAAATTCCAAGTGGTTCAATCGCGACCGATCAATTCCATCCAATGGGTGAGTTTGTATTCACATTCATATTCGACTAATCGCTGATGGACACTGCAGATACGTGTAGCATGCGCTTGCTTCCTGGCCGGAGTATCGCTCACTGATGCGGCAACTAATGTGTACTCTGGCCGTGCGATGCAGTATACATTGATGCACCTCTTGGAATACTAACCTTCCATGAATGGTCTGGTCACTTTGAAAGCACCATCTTACTCCCGGAACATCGGTTGATTCGAATTGTGCTATCTCCGTATCGATAACGGTGACTGGTATGAGAATGTTTCTTATTCATATTTGCGATGACTGACTTGTGCTCAGCGATCTTACTGGCATTAATGTGATGCCATTGTTGCTGCCCATACCGAGAGGAACAAGCGCATATTCATTTGTCTCCAGAGCACGATCGGTTACGGGTCAAAGCAACAGGGCATTTATGTTGCTCATGGGTCTCGTGCGTATAATTTCTTGAGATATAAAGCACATGTGTGTGACCATTTTCCTCCAGCTCTCAAGCCTCGACACTTACCAATCAGCTCTTCGCAGCGCTCAGGTCAAGTCCCAGTGGAACAGCCTTCTCGCCGAGTATGCCGAGCATACCCCAAGAGCGAGCAGAGCTCACTCACGGATTCTGGAAAACTTCTGGAAGGATGGGAAAAGCCCTTCCCCGATCCCGTCCAAGCATTTCGCAAGCTGTCTGAGCTTGTCCCCAGGACGATTACGTCGGCACTCCCCAATTTCATGTGCGGCTCTGCCAATCTGACAGGCAGCGACATAACCAAGGTCAATGTCGACCTCAAGGCCCCTACCACCGGACTCGGATGCTCTCTTCATTGACTATCCTTGGTTCAATGCAGTGAGTGCCACTATTCTTTTTGCGGCGGCAGCCAGTATTGACTGTCAGCAGCAATACTCACGCTTCGTTATGAGTTTGGCTTCGGGTTGAGTTGCACAATCTTCTAGTACTCTAATCTTGCCATCGCCCAAATCCACTCCGCAGACTACGTGTGAACGGGCCTGGTTCAGGGTTAGGAAAACGGGCGTGCATCACCCATTGCCGAAGGGTCGACAAATGATCTCTGGTCTGTTTGAATACTATGATTCTACAGCATTAGACTAACTCTGTACCAAGAGGTTGCGCATGCCACCGCACAAAGTAATCTTGGAATAGAAACAACTCAAGTTTGCATTCGCATATCACATCAAAGGACGAGGTATATTCTAATTGATCTTTCTGCCATTGTTTTCTTACCTTCGTGGATAGATGAGCGGATTATCGCTACGATCCGCCCGGAAACAATGCTTGGTGATACAGCTATCCCGGTGCATGAAGTTGATGGCCGATACAAGGCAATGTTTGGATTTGTACCATCCTCGTGGCCAGAGCAGGCGTTTTTTCATCATGCCGATGAACAAGTTGACAAGGTGTTTGGAACTGGTGCAGTGAAGATCACGCCAGATCATGATCGGAACGATTGTGAGATCCCCATTTGCAAGTACGTGATGCCCAACCTATTTCGTTCAAATTGAGGGAGAGGATATCGACCTTCGCATTTCAACGATCACTTGCTTACTTACTTTTGAACTCAGAGAAGCGGTCGAACGAACTGGGTCGTGGTCGGACTCTAGAAGAAAAACTGAACGAGCGACAATTCTCGCATATGGCAAGAAGTTAACACTCGAGCAAGACGAAGATGTGCTCGTACTCAATCGACGTCACCCACGGGCTGCACTTGCCTTTGAAGGAGGTTTCCGCATGAGGCTTGAGCATTGGTCATCGGGCCAGCCACGACGCAGTTACATATTACAACTCGCGACTTGGCACGATTGCTACCGCTTACATTTAACTTCATTAGCGTCGCCTTCAGGCTACTCTCAGGCCTTCCATCACCCAGTAACAGGGACACCTCGCCTCATTGTCTGTTGAGAATGCCGAAAGGTAAGCGTTCTCTCATCGATCGGAATCGCGCTGACACTACACTACAGAACCGAAAGGATACAGGTTCGTCGACGTAAGCTTCGACCCCGCGACCAACATCATGAGCAGCCATGAACGCGGTCGCCGCAAGAAATTCCGCCGAGGCATAGCTGTAGATGGGGCCACTGTCGATAGCGACATGTGGCACTTCGTACCTCCAGGATCGGAAACCGCACCGTCCGCACCATTGACCTTTCTCCCATTCGTTCCTCCTGCTCCTCCCGCTCCTTCTCCACCACCACCATCACCACCATCACCAGCACCACCCAACCACCCATCCCCACAGCCATCGTTCGAACAGCCGTCCGCGCTGTCGTTCGAACAGCTGAACCCGCCGTCGTTGAGAGAATTGTCCCCGCCGTCGTTCAAAGACATGTCCCCGATGTCGTTGCCGTCCCCGTTGCCGTCCCCGCGACCTTCTCCGCAACTCCAGCCTGCCAGTGAGACACCACATCAGCCATCAAACATCGAGTCGCCTCCGGACTCGTTGGCTTCAATAGTCGCGCGCCTTGAAGACTTACAGTGGGATTTGACGCATCCCGAAATGTGGAGTGAATGCATTGAATTTTCAGAAGATGAAGAAAAATAGGCCGTTTTTTTGCGCTACTAGTACTACATACTTCTCAATGTACTTACAAGGATAGCCCCTATCGAAATTTGTGTCGGAGATGTATCTGAGATATCTGCAACAAATGGCAGCATTTCCTGATCCGTCCAGCTGAACTTGAATTTCAACACCCGCGCGTCACGTGTCGCTGGTGGTCACAGAGCTATCAAATATACTCGGTACTAGTACTACTGACGGAACGGCCACATTTTTGGACCCAGCTTTGTCTCAGTCACAGATGCAACCAACGCCTCCCGTAGAGCCCAGGTGCTGAAGTCGATACGACGTGCATGTTCTTGTCTGCAGCATAATTCAGTAAGTAGTTTCTTTTCGTTTAGTAACGACGAGTTGACACCTACGTTTGAAGGCTATCGCTGCCGCAAAGAGGGCTACGAAACAGAACCGCATTAAATGCGAGCTCGTTGGCCTCCCGCCCATGTCGCGCATCAATGCATTTTGATTTTTTACGCTCTTCAGGTTCCCTGGTTTGAAACTCCAATAGTTTTCGACATTCGCGCGAAGCCTAGAGCCTCTTGTTGAACGGTATGTTGTCTCCTGCTTTGTGATGATCGTTGCTAATAAATTTCTCGTTTACAGTGGCCGATGTCTCGGGTGGCAATCCTCCCCCACAACACCCATCTGCGCCCCTCCTGTATCCACCCTCCCCATCAGTTCCCTTATGACTCGCCTGCGTCCGCGGCTCCTTTACCAGAATCAAGAATGCCGGAGAAAGATATTGATGTCGGCTCCCCGCGAACATTAACAGGCGACACTCCCTTGCTAAAGCCTGTTCCACAAGTCATTGCCACAGAATCGGTCGGCAGTCCATCTCGTGTCGAGGCAGGAGAGTAGCATTTAACTCCTGCACTTGACGTAGAACAGCCCGAAACGTGGTTTTATGGTCGTCCGTCTTTTGCAGACTCGACTGCAAAAGCCCTCCGTTTTGTAGTCCTAACGAGGCTTCAATGTGATCGTCAGACACGCGATGAGCGTGTTGTTCCGGTTCTTAGGGCCAATCGGGCGATTCGCGAGCCTTCTCTGCCTGCTGGTACACAACCTGTCGATTCAGAGAATGTCCCTGTGGAGGGGAACGTGGAAACATCACACCTTCTGGAGCAGGTTCGTGCAGGTCCAGAGCTATTGTATTATTTTTGTTCTGACTCTCATAGATCGAGGCTCTTCGTAGTACCGTTCGTTTCTTGCGCACAGAAAATTCGTATCTCAAGGGGCAAGACCTGCTCAAGGAAATACAAGCACTACCACACCTCCAAGAACCTATCAGTCGTATACGTACACCTCCACTGGGCCCATCAGGTCAATCCGATACAGACGAATCCGATACCGAACACCCACCCGCTCCTCCTACTATTCGCTCGCTCGCCACAGAAACCAAGGTACTCTACCAGGACGTCATCAAATTCTCTTCATCGCCTCGTGTTGTTGATCTATCCGCTCTTCACGCAAAGAGAGCAGAAAGCGATTGCAAAGGCGGGAAGATGTGGATGCGGAGGAAGGCTAGTCCTGCTCAGCAAGTCCTTGATCGGAAGGTTGAGGCCGTGAGACTTAGCAGGCGCGTCAGAGGCTTGTTGGATCGTGCAAATGCGCTATGAGTTTCATCAATACCTGGCTTCATTTTTATGTTAATCTATAATATGATATTGACTCCCGGCATGACTTTACTATGCATTATGGCGAGCGGGTAAGGCAGCAAACATTATGTACACGATCAATCTCTACATCTATTATTGTAATCTCCATAAATTCGCATCCGTCCGAAGGGGATTGGTGCGCTTGTCTCTACATCTATAAGGACGGAGCGATTTCCAACGTTCGTGTCACCTCCTGTTGGTGTCACCTCCTGTCCGCACTGTGCGATTTCCATTATTATATATCCACTATATCCACTAGTAGATGGTCAGCGAGAGTCAGCTTGACTGCCAAGTACGTACTTGGTAACTGATTCCGCATTTGGCAACCATATATTCGGGACATGCCGATCCAAAATTTCTGTCGCTGTTCGACGACATCAACAACGAGCTCAGCACAAGCCACGATGGCGACGCACGCACTCTTTGAGTCAGCATCGGGATATGCCATCTTTGATGTCAAACTCCACGAAAACATTGGCTCGCGTGTCAAATCAGTCCAGGACTCCATCAACGACCTCTCAAAATTCGGCAAAATGGTCACACTCGTCAGTTTCTCGCCATTCAAAAATGCAGCGGATGCTCTCGAGAACATAAATGATATCTCAGAAGGTACGTGTCACTGGAATCATCCCTCGTGCTCATAGCAATATCAATGATTCCCAGGCATTCTCAGTGACCATCTCAAATCCCTCCTCGAGCTTAATCTCTCGAAACCTAAAAAAGGCTCCAAGATAGTCCTCGCAGTCTCAGAAGTCGGACTCGCAAACTCCATATTCGAAAACCTCGCCATAAAATGCGACGCCTCTGAAACCTCCCAGGAAATCCTTCGCGGCATCCGCTTCCATGCACCAAAGCTTCTCAAGGGCCTCGACGCTACCGACCTCATCAAAGCACAACTCGGTCTCGGTCACTCCTACTCCCGCGCTAAATTGAAGTTCAACGTCAACCGTGTGGACAACATGATCATACAGGCTATCGCTCTCCTCGACCAGCTCGATAAGGACGTCAACTTGTTCGCCATGCGCATAAGAGAGTGGTACGGCTATCACTTCCCCGAACTCGTACTAAATATGGCAGATGCGTATTGCTCCCGTCCAATGGTTCTGCTCCGTTCTCGGTTAACGTTGCGTCTTGTTGCCGGGCCACTGGAAGTTTGTGCCCCAATTCGTCTTGTCGCGTTCTTGAGGCAGAGCAGACTAAATCATCTCACGCAACAGCACGCAACTTGTTATCAACTGAGATAGGTGCTCCAGTGCCCTTCGTTGACTGCAGTTCAACATGGTCTTCTCCCCAACTGCTGGTGTTGCCTCTGCATTACTATTGGTAACCCCGTATACGCCGAACATTGCTACCGTTGAAACCACACCAGGTTGTTTAACGGACAACTTCTATGGAACATACGGAGGACAGAGCGTCTTCCATCTCCCACCTACTTGTCTCGACACCATCGCTATCAAAGGCCTATCAATACAATCGGTCTCTCTGCTTCCGTATGTCGCCAATGGTGAACGTCAACTTATATGGCTGCAAGAGTCGGCTATCGACAGTTCCTTGGTAACTCCAGAGTACGAGGCGGAGGTCCAAGGTTTTTTTAGGTGGTTGGGAGAAGACGGATACTCCATGGGAGGTGGACAGTCGTCTGGTCATCAGCATCTACTGTCTTCTGCCAACGAGCCTGGAGTAGAGCTGCACTTGGTAGATTTGCAGCCAGCGGGAGGATCCTATGGACTCATAGCCGTCGAACCGAGTCTAGCGCCCAGCATCGAGGCATTGCTCCCTCGTTACTGGAAGCCATACATTCTACCCAATCAACCCACGTCGTATCTCCCGGTCCCGAAACCTGCTATCGAACACGTTAAGAGCCTCCTCGAGACCGTCCGCTTCGACCCAGTTGTATCATCACTCGTGAACAGTATTTCATTGAATCAGATGCGTGATGACATCAGATGGCTCACGGGTGAAGATGGAAAGTCCGGAATCATCTCTCGTCACTCGTTTGCAGAGGGTTCTCGTGTAGCTGCTAATTGGCTCAAGGAACGTTTCGAGGAGACGGGCGCAACTTGCGAACTTAAGACTTTCTTGACGGGATTTGCACCGAACGTGGCCTGGTAAGCAAAGTTTGCTCATTTTTGTAGTAATTGCTCAGCAAATTCATCAGCAAATACTCTGCGTCGGTGGACACAACGTCCACTGTCCTCATTTCCGGGCATTACGATTCGCGTGGTTCCTTTGGTTCACAGAGGGTAACGTATCTATCCGCTATCACTGTTTTCGCGTTCTGAATATCTATAGGCTCCTGGAGGAAACGATGACGGCTCGGGAACTATCGCCCTTCTCGGAATCGCACGTGCCGTTGCTCACTCCGGTCTCACTTTCCGCAGCAACGTAGAGCTTGTCGCTTTCGCAGGCGAGGAGCAGGGCCTGTATGGTTCAAAGGCTTACGCACGTGAGTCAATACTTGTTGGCGCGCTTTAAATATCTGACCACTTCATGCAGGCGAGATGCGCGAGAAGGACGCAAATATCACTGTAATGATCCAAGCTGATATGCTTAGGTACCACGCCCCTGGCGAACCTCCTCAACTTGGACTTCCGATGTAGTGCGTTTTTTTAATTTCCGATTCACCAAACCAGACATGAATAAACTCTTCCATCCGGATTCCCACAGTATCGGTACTCCAGAGGTGGCTCAACTTGTTTCAAATATGTCAGCCATTTACAGCCCCGAGCTTACTGTGGGCTACACTGCAGCATGTTGCAGTGACCACCAGGTCAGTTCTATTATCTTGTGCATGTTTAAATGCAAGCCAACTTGTTTTACTTTTCTCCAGTCCTTCCATGAGCAAGGATACGCCTCGACGCAAGTGTTCGAGCGTGCTGGACCAAGTAAGCCCTAAGCTCACATACTCTTCAACATGCTAAATCGCGTCTACTTAGTTGCGGACCCCATGTACCACAACAGCGGTCAGTCCCTCACACCTTCCCCATCCTTACAACCAGGGCTGACATTCTTGCAGGTGATCTGAGCGAACGTCCCGGCTATGACCTCAGCCAAATTCGCTCAATTGCGAAAGTCCAGGTTCGTCTGTTTATTCAACACGCTCTTGCTCTCATCTAAATGAATTTGTACAGTTTGCCACCCTGCTTCACGCCGCAGGATTTGATCTTCCCGACAATAAAGATTTGAATTGATGTACATTCTGTTATGCATACCACAGAGAGTGATGTCTTTATGTATATCCCTTCAGACGAGGAAAGCAAACTTTTGTTGAAATCTCTGGTGGTGTTTGAACCAGGGTATCGCAGAAACGGCCTTGGTTTCACCTGGGACTGTTGCGCGATTGATAGAGTGATCATGTAATTGCTCTGTCCATCCGATAATGATCACATCCCAAACGACATGCGAGAGCGTCCGCTCTGTCATATCAGGCGTCTCGTCCTGCTTTTGCTTCCTGTACTTGCTTACTCTGGAAACAGAACGAGGGAGCTTGTATAATA
Organism: Suillus brevipes Sb2; assembly: GCA_011800875.2. Lineage (NCBI taxonomy): Eukaryota > Fungi > Basidiomycota > Agaricomycetes > Boletales > Suillaceae > Suillus > Suillus brevipes. Next base: position 54,722 of record JRHT02000153.1, on the reverse strand, counting down.
TAAGGACCAATATTTTTTACTCTTAGTGGTGCACTTGGCTTCAAAACGTCAATGTAAGATTTGAGTTTGTTTTTGTTTGTATCAATTAGGTGCTAACTCGAAGGCCTTTGTTACGCAACTCATCAGGCGGCCTCAGAGGCTCAATATTGACTGGTCGACCTCTGATCCATCTAACGTTCGAAGAGCCAGCGAAACCCAATCGTATTACTATTACTTTCCATGGCGGACGGGTCGAAACCAATTTAGAGTCGAAGTCTCCTGGTTGATGGATAGGCTTGAATGCCAGACGTGGACACATATCCACTCGAGGATGTGAACAGATGTCAAGTTTTGATAACCCACAGAGACGGATCACCAGAGGAGGGCTTCAGAGAAAGTCGTCTTCGAGAGAGGTCTGAGTTTCCTGTGTATGCTGTCACCCCATCCAATCCAAACTTCTGCACTCATGGTTGCTTCTGTGCCATGTTCACGAGCTGTCACGCGGTACAAATCAACACCCCAAACGACTGTCTAACGATGAAGGAGTTTTTCGGTGCTGCCTGAAGTCGATGCCAGAGCCGATAAGGGATTTTTTGTCTACTTACCTTCACCGTATCACTCATACCTTCAAGGCAGTGATGAGTCCATCGAGCTCCTTCGGGCTGCACTACTCCTTCGTCCCCCGGGTCATTCTGATCGATGGTATCCTCTCAACAATCTCGGCATCAGCCTTCAAGACAGATTCACTCAGCGGGGTATCCCATCTGACCTTGATGAGTGCATCGAGCTCCATCGGGCTGCACTACTCCTTCGTCCTCCGGGTCATTCTGATCGATCATTGTCTCTCAACAATCTCGCCCTCGGCCTCCAAGACAGATTCACTCAGCGCGGCGTCCCGTCTGACCTTGATGAGTGCATCGAGCTCCATCGGGCTGCACTACTCCTTCGTCCCCCGGGTCATTCTAAACAATCATGGCCTCTCAACAATCTTATTCTTTGCTCGTTTTCGTCCGTACCATCACTCAAAAGACTCGTCCTCGCATTTATCGTCCTACAGCAACTACTTTTGAACTCGTTCTATCATATCTCTTCTCACATTCCCCTTTCGTGCTCGTTCCCAGCCTTACATATATATTTTTGCGAGTTGAAACGTACACTGCAGCCTGAATTAAATACTGTCCTATGTGGGTGCCATTCAGGTATTTGCTCCATGTGATGGAAATAATAATTGACATGGGCGAGAGTCCTTTGCATGCTGCAATGGCAACAGCTCGTGATTTTGGTACAAATTGTATGCTACTCTAAATAAGTCGACAAGTGCAAAAAGGCCCTTCTTACGGGAAGATGTTGGATAGCAGTTTGATACAATGCATAAGTGACGAAAAATGAGAGCTATGAAATAGTTTGAGAAGCGCGTGCTGTCATCCCCTACGTGCTGCGATGGCGAAAGGTCGCGATTTTGTTACAACTTGTAGTGTATTCTAAATAAGTTGACAAGTGCAAAAAGGCCCTTCTTACGGGAAGATGTTGAATAGCAGTTTGATCCAATGCATAAGTGACGAAAAATGAGAGCTATGAATTAGTTTGAGAAGCGCGTGCTGTCATCCCCTACGTGCTGCGATGGCGAAAGGTCGCGATTTTGTTACAACTTGTAGTGTATTCTAAATAAGTTGACAAGTGCAAAAAGGCCCTTCTCACGAGAAGATGTTGAATAGCAGTTTGACCTGATGCATGAACGACGGATAACGAGAGCATTGAGACTCGATGAGAGGTATGCGCTGTCACCCCTTGTTAGTCTTCATGGCCGCAAGCGAGAAGTTGTTTACGAAATCTCACGTCATTTTATATATGTTAATGAGTGCTAAAGGTACCTCTCGTTAGATTGTCTTGGATGACGTTGCAGTGCAAGGCGTTATTAGGGCAAAATGGCAATGCTCAAAATGTCTGGCATAAGTAAGCTAACACCCCTCGCGGGCTGCAATGCAGGAACTTCATAACTTCGACTTGTACTGCTTATATCACTCTAGATTTGCAGGCCATGTAGAGACAAATCAAATTTCTTATAGTATGGATGATAATATCTGGCAGGAGCAGAATTTTACCCTTCTATAATTCACACGACTACAAAATCAAGGAGTCATCGGTTTACTGATGGTTGCATGCCGAAGTCCTCGTTGTGGGGCCTCAACATGAAGTCAGACTTTTATTTGATTTCTACTCGCCTTTGACGGACGAGTAGATGCCTGCAGGGTGTAGAAGGACTTGGTGATGTTGGGCAACACACCTTCGAGTCTGATATAGATAGATTAGCCCTTCAAGCTGCCAATGATGAGACATCGAAGAAATTAATGAACAGGTAAACATAGATCGAGGGTGAGTGGAAGGCGCTGGGGAATCGGTCCGTTTGTCGATGCTCTTGAGCAGTGGGACTAAGTGAAGGTCACGAGGCGTGAACTCATCGATGAGCACAGGGAAGAAGGGCGTGGATCGCCTTGAAGGATGATGACGTCGAGTCGGGATGTCTCAGTATCAACTCCCTTGTCCATTGTTTTCAACAAGATGGACGTACACTCCATTAATTAGATGTCTCAGTAAAGATGATGAGGGGGAGGATACCCGAGTCATGGTAGGTGACTGCGCTTGTATGCTTGGCACCCATTCCGTCCGGGTTGACCGAGTCAAAAATTGCACACCGAAGCCACAGCAAGGAAAATGGAGAGGACCACATGAGCGAGGATACGAAAAAATTGAGTATCTGGTCCTAAAGATGGGAGAGGACATTCTGTGAGAACAAAAATCAAAATAATAAGAGATGCTCATCATTAAAAGACGTACGCTTTGCAGTTGTGCAATCTGACAGTAGAGTCGGCAAACACCAAGGATCTTGCGTGATTCACTCGATGAGACCTCAATCTGATCCCTCCCTGGCCAGTCCTCGAGTCAACGCCATCAACATTTCAGTTTATGCGAGTGAAATTTTCATACTTCCCTTCTGTACATCGGAGAGCACCAGGCCAGCCTCCAATGCGTCATCTTTGAACGTCACAAAGTACATTGATATGTTTTAATTCGTGAGTGGGCCCATCAGAGAACCTGTGAGAAGAAGATATCGTCATATATCGTTATATATCGTAATATATAGGAAAGATTTTCGTCACATTGGAATATAAATTGATATAAAGCAATATATGACTATGTAAAAGCATCATAATGAGCATAATCCTCACCAAGAACTCACCGGTTTACTGACGGCGCCCGTGGCCATGGAAGAAACAAGGCGAATTCGGGTAAAGTGGATATCATTTCTTGAAGTTCAAAACTGTCAAAAGGTGATGCTGTGATGGGCATTCATTTGTAATTACAGATAAGAGCGTCTGCACGTTCGAGGCTAGCAGCCTAAGTTCTTCTCCTGCCAGTGCAAGTGTATACAAGTGATTCTATTGGCCTGCGAGCTAGCCTCGGCAAACACCGAACTGTCCGGCTTTCATGTTCTCGTCGTTTCAAATTGTGTAGTCGTGCTCACTCGTATTTACTATTTCCCCTTTGACCTTGCAATCGGCCGGCCATTTTCGCCGTTGACTGACCATGACATTGTCTACCCTGCTTTTAGCACAGATTATTATGATAATCTTACACTATATAGTTGCGGTGGTCTCCACTGCCAGCATTTAGTGCAATCATCCCAGCGTCTATCGTGCCGAACAGCCCTTCAAGTGACAATTTGGAAATCGTACACGTGCAGCATGACCCTCTCAGCTGAAATTTGTCCACAGTCCCCGTATCTCTACACCCAGCTTCCACTCCTACCCACCCATCCTCGATCCTCGCCGATTTGCTTCATCCCAATATCATGTATAGTAGCTCAGAAAGCCGATACATCAGACTTGATGGTGAGTCACTGCATCTCTGTATCAGTTTCGTGATCTTCGTGCTCTATCTACAGTCATCAGTGGAAAACATCTTCAAGTCCCCTCCTGCCGCATGCCCGCTGGTATCTACGTATCGATCAATGTTGACTCCCAGAGACACTGGAAATCAGCCATCGGTGTCTTGTCATCCAAAGAATCTGTAGCGTGGGGCAATACTGTGACTCTGTAAAGTCCTTGTTAACTTCCGGGTACAATTTGACAACTGACCTTCGGTTTAGATCACCAGATGCCTCAACTGTATTGTCTGTGGAGATCAGGACGTCCTATGAGGCCGATCGAATGCTAGGCAGTGGAGAGGTCATCGGTAAACTCCAAATGTCCTGGGATGAGCTACTCAATCATGGAGATGAACCTTTTGGTGAGTGATTTACTCCTCATTCACGCACATATACTAACATCTCTTAGATCTGTCCTTCCCACCCGTGTGCGGCGTCAACCCATCCCTCACGCTGAAGGCCGCCGTTGTACAGGCTTGCAACGATCAGGATGGCGCACTGTCTGAGGTGAGTGACGCTGGTTTCTGCCGTTAGCTTGCTGATGGAATGCCATCTGCAGTCCCTCGTTGATTGCGAGATTACTCGACTCACAGATGCAGGCCACGCGCAAATCGTCAAATACGTTGCGAGCTGGACGGTCTCCCACCTGAACACTGCTGTAGATCATTTTCAATTTGTTCTGGACCAGTGTCCGGCCAGCCACCCTGACCATGCAGCAGCTCTCACCAACCTCGCGTGGGCCCGCCTTCTAGGCTACATCCGAAATCATCTACAAGACATCGATACCACCATTTCACTCTTCCGCGGCGCCCTTGCATTGCGTCCGCAGCGCCATTCCGATCGTCCCTTATCTATATATAATCTCACCGAGGCGCTGACTTGGCACCACAACAAGAAAAGTACTGCTGCCCACATCTGGGAAGCCGCGCAACTCTATCATGAGCTACTGCCTCTCTGTCCAGAGGGCACATACCTTCGTGGCATCGCGGCAGGGAAAAATGGTGTCGATTATGTGATTAGCAGATGCAACAAACTTCCAACAGACGCATCCGATGAAGGCATCTGCCATCGACGAGTCGTCCTCGAGCTCTGTCCTGTGGGTCATCAACACCGTCCAGCAGCGCTCGACGAGCTTTCATGGGCTCTCAAATCACGGTTTACACAGAGCGGCAACATTGATGATTTAGACGAATGTATACAATCTCTTCGTGAAGCCGTGTCTCTGTGCCCCGAGGGACATCCTGACCGTGATGTCTACTTGAATAACTTGGCTGAATTACTCACGGATCACTTCGATCACCAAGGCAATCCTAATGACCTCGATGAGGCCATCTCTTTGCATGAAGAAGCACTGCGCCTGCGTCCTGTTGGGCACAAATCTCGTGATTTCTCATTGGACAACCTAGGGGGCGTCCTCGTCACCCGTTTCAACAAACGCGGTGCCATAGATGATATCACCCGAGCTATCAGCCTCCGTCGCGAGGCACTGATGTTGTGCCCACCTGGGCATCCAGATCGTGACACCACACTTAACAACCTTGCCCTCACACTCCAAAAGAGATATGACAAATTGGATGTCAGCGAGGATCTTAACGAGGCCATTGATCTGTATCGCGAATCTCTTCGGTTGAAAAGGCTTGACAATCCAAAGTGCCATGCAGCTCTTTTGAATTTGAGCTCGGCGCTCTGCTCTCGTTTCAGGCACACTCAGAAGAATGAAGATGTCGGGGAGGCCATTAATCTCTGCCAACAATCCCTGGAGGCTTTGCCTTCACTGCACCCGGACAGGTTTTTCAGCTACGGATGGCTGGAACGAGCGTATACATCTCGTTACCTAATGCAGCACAATTCTGCCGATTTCTCACTCGCCGTAGAGAACTTCAGACTCGCTTCAAGACATCCTACTCAAGGCTTCCCGCAACGCATCATCAAGGCATATAATTGGACCGTTGCAGCGAAGCAGCATGGTCATGGGTCCGCACTGGAGGCCTACTCGACATTTTTTGAGCTTCTAGATGCTCATTTAGCAACAAGATCGTCGGTAACTTCACGGCGCGAAGCTGCCGCTGCCTTCCATTATGCCAGGACACTCCCCGTCGATGCAGCATCATGTGCCATCCGCTGCGACAATCTACGACATGCAGTAGAACTCGTGGAGCAGGGCCGTGGCCAGCAATGGTCACTGGCCTCTCGACTCAAGACTCCAGTCGAAGACCTCGAGTCCGCAAATCCGACACTGGCTCACACTTATGTGGAGCTGAGCAGGCGCGTGTCCAATGCTGCCCAGAGTTCTACAGCCATCACCGACAGAGTTGCTGGTGAAAAGGAAGCAATAGAGTATAGGAGACTAACACGGGAATGGGAAGCTATGGTAGCCAAGATACGTGATCTTCCAGTATTCTCGCGGTTCCTACTCCCACCTGCGTACGAAGACCTGCAGGCTGCAGCGCGTCATGGCCCAGTCATCATCCTCATTGCCAGTCAATACTCGTGCGGTGCCGTCATTGTCCCGATGTCAGGAGACCCACATCATGTTCCTTTATCGTCTATCTCTCTTGCTGATCTCAACAATCTCAAGGAACGTTTCACACGGGCAATACGAAACGCATCACGGATGAACCCAACGGAGCCAAGGAATGATTTAATAGTTCTCTTGCGGATAGTGTGGAATGAGATCATGCTACCCGTCGTCAACGTACTTGAGAACGTCCTCAAACTAAAGCGTCACTCTCGAATCTGGCTGTGTCCGACTGCAGCTTTCACATCCATTCCTCTCCATGCAGCAAATCCATTTCTAATAAAGGCAGATCGCTCCAAGGAGCCGTGCCTGGAGGATCTCTACGTCTGTTCTTACACGCCAACACTTTCAGCTCTTGTCAGGTCTAGACAGTTGATGAAGAAACGTGATAATCCGTCCTTTGTGGCGATCGGACAAGGTCAACCGGGTGAGGGGAAAGGCAAGGCGCTGTTGGCTGTCGACAGTGAGCTCGAGCTTGTCCATAAGCTCGTCCCTGCGACGGCCAGCCATACCACTATTTCTGGCGACGCAGCCACACGCGCAGGTGCACTCAAAGCATTGGAGGAGAACACCTGGGTGCACCTCGCTTGTCATGGCAAGCAGGACTCTGCGCAGCCTTACCACTCCCATTTCGTCATGAGAGATGAACATCTTACATTGCTTGACATCATGGAGAAGGATATTCCTCGTGCCGAGTTCGCATTCTTATCCGCTTGCCATACCGCCGTCGGGGACAAAGAGACACCCGACGAAGTCGTCCATCTCGCAGCTGGTCTTCAGTTTTCGGGGTTCAAGAGCGTCGTTGGCACGCTATGGGAGGTTGACGATTCTGTCGCAAAACACGTCGTTGAGGCTTTCTACAAATACATGTTCCATCCGAAGGAGGTAGGTGTCATGGACTGCACGAAGGCAGCCTGGGCACTCAACTGTGCTACTCACGCCGTGAAGACGAAGGTGCCGCTCGAGCAGAGGATGGTTTTCATTCATATTGGTGTGTAGTTCTACGTGGTATTACTGTCGTCCTGGATATATTCACAAGCTGTTGATCTGCGCGCGATCCTTTTTCATCCTGTTGTAAAAATGACCCTCATCATGATATTCTTGCACCTAATAGCTATCTTGTTTTCGTACACGTTTTCGTGTTTTGTCGATTAAAATCCATATGTACTTGTATACCACTAGACTCATGTGCAGCCTCGTCTTCTGCTTGGGTACTTGGATCGTACGGGCCCAGTTATACCATCCTTCAAGCGTTCAAGTCCTTTTGCACTATAGGACCTCAACTAACCAGTCGACTCGGAGTCGGCAAACGCCGAGCATCTCAGGCTTGCGTGATTCAACCGGCGAGACGAGTCTCCCTAGCCAGCCCTCGAGTAAATGTCATCAGCATTTCAATTTGTGCACACGTAGTTCCAACGTAGTTCGACGTATTCGTGCAGTATATTTAATAATGTGACTTCAATATATTTATATTAATGGTCATGCGGGGTACAAATACATTTTGTACAGTGATAATGTGTGCGCAATAATTAATGTAATAAAGTTCAGACGATAATCCGCAGCGACAGAATACAGACAACGAACGGAGTCCCAGACAGTGGGTTGCTAGTTGAATGTTTTAGAACACTCGAATAGGAACGCAAGCCCTTAACGCGTCCAGCCGAAAGAGGACAGTGACGTCTAAATAATACTGAAACCTATCTGTCAGATGTGAATCGTCTGTTGTAGGAGACTAACCTTAACGCTAACACCAGGCCAATCAACTCCCGGTATTATATCCTTCGACAACCGGAATTTGCCCTTATAAAGGCCATCGGGAAGATACGCCTGGCATTCAGTACCAGGCTCATTAGGATGACGGGGCCGCTTTGGAAATCCAACAGACAATTGTGTTTTCACAGTATGAGTTTCCGAAAAGGAAACTTGTGGTAGTTCAGGGAGTGGTTTGTATCGGACAGCAGCTGAGAATGGCTCTTCAGGGGTCTTTGGTACGCGAACTATTGCAGCTGCAGCCGTCTTTACTGCACGCTTTAGGAGCTTGGTCCGTGGCATATGAATATGGCCTGATGTACTGTCTGAGTCGTCACTGAGTTGTGCGGTGTCAGTCGAAGTGGGGGGTAGCTGGGGCTTTATGGTAACTTTACGGACTAGGGAAACAGCAATGGTAGCATCGGCGGCGATTTCTCGAGCAAGTACGGCGCATCGAGGTTTTGTCGTGAACACAACAAAAAATGGGACAGAGGTACATCGAGAAAAAGTTTGCGGGCGGGGCAGAGTGACCTACAGATTCTGTTGGTGAGATGATATACATGCGTCACGTCTTCGACCTACCGCGCAATGGAACGGAACAGATCGCTCTGGTGTAAGAGGCATTTCGAGCCATAAATCGGGCGCGATATTAGAACCGTCCATAGACTGAAAGTCTGTATCCGAATGAAAAAGAATGGGAACTTCCAGCCTGTAACCTGAGCGGTGAGCATATGAAAGCTAGTGGTTCCTAGCCTTTGATAACGCACATCCCGCTAATTCCCGACATATCTGAGGGCTCCCACACCGCAGTAACGCGATAAGACACTTCAGCCTTCTCCACGACAGATATTCCTCCTCGCCTGTTATCGCAAGGTATCAGAGTACGGAAGGTGGGAGGCATCTCTTCGCCTGGTCGACTGCCGCGAGGAATTTCGAAGCTGAATTTACATGATCTAGACGCGGCAGGGCCATTCAAACTCGAGTCATTGGGAAGTTGCGGTACCCCAAACACGTCGCAAACAACAGAAAACGGGTCAGAGATAGGTGAAATAGGAATAACGGCAGAGGACGATAAGAATATGTGCTTGTATTTTGAAGTTGTAGGTCCCTGGGCAGATTCGTCGCCTAGATCCTCTTTTACAGAGACATACTCAAACGCGCCTTCGATCTACAATGGTGATAGTTATTGAATTCACTTCTATGACTCATTGCATCAGACTTACAGATATGCTCAGCCGACCATTTTGTGAACAGTTGGGATCTAGGATAACTCTGCCTTCGACCCTGTCATGATCTCCGAAAACTGGGCAAGAGATCATTTCACCAAGCCCGACCTGCTTGACCATTTTAATAGAGGGGCTATAAAGTTGCATAACCAGAAGTAATGAGCTGTGCATACCAATCAATGACTGATCGCCTGCTTCACATCACTGGACTTGTGACACTCACCGGAAACTAGATACGTGCGAATGCGAAGTTTGAAGACAACTGTCGAGCCCCGCGGCCTGCACGAAGCTCGATTGTGATGGCGAAGCACCGGGGTCGAGGCGAAGGCGAGGCTTGACTCGGAGCGGCAACGTCATCCTGATGCCAACACACCGTGAATGAGGATGAGTAAGAGAGTCGCCGTGAACCTTTTGAAGGTACGGTGAACCTCGTTCCTCATAAAATAATCTTGACCCTCAAACCCTGCCGTACAACGTTTAACTTTGCTTGACAGAGAAGCAGGGCTCAAAAATGGGGAGTTCCAGAACACCTATTTGCATGGAAACAGTCAAGTTCCACTGCAGATGATTTAACGCTTCCCCGTAGCGATGAGAAGAAAATAACTGGAATTTCACAAGATCTACTGATTTGGCTTAAATCATCAAGCTCGTTTTCAGATACACAATGAATAGTGCAACACGACAAACCACGTTATCGACAATGGTAGGCTGCCGTGAAGCCCCATGTTGTATCTGGCAACAGCAGTAGGCGCCTTGCGAGCTAGGTCCGTCCTTGCCACGGTTAACGAGGTTTGCCAGGGTCTGCCCAGCACCGTTCTCAGTCGGACACAGTGATTAGTGACAAGGCAACAAGACGTTCCTGAGAACTATTTGATCAAAAATAATCTAGCGCCCAATGAGCTGGTTGATAATGCCACAACGGTGCCGGCGGTACCCGCATCCCGCTCTTGTTCTCACAGACGGCGGAATCCGAGGGACTAGTGCTAGGCCTGGCCCACGGGGCTTGGAAGACCACTGTCTGCCCAGTGCCAACGTTACTACGCTAAATATCTCTTTCATGATGTCAGGCTCAAAGATTGTGATTACAGGTAGACACATCCCAAATCTGAAAAGCACCATACTGAAGAATGATCAGGAGCATCTGGTGTTCTCGGCACTGCAGTTCACAAGGCCTTTGAGAAAGCGCTGCGATACGAGGTTGTAGGCTTGAAGAATAAAAGCATCGCTAGTCATCTAGTGCAGCTAGATTTGACAGATAAGGAAGCGACCAAGCAGAAGTTAGAAGAAATTAAACCCACTTGTGAGAGCGATTTCAAGATGGTTTCGCGCATGTCTTCACTGCGACTCGCAAGGGGTGATCCATTGCGCTGCTGAAAGACGACCAGATGTTGCCGAGAAGGTACGAATGTTCACATCGTCATGTTGCGTTGATCTATATTATAATTTCAGGATCAAATTGGAACCCAACTGGTTTGGAAGATAATTGTTAGCTGTGACACATCTGATACCGCTTATCCAGCTGAATGTCGGAGTGCCTGGGTACCTTGCTGAACTCGCGAGGGCCATGGACTTTACACTTGTATATATCTCTACAGGTGAGCACCGCACCGCAGCCGTCATGAACCTACTGTTATTCAATGACATGATGGATAGACTATGTCTTCGACGGAAGATCACCTCCCCCTGGCGGGTACACACCAGAGTCACCTACCAACCCACTTCAAATATACGGTCAGACTAAACGGGATGGTGAGGATGCTGTGCTGCAAGCTCGGCAACAAGGCGCCAGGGCAATCGTTTTGAGAGTTCCAGTATTGCAAGTGACCTCTTGACGCATTGCTTCGTTCTAACTCTCATCTCACTACACTTAGGTACGGTCCTGCACCTAATAATGCAGACTCGGCCGTTAATATCCTCGTTGATGTTGTACGGGACCAATCAAAGCAGTCTAGCATGGATGACTATGCGATCAGGTATCCTACCAACGTATTGGATATTGCGTCCTTTTTGGTCCGCTTGACGGGTATGTACAAACTCGTCTGTGAGGAGAAATCACTGCGCTGAAATACGAGGTTCTGCAGATCTCAGTTACGATGATCTTCCGCCAATTCTCCACTATTCGGCGAACGAGTCCTTCACAAAGTACCAGATGTGCAAGATCTTTGCCGACATCCTTGGTCTCAATGATATGAATCATATGAAGCCAGTATCCACACCTCCAACTGGCGCCGGCGCCACATCACGCCCTTACAATTGCCACCTATCAACTGTTGAAACAGAGAAATTACTTCCCTTGGAATGTACAGGATTTAGAACATGGTGGGAGGAATATTTACGCGATGGTAGCAAGTAAATCACTATAACTGTATTACTATCGGTAGAGCCGTACGCTTTCCTTCCTCGAATTATTGATTTACGGACTCGCGTTCCCATGATTCATGTCAACAATCACTGTTTCTCCTTCGCGGATTCCTTTCGCTGCTCTTTCCCTGCCTCCTTCGGAACTCCACGTTCCTTCTGGTGGGAGAGTCAACTGATTATCACATGAATCCCCGCTACTCTCTGTGGTAAACTCACCGGCTCCGGCTCAGCAAAGTAAGCTAAAATGCTCAAGGTTGAGCACAGCTATGACAGTCGTGTTGGACGATACGCACTCTTTCGTTGCTCTGCATCTAACATGGGCTCCGAGACACTACCATCGATGGAAGAAACCCCCATAGGCCTATGCGAGTCTGTAAATTCAAGAGGTGGTGATTGTGTGCCTCCAGACGACATTCTGTTCGAATTTACGGTGTGTAGATGAAGGTAAGTGGTAACCCCTGTGCTAAAGTATGACATCATCTTTCCACCAGTTATGGCATTTGGCGGAGTCCCGGCAAGTTCCTTTATCTTTTGCTCGCAGAATGATCTGATCCTCCGTCCTTAGGCCTTCGTATCCATGTCTACTTCCTCAACATCCCGCGAATCGCGTGCCGTACGTTCATATCCAGATACGTCGATTTCCTTGAACGTGTCAGCGGCACCGATTACCGGGAAGACTCGATTCAACGCCCAATAAACGAGTGCAGAAACTCCAAAGCCCGTGAAGAAGGATAATTGTTATATCCGAGTAGCTGCTAGAGGGACTGTCCGCCCAGCTGGAAAACAACATCTCAGGATTGGCGCATTTCGATTGTGGAGCCAACTCACTGGCTCCAGCGAAACCCACAGCGTTGATAAGGATCCCGGCAATATACGCGGTGTATGCCCTTAACCAGACTTTGTCAGGGTTGGACGCTTCAAGGTCATCGCGACTCTCACCGGAAGTTAATCCCATACGTGTACCAGTACCAGCTGCCCCTTTCGGTATTATAAAGGTCCTTCACGTTATAATGACCCTTGCGAACAATGTAGTATTCCGTCACCTACAACAACCCGTTTAGAATGGTGAAAAGCCAATCGCAGAAGTGCCTACATACCATCACCCCAGAAATGGAGCTCAGGAACACTGAATATGCGGACAGGTAAGAAGTGAACTCATTACTATTTTTCAGAAGGTTCCATGGACACATTGCGAGACCAACGGTAGCAGCGATATACCCACCACGCCGGATGTTCTGCAGTGGAATCTTAAGTGTGACAGTTCTGATTATACAACAGATATGCATACAATGAAACGAGGGAACAGTGCAGTCAGATCGCATCCCGCCGACACTGAATTTGCGCAGATATTCGTGCTTGGTAACCAATGTCAGCTCGGCGCCCGCTCTGGAGTCTGGGTATGTTATTTGACACACCCCATCTAGGTGAAGAAGAAGCATTAGGTCCGCAACCAATCGCGAAGAAAATACGCGACGTCACCTGTGCAAGCATGAATGACGCCGAGATAAACCATACCTGCGAAAAGGAAAGGACATCAACCAAAGCCCAGCTAGGACATCACAATCACACACCCCGAATCTCGTGGCATTCGACGGATTGTCATTCAGGAAATTTCCCAAAAGGTCGATGGGTGACCAGATGGCTGTCCCATAAATCGCTTGCGACGACGAGCTCACAAGGATTCCGATCAAACTTACGAACGCCGCACTTAGAGGAATTGCAAACAGTTGTGGGTATAGCGCGGCAGATGGGGTGCGCGCGCGGGAGGCGAAGTCCGGTGCGTTTGTGACCAGGGTTACCTCGTTACTGATGCATGACATAAAACTGGCAACCATAGCCCAACCTAGCTTTGATCCGTGCAGTGTGGAAGGTTGGTGCACGATCGGACCGATCCCGTGAGCTTTCACGATACACCACACAAGGAATGTGATTGAAGCTATGGGCATCAAGATGGGTGTCACAAGGAAGAAGTGGCGGCTGAAGAAGGTTACTTATTACCGTCTTCATGAAACGACATGAGTGTACTCACACCTTGTGCACAGGGAACCAAATCACCGGCAGCGAAATGAGCCAGAAGAGGAAGAAGCATAGGTAATCTCGAGTGTTCGTTCCAGAGGACGCAGGCATCGAATTTGCTATCGGCTAGCCTCAGCTGGATATAAAAAGGAAACGTGAAATGCAACACACGTAGGTCGTTGATGCTAGGCCACATTGCTCTGAGCATTACGAGCACACAGGAACCTCCGATGCTTGCCTGGACGCCATACCAAATGCTACGTTGCTTAGTTCGCGCGTCATTGCGGAGCTGGGAAGGCGTACCATGCCATAGCTGCGCGATTAAAGACACACCACAGACTCCCAAACATCCCGAAGCTCGTGCGATTCACGATTGGAAACATTACATGGAAAATAGCACCAGGACGTGCATTCAGGACAAGGAAAGGCGCGGCAATGCCATAACCCAGCCACACGCATATCCAGGCTTGCCACCACGACATTCCTAGTTGGATCATGGAGCTTGGAGATTTCATTTAACACCGACCAACGAGATCATAATGGCGGGAGTAAGCGTACGATACGATCATCCACATGTTTATATTGAACGTGTCTGCCGTCCAGAAGGTGATGTAGTTGTATGCACGCCATGTGCGCTTCCCCGGCTCGACAGGCAGCAAATCGTCGTTCTATCATGAATCAGGTGTCAGCACATGGGGATCGCATCCATCGTAGATACTTACGGCAATCAGTTGCTCGGTGATGGTTAGGTTGGGCTCATGAGTGACTTCGAAGCTTTGGATGATCCTATGGACCAAGCCCATGGCAAGTTCAACTTGTAAGAGGGTCGTATCATCGTTCACGACTCGCAGTTCTTTCAAGTTGACTCTAAGCTTATTTGGGAACTCGTACACAATTAAAAAATATTGTGCCTATCAGGATTCGCCCCAGCGCTTACTCAAGTCAACTGGGTCCCAGGAGCTGTCACTGTCAGGGGTCTGCTGGATAGCACGTGCCATCCAAAATCACTAGCCAGTGGAAGCGTTTGCCTTGTTCGTGAGTGACTGAGCTTCCCTAAAACATTTCGACGAAGGCGATGGAGAAACTTGAAGGTAAATCCATAGCGTTCAGGCGTGAAGAATTTGGTATTGGGAGCTACTTCGGAGCAAGCAAACGAATGGTAACGAGGTGTACTGATCATCTGCGATAATGCGGGAGCGAGAAGTAGTCGTGGATTTTTGTGTTGAACACGCTGTTCCTGAAGCCAGGGTCCATCAACGCCAAAGGTGTATGAACTCTATCAATCAGACTCCAAGTCAATCCAAGGCTTCTGTAGCGTTGTCGTTGGACCCATCGTGGAACACAAAAAACATCATCAGCGATTGTCCGTAGCTTAAAAGCTCAAAGTACTCCTGGCAAAAGTAGGGCTACTTCAAGTTGTTCCGTGTCGTAACGTTATCGAGAGCACGTACCTGGATGAAGCGAGTAGCTGGAAGTTTGAGAATGAAAAAAAAAAATGTCCCAAAAGCGGAGATGCAAGCGCAGAGAGGAAAATGTGGCAGCCATGATCACCGTGGATCTGGAGGACCTTCTCAGGCTGGCACGATCCTGTCACGTCAACGATGATTTTTGTTCGAGAATCGACAGTAATCCCAAGGTTAACGTCGACTTAGCACCGGTGGTTACGGGGTAATGAATCGCGACTGCGCGAGCACAGGGCTGTAAGGAGATGAAAGAGCTGTTGATCGGGGGATTCGGGGTGCAGTTGTCAAGGGTTGTGCTGTTTGTGGAGGAGGTGAAGTAAGAGGGACGAATGGGTGAGTGCTTGGTGCAGAAGGTATGTATAAGACAACACTTGCCTCAGACAGGCGCTTCGCGCTTGCCAGGTGATACAGCAGATGGCGATGATCGAGTGAGAGTTGTTTGTACATGCTGGGTTGGAGTCGATCGGGAGTGGAAGTCAATATGCCGCCGCCAGACACAGCTAGATGAGATAACACGGCAGACAGTCCTCGGAGCACATCTGCCTCAGCATCAATGTCATCGGACTAGAAATTAGGAGATCGAGGTATGCAGTACCTCCGAGTCTTTAGAATCGCAGGCGGACTCGCGCCTTCCGTCATACTAGTCACTGGTGGCCGTCGCGGGGTGTAGTGGTTCGCAAATTGTCTGTTGTCTGTGCGGAGAATGGATACACAACCTGTTCACATCCAACTTCAGTTGAGACACTACCATTGGGCTATACGAGCCTGCATTATGCCTCCGACGATATTCTGTCCCAACGAGAGGGTGAACATCACTCCAAGTTTCCTCTTTATCATTCCGAGTTGCTCGCAGTCTCTCATCCTGCGTCCTTCGTATCTATATTCAATTCCTCGACATCCCGGGACCCCGGGGCCCTTGCCTTACCCTCATAACAAGATACGTCGAGTACCTCAAACGTATCAGCAGCGCGGACCACTGGGAAAACATGATTCAGTGCGATTGCAGAAACCCAAAAGCCCGTAACGAAAGACAGCTCGCATACCTGGTTAGCCACTAGGGGGGCTATCCACCCGGCTGGAAAACTACAGCTCAGCATGGAAGCATCGAGATTGTGGGTTCACTCACTGGCTCCAGCGAGGTCAACAGCATTGATAAGGATTCCAACAACATGCGCGGCGAATGCTCTTCATTTTACATGTTAGTACTTCGAGCACTGCATGTCCATTGAGAATCACACTGGAAGTACGTATGTGATGCAGGAATGAAGCAACCGCGGATTCTGGACTCAACGGGTCTTTACTGAGTCGAAAGTCAGTCGATGCTAGGCGCTAAAGAATAGGTGAAAGCATTCACGAACCTTGCCAAATTACAGGGTGTGTCTGTAGCTGTATCATACGCTTCGCATGAGTGTATCTTAGCCTAGTAGATGAGTGGGATAAAAATATCCAATATTAATTTGATGTCCAGATCATCAGACAAGTCAAATTCGATGCGTACCGGTGAAGAATGTGATGCCTGCCACCAGGTTAAACCAAGACCCACAAAGTTGTCTATGCCATTCAACCGTGTCAAAGTAACATCCGAACTCCGTAATATCTCGAAGCCACCTGTACCGCAAACTTAACATAGTTGGCTACCCTGATCATGATCCCATTGTGAAATGGCACAAAATAACTTGCTGGGTCGTTGTCGAGAGGTAGGGTGCTGAAATAGCGAATGTCTATCTCACGCTAGAGCTTTTGTGCCGCCTTGAAAGCACCCAGTACTAAGTAGTAGGTTGCAACTTCGATTGGGAGAGCAGCACGGTACCGTGACCAGAGCCGACTTTGAAGAGGCTCGTCATGATGTTTTGTACCAGGCCTGCTGGATATTGGCATTAACACTGAATCAAATAGAAAGCAAAGAGGGATATGAATATAGAAGAAATGACCGTATACCTTTTCTTTTGGTCTGGCTAGGTAGTAGGTATCCATCAGATAAATTTTAAATTAAAAGAGTCGCAGACAGACTGGCACGCGGTTGTTTGGCAAAGGCTTTGAATCCAAACAACCACTCGGTGAATTTCCACTTCGGAACATTAAATTCTCAATGGCACTAATTCTCCATATATGTATTGAGTGGCAGTTCGAACCTGTGCAACGGTTAAGCCATTGTTATAATGCATTATGCATTAATCACCAAACAGCATTATCAGGAACTTCAAAACGGAATTCGGACAGGATTCCACCACACACTATGGTTCCTCTCCAGAGTTTCCCTCTTCAAGTTACTTTTCGCTCGCAGTCTCTGATCCAACGTCCTTCATGTCTATGTCCATTTCCTCAACACCCCGTGAACTACTTACCTCACATTCATACTCAGACACGTCGATTTCCTCGAATTTGTCCGCAGCGCCGACCACTGGAAAAATAAGATTCAGAGCCCAATAAATGAGCGCAGAAACCCCAAAGCCCGTAAAGAACGATAGATCGTATATCCGTGTAGCTGCGAGAGGGACTGTCCGCCCAGCTGGAAACAACAACTTAGGGTCAGTACATCGTGATCGTGGAGTCAGCTCACTGGCTCCAGCAAAACCGACGACGTTGATAAGGATTCCGGCGATATACGCGGTGTATGCCCTTGATTTTTTTGAACTTGTTAGGGTCCTTGAATGCTTCAAGCCCATTAAGGCTCTCACCTGAAGTTTATCCCATACGTATACCAGTACCAGCTGCCCTTCTTGGCACTGTACAGGTCCTTTACATTGTAGTGACCCTTGCGGATAACGTAGTATTCTGTCACCTACATCAAGCAGTTTGAAATGAATCATCATAGAATGCAAAATTGCCTACATACCATCACCCCAGCAACGGAACTCTGGAACACGGTATATGCAGAGAGGTAAGAGGTGAACTCGTTACTGTTCTTCATAATGTTCCATGGGCACATGGCCAGGCCAACGGTGGCAGCGATATACCCGCCCCGCCGGAAGTTCTGCAGTCGGATCTTAAGTATATCAGTTTTGCTCATACAGCGGAAATTCATACAATGAAACGAGGGAACAGTGCAGTCAGATCGCATCCTGCCGACACCGAGTTCGCAGAGATATTCGTGCTTGGTAACCAGTGTCAGTTTAAGCCTTAGGAACCTCACTGCATACGTTATATTTAACACACCCTATCTGGGAGAGGAAGCATCAGAATCGCAACCAACATCAAATAGAACAGGCGAGGTTACCTGTGCAATCATGAATGACGCCGAGATAAACCATACCTGCGGAAAGGAAGATATGAAGGCGCGTCAGGCATAAGCCCAACTCCTCGGATATAGTAATCACACACCCCGAATCTCGTGGCATTCGACGGATTGTCATTCAAGAAATTTCCCAGAAGTTGCATGGGAGACCAGATGGCTGTCCCGTAAATTGCCTGCGATGACGAGCTCACGAGGATTCCAATCAAGCACACAAACGATGCAGTCAGGGGAAATGCAAACAGTTGCGGGTATAGTGCGGCCGATGGGGTGCGCGCGCGGGAGGCGAAGTCCGGTGCGTTCGTGACAAGCGTCACCTTGTTAGCGATGCATGACATGGAACTGACCACCATGGCCCAACCTAGCCTTGATCCGTGCAGCTTGGAAGGTTGGTGTATGATCGGACCAATTCCGTGAGCTTTCACTATGCACCATACGAGGAACGTGATTGAGGCTATGGGCATCAGGATGGGTATCACGAGGAAGAAGTGGCGGCTGAGGAAGGTCGCTCTATGACCACACTCGTAAGAAGGGATGAGAGAACTTACACCTTGTGCACAGGGAACCAAATAACCGGCAGTGAAATGAGCCAGAAAAGGAAGAAGCATAGGTAATCTCGAGTGTTCGTTCCAGAGGACGCCGGCATGGAATTTGCTATTGGCCAGCCTCAGCTGGATACAAAGAGGAAACGTGAAATACAACGCACAGAGGTCGTTGATGCTAGGCCACATTGCTCTGAGCATTACGAGCACACAGGAACCTCCGATGCTCGCTTGAACACCATACCATATGCTATACTGTTCAGTTCACGCGTCGTTGTGAAGGCAGGAACGCATACCATGCCATGGCAGCGCGATTAAAGACACACCACAGACTCCCAAACATCCCAAAACTCGTGCGGTTTACAATTGGAAATGTCACATGGAAAACGGCCCCAGGACGCGCATTCAGGACAAGGAAAGGCGTGGCAATGCCGTAACCCAGCCAGACGCATATCCAAGCTTGCCACCATGACATTCCTAGTTGGATCATGGAGCTTGAAAATTTCATTTAATACGGACCAATGATATCATGATGGCGACGGTGGGCGTACGATACAATTACCCACATGTTTATATTAAACATGTCGGCCATCCAGAAGGCAACGTAGTTGTATCCGCGCCATGTGCGTTTCTCTGGCTCGACGGGCAGCAAATCATCGTTCTATGGAGTAGGTTATTTTACCATAACGAATCAAAAGATTATATCCGCATGCATGGTTACTCACGGTAATGAGCTGCTCGGTGAGCGTGAGATTGGGCTCATGAGTGACTTCAATGCTTTGGACGATCCTTTTGATCAAACCCATGGCAAGTTCAACTTATGGTGGGAGGGCGCCTTTGTTGCCCACGACTCGCAGTTCTTTAACTGCGTGCTTTTCATGCTTATCGCTCGACCATCACCTTTATCGTTAGACGAAAAAATAGATGCGGGTCTCCTGATGCGCCTATCGCTGAGCCAAGTCAATGTTGAGATCAGTAATGTGTGAGCGTCACATCATGAGGTTAAGTGGCACGTGCCTCCTTGAGGCTAAAAATATAACCAAGAACTGATACGTCTGGGATATCTGGTGAGCTCAGAGTGTGCGCACGACTAAATCCAAGTGAAACGAGACGTATCGAGACTCTTCGGCGATCTCTTGAATTGAGGATATATTGATGCGAGATGCGTAATACATAAATGCTTGAGGAGTCCAACAATGCGGATACTCTGGGAGCACAAAGCAACAAGTAAACCAAAGCGAGTGAACCAGACCGAAGCATAGCAAGCGAGATGTAACCCGATGTGACCCATAGGTAATAATGTCGGCGATGATGGAATGTATAAATAGAAGGGGAAAAAATGCTATTAACAAGGTTGATGGTGAATGTGAAGGTGAGATTGGGGTAAGATGTGATAGTAAATTGTACGTGTGCAGGTGTCAATATAATTCAAAGGGCTCACGACGGGGTATATGACAAATGTCATTATTCTGAATGGGAGGCGTTGGTTTTGATGTTGGGGGGTGACCGAGCTTCTTTAAAACGTTTTGACGAAGGCGACGGAGATGAAAAGGTAAATGCCGAGTAAATTTGTCTGCGCTCTGGAGTGGAGAATTTGGTATCGGAAGCAGTCCTTGAAGCAAGAGGAGTAGCTTCCGCTTGCTCAGATGATAGTGAGGTGGGCGATATTGTGGGAGAGAAGTAGTCCCGAAGTTCAGGTTCAACAGACTGTTCCTGAAACCAGGGTCAATCAATACTGGGGAACAGAGAAGGAATGCACCAACTTTGTCAAACACAGACTCTTGATCCGAGGTTTCCGTAGCAGTATCATACGCTTCGGAGACGTCTGCCAATGGTGAGACAGTAAGCTCGTAGCATTTCGAATCTATCTTGGCCTGGGAAACGATAAGACGAGTGGGAACTCGCTGACTTGGAGTTGCAGTTGAGAGCTCCTGTTCCTCGTCAACTCTTGGCAAAGGGGAGGCTTTGCGTGCAGGGCGCGACCCTCTAGGAATTTTTTTACGACCATCACTTCTATTTCCATTGCCACTGGCAGATTTGCGCAGTTTCTTCGGCTCCGACTTGAGTTCTTTCTGCTTCTTGGAAGACGGCGGAGGAACTACCACTTTTGTCACGAGAACTGCTGTCTTGCGCTTCTTGGATGCATTGGTCGTGGTCTGGGCAGCGCGTTCACCTGTAAGCGGATGAAGGTTCTCCTTCTCGATAGCGGCAAGGGTTGATAGCAATGTGGCAGCAGCATCCGCAGCTGTTGTCGTCACGAGATTTTTATCGCTAGCAAGACTGATCTTCTGAATCTCGGTTGGAGTGTCCTGGAAGACTGTGAAGGAGCGAACGGACATTGAGCAATGAGGCGAAGAGAATGCTGTGAATCGGGCAATGGAAAAAAGAGCGCTAGGGACGCAGTGTAGGCAGTGTAGGCTGGAGGTCGCTTGATGCGCGTGGTTGTTGAATGTGACGGCTAGAAAGTGTAACACAACACGCGTGTTCGGTAAACTCTCTTTAAATGGATGCGTGTTTATTAGAACTCCGATGTTCCGATTTGCCACCACGCGTCGCGTTCTGCTCACGTGCTTTTACTACATAGTCTTCCTTGGTTTAGACTGGCACGCGATTTCCGTGTGCTACAACACGAACAAGTTGGCCAACTTCGCAAACGATGTTTCAACGGAACGGCAACCCTCGATTGACAGTGGCTATCCACAAATCACAACGTTTGGAACGTCTGGACACTAGAACCGCAGCACTTTGTCGTGCTGTAGCCGCAGCTCACCCCCCTTCTGTGCAAATCACAAGCACTATCATGATGTCAGACGAATCTGTAATGATCGTCTCCTGGTATCGATACGGTTTCGGAATGATTCTGTCATAGCCCCATTATTCGGGCATTGGTCAGCACATTATCCAATCCCTCAGCCCTTGTTTATGATATGGGTATTTCTACATCCGCGATGGCCCCCCCGCCCTATTACGCCGAGAGCTTGGCTGTGGAAGATGGAAAGTGCGGTTCGGAAATTCTTCATAGAATCCTTGACAAAGTTGTGTCAAGGACTGATCTCCCAGGTTCCAGAGACCGATCAGAACTGTGTAACTGCTACAGTCTGTCACTGAACTTATAGATCATAGCCGCCGCCGTCGGATTCCTAAGCAGGCAACTCCTCTTTTGAATTCAGCGGTGTCGGAATCGATCACTTTGGCTCTCGATGCGGTAATAGGGCTTCGCGCCTTTTCTATTTAGGGGTACCCGAGACAAACACAAAATGAAATGATATGCGGCTCGGGTTATGACAGAACCGTAGAAAAGCCAAGCATGTCATTATCGCAGGGGGATCTGACCGTTGCGCCCCTTCGTCTATCACGAACACCAAACCAGGCGCGGCCTCATGCTGAACACGCCGCAAACGGACGTCAGCCATTTAAATTGCCGCTCATCCATCATTACTCTTCGCCTCTCCCATTTACCTCCCTCCGTAACGTCCCTCGCCCCCGGCCCTTCCACTCAAGTCCATTAGGACGTTTTCCCTCCCTCGCCACTCTCCCAGAAGTAACTTCGGCCAGGATGCCGTCCAAGCAACCCTCTTCTGCGAACACTCCTCCTCCCCCTGCTCTCGGCACTGTCATCGACAACAATACCATAGAGCTCGTAGAAGTCTTGGGCGTTGGTGGTTACGGTGTCGTCTATCGTGCCGTTGACACCCGTGATCCCCTACTCACCTCTTACGCCGTCAAGTGCCTCATAAGCTCCCACATCCACCACAGCGCGCGGCAGCGTCAGCTTCACATACGTGAGATAGCTCTGCATCGCCTCGCTTCAGCGCATCCGAATGTGGTCACCCTGCATAGGGTGGTCGAGGAGGGCAATTACACCTACATTATTATGGATTATGCTAGCGACGGCGACCTTTTCTCCCAGATATTACACAACTGCCGCTATTTGGGTCATGACCACCTTATCAAACACATATTTCTACAGCTCCTTGACGCTGTCGAGTACTGCCATTCACTTGGCATATACCACCGCGATCTCAAGCCAGAGAATGTTCTGTGCTTCGATGGCGGCATGCGAGTTGCAATCACCGATTTCGGGCTCGCTACAACTGATAGGTTTAGCGAGGAATTTCGGACGGGTAGCGTATATCATATGAGTCCAGGTAATTATTTTAACGCTTGATCCCATCACATATACCGATCTCTATTTTAGAATGTCAAGGAGGGGAATTTGCTCCGACAGGCTCGTATTCACCCCTATTCAACGACATCTGGTCATTAGCGATAATTCTCCTTAACCTTGCGACTGGTCGGAATCCGTGGAAGTCGGCGTCATCATCAGACCCCACGTTCCAAGCATATTTGCAGGATCCGGCTAACTTTTTGCCAACCGTTCTCCCCATTTCACCCGAGGTGAACGAGATTCTTTGCCGCATGCTGGAAGTGGATTGGAGGCACCGCCTCACACTTGCAGAGGTTCGCGTGGCGATTCAGGATGTGGAACACTTCTACGCCGAAGGCGTAATATTTGAAGGCAGCATGGCCCGTTGTGCGTGGGAGATTGATGTCGACCTTGAGAGCGACAGTGACTCCTCTAATCATGAGGAACCTGTTGAAGCTCAAGATGAGCTCAAGTCCTTTTGGAGCAAGGATTCGGATGCGGAGATGGACTTTACGAGGCTTTCTGTACAAAATCCAGCTTGGGAGCAGTATTCGTCGTGCAACGCGACCTGGGCAATCGAATCCTCTATTCGGTCGCCATCACCGTCTCTGATCGAGCCACTCAAAATTTACGAGTCCCCTCGTACCCCACCATCGACATACTCGCCCCAATCTCCTGTTTCCAGCTCGTTACCTTCCGTTCCCGCCACTCCCGAGGGCGTGATGTGCAGCAGGCCCACGCCGATTCCCGCCAAGGGTCTCAAAATCAACACAGTGTGCGGGCGTCGTATATTTTTCACTGGTAGCAGTGAAACGCGTTCCACCTTTTCCTCTATGCACACTGCTGTTGAAAGTTCGACGCCGTTCTCCTCTTGTTTTTTCCTCCCAACTCCCCCTTCAGTTTCGAAGCTGTCTTTGCCCTGGACCAATTCTGGAATGCCGTCTTCGGTTGACCTAGGTGCTTATTCTACTCCTGAAAGCCAGCGGATGGATTCCGCATGGGATTACACAGAAACAGACTATTCCCCATCATCATACCCCTCCACGTCGTCCTCCAGCGTCGTGGGTTTGGAACTCGACCTTTCTCCCACATGTCACGTTGCTGAGGACACCACTCTAGCGACGTGGCGGCGTGATCAAGTTACTCCTGCTATGAATCACTTTGTACCTTCTGTAGTCATGAATGCCTTTCGCTCCGTCGATGCTCCCCTTCCCACTCCCCCGCCTTCAGCCCCAATCCCCATCCCCCGTTCCACCGCAAGTGAGGAGAAGAGGTGGTCCTCAAGCTTGTGGAGGTTCTCGTTTCCTCGCTCGTCGCCGCCACCGCATCAGACGGAAGAGCATCCCCGTTCACGCAGGGGGTCCTTCACAGATTCGTTCCCCTTCTCCACGTTCTTTTCTTCGAGTCCCACATGGGGACGTCGGTCGCCGTCACCCAGCATGCCGGAGCCGTCGCCACCCGTTGTAACTGCTACACTTGAACAATGCCGGCAGCAGGCCCCGCGACCTCGTCAAAAACGTCACTGGTTTTCGCCAGGAAAACTATTTGCTACAGCTGGTGGCTAGTTGTGGACTCTTTATTGTCATTCAGTCACATCATCATCATTCTTCCCACCTACTCATGAAATTTCATGCCGCGACATTAGCATTTTTGCTCTATCTTACTATATCTTTCGATTTCTCTTCTCATTTACTGTTGTGCAATCATCCAGGCATTATATATGAGTACCTGGCGTACACGGAATTTTATGTATCGACATGCGGCTGTAGATTTCATGCAATTCACGAAGCCAAGCACGCACGTTCCATCAGGAGTTGCCCGTCCTCCCATTTCCTTTGAACCCGTTTTTGGCAAATTAATGTGACATCTTAGGTTTGGATGCATTCTAGAAGGTGAAATAAAGTTACCTTTCATTCAAACTTGGTAAAATGACATTTGGAGGTTTCAGTTTGTCTTACTCACCAGGCAGAGAATTTAATTTCGAATGTCAGGCCAAGGGTGCCTATCTGAAGCTACCATTATTTCGATGCGACATAGCTTCGGGTCTCGATCATACTATTTGGGAGGGACGTAGAGTAAAAGAACACACTGGAATCGATCAATTTATTCCGCGGAAAGCAATGCCACAAAACAGGGACGCCAAAACACGGGAATGAAAGCTAACGGCAACTCATATCAGTACGTCCTGAGATCCAAGAGCTTTCGCCCACGATCGCGTTCTACAGCACTCTTGTTACGCAGTCCAGACCCCTTGTCGAGCTTCTTGGTCTTCCCTCCAAAACCATCACCCATAGCTAGCGGCGCGTTCCCAGCCTGCAGCACCCTGAATAGAGCTTTGATGACGTTGAGTGGGTTACGGCTACCCCATACTTTTGCACTGGCATCCTTGATGCCTGCTGCTTTGAGCACCTGATGCACGTTCGGGTTACAGCGCAATCCGAAGCCGACGGGACGAGGGCGTAGAATGATGTGCGTGGAACCGAGTTTTGTTTCTATGTCTGTCCACAATGTACGCTTCTCGAAGCGTTCGACAGAGTCCATGTTACGAACGGCAGCGGCGAATGCCTTGTCGGATGCCATCGGCAATTCCTCGTCCTTGCCTTCTCCATATCCGACTAGCCCATCTCCATTCCCCACAACAACAAGCGCATACTGCCGGTGAATTTTTCCCTTCCCTGTTTGTTGTGTGATGCGCCGAGAGATCAGCTGAAATTTGTACAACTTCTCGAGTTCTTTTCTGCTGAGAGGGAGGTGCGAGAGCGGAGAGACGTCGCCTTCCTCGTCACCATCGTCTTCTTCAATGTCATTCTCTGATTTTTCTGGCTCGTCTGTTTCTTGCATTTCCTTAATGCGCTGGTCTTCAGCGTGGCGTAAAACGACGCGGTTTGCGAATGGGGTGCGTTTGGTAGGAGCGAATTCCACGGCTACATGATCGTCATAAAGCGGGTCTGGATTCATGACGTCTGGAAAGGCATGGGTAATCTCTTCCTCCTCAATAGCCTCCACATCTTGTGACTGTGATTCTAGCAAGTCATTGGGTAGCGAAGAATTTGAAGGATCTGTGGATAACTGTCTCAAAGATGAAGTTGATGGTCTACACAGAAATACGCGGGAATGGGTTGGAGGCCGTCGAAACACTGAGGAGGCGCTGGCTCTTGCAAGTCTGTGCATTTGCTCTGCGCGCGTTTCGAAGTGGAAATTTCGAAGGCGTCCCGAGATATTTGTCCCTATTTGGTTTGTGTCGATTTAGGACGACGTGTGCGTTTGATATTTCAAGCTGAGTCTGTCGAATCTAGATGCATTGTCCACAACAGTAATGGAAGGAAATAACTCTCTAGCTGCAGATCTCAGCGGGACAGACCTGTCGAACCTGTTTCCGCTAATCGATAGAGAGAAGTAAGCACTCGCTGACTTATCATGGTGTAATCTTTAGCAAAGATATCTGACTTTGACGAAATACTATCAAGCGTACATGGGCTCAACCTGGTGACACCAGAGCAAGCTAAAGCGGTTATCAAGCCATGGAGTGAGCGTGAGGATACCACTGTATATGCAGACTCCGGTGTAGACGACCAAGTGAGCTGTGCCTCTGGGAAGAGATTCACTTCGATCAATGATGACTTTCCGCAGATGATCATACATGTGCCCTTTGCACAGAACGTGCGCGTCAAGTCTATCATACTCAAATTAGGTGATTGGTGCTCTTTTGAACTTGATGAATCTGACTCACACAGTCCGTACAGGCAGAGGTGAAAGTACACCCCGCCACCTCAGGGTGTACGCGAATTATCCCAATATCGTCGATTTCAGTGACGCTGAAAACACAACACCACATTTAAACATTAGTCTCTTGGAGGGTGAGACAGCAGTGGTTGAATATCCCCTGAAGGTTGCAGCATTTTCCAGCGTTCATTCATTAAGCTTGTACTTCGTAAGTATTTTCCACCCTTATGACGAAATCGACCAACTGAATACGTTTTAGCGTGAGTCGGTTGGAGGAGAGCTTTCTCGCGTTTACTATCTCGGATTCAAAGGAGATGTGCGGACTCTCCGGAAAGAAGGAACAAATAAGTTAGAGGTAGCTGCGGCTGATGCGGCTGATGCACCCCTTGTAGATCGTCTTGCACAGAAGACAGGAGGGCAACAGACTACTGCCCGGTGATGTACTTTGCCTGCCTTATATTTGTACGATGTACGTTTGATGCCTGACCGGAATTTTTTGATCACCAGCCAACCGAATCCCTGAACGCATTCGGTGATGCCGTTAGCCTCTGGGAAGTGTGGTCTTGCACAGACTTACCGAAGTCGCCACATAGGGCATGTGTGAAGGACACCAGGCTGTGATGAACAGCCTACATAACCAATCGAGGAAAATTGTTTTCCTGAGTTTGAATTCAGTTCATCATGTGTCATTGAATTGTAGCGTCATGCCTCGTTGCAAGCCAGCCGCAGGGTGATGACGATTGGTATGATTACCCTCCAGATTCCAGTCCGAGGACTCCGGTCGTGATTCGGTCCAAGCTGGTTTCAGTTCACCAGCAACACTTACGTCGATCATATTAGCGGCATGACTCCGTCGCCGTCAAACTTGATTGATAGAGAGAAGTAAGCATTCATTTGCGTGCACTCGTCGCAGCTTGAAATCTCGGAAAGATAATATCTAACTTTGATCAAGTTTACACAGTCACACAACCTAGCAAGACCACAGCTGACGACAGCTGTTATCAAGCTATGGAGCGAACGAGAGGATACCACTATATATGTGGCAGAATCTGATGAAGTGAGTCGCCTTCTTTTAAAGACATTCACTTTCACTAATGACTTTCCGTAGATGTCATACATGTATCCCTTCGCACAGAACGTGCGCGTGACGTCTATTCTACTCAAGTTAGGTGATTTACGTTGAAAAACTTGACGTATGTATCGCTGTACAGCCATGACATCATGCATACAGGCAAAGGTGATACTACACTCCGCTGCCTGAGAATTACCCATTTCAGTGCGCTGAAAGCACCAAACCGCATTTTCGCATCAGTCTCTTGGGTCCGGGCAAAACTCATGGGGTGGTTAAGTATCCTGTGAAAGCTACAGAATTTGCCGGTGCTCGCTCCTTGAGCCTATACTTCATGAGTTACTCATGGTGAGGATCGCTGAACTGAGCGATTTTAAGCGCGGATCAGTTGTAATTTTTCGCGTTTACTATCTCGGATTCAATGGCGGTGCACTGCTGTAGGAAAGAAGGAAAAGTAAGGATTCGGAGCCACCCGATGCGTCTCGTGCAGAAGTAGGATGGCAATAAATTATTGATACGGTTGTCTACTGTACATAATACATTCGTACGAGCCAAGTGAACGGCTGCAATGTCAGGGGTTAATTTTCTGTTCATCGTAATTGATTACATCAGCAACGCTTTGTTTGTAATTTGAAACGAGTAGTGGTTGGGAGTGTTCATCACAAGTAGCATGGACGTCGTGAGTATCATCCTTGAGCGCGATGCATAACATTGCTTAACTTTACCCAATGGTGCTTCCTCAGGACGATGGAAATAAGGTCCAAAACTGGCTCCTGCTTTTCGGAACGCCACATGAATTTCCTTGGTCCACCACCAGGTCTGCAGAGATAGAATCTCGACGCGCGCAGATGGCCGACGTCCTAATTTTTGACGTTCTGCTCATACGCGGTGGCATTCGTCAACCAGACATGCTCTATCCGCCCACAGACCTACATTCGCTCCGTAGGCTACTGGATGTCATCAATGGCTCGAGTTATGACAGCTTGAAGAAGGACTGTCTGGTATACATCCTCTTGAAGTGGTTTCAAGATGGAAGAGAAGCTGCTTATGCGGAGGAGAAGTGTATACCGCCACAGTTTGTGTCCCTGGCAGATGCATATTGGCATCTGGACACCGGCATCCATGTCGAGGTGTGTCGTCATATTTGATATTATGGTTTCTCTGAACCTTACGACGTGTGGTATAGAAAGCAGTTTCAATACTGTCAGATGCCAGGCTCAATAGGGACTACGCCTCAAAAATCATGCAGGCGCTTTCGTTGTCCGAGGATCCGTCCCCACTCATCGTGAAATACGTTCGGACCGCCAAGCCTCCGCTCATGGAACCTGACGACATTGACATGTACGCGCTCGCACTGGCTAACTCAAGTCTTTGGGACGCGTGGCAGTTTCAACGTACTTTTCCTGATTCCTCTGACACGCGTATGCGTCTACTCAATAAGCTCTTAGAGTGGTGTCTTTCGCGTGCGTAAACCGACCAATATTTCTCGTGATCTTGTTGATGTTCAGTGCTTTTAATAGCCAAGCCACGCCCTGGACCGTTGGCACAGCTCGTGGCATTCCCTCTATCCCCTCCGGAACAGTCTCTACTCCATGCATATGCTCTTAAGCCCCCGCATGACATTCCAACAGCGTCTATTGCCATCGTACAAGACCTTGTCTGCGTCCGACTTGTCCAAAGCGGAGAATATCTGGCAGCCATCCAATTAGACCGCCAGTTATCTGCCGTAGCGTCTGCTGGTACAGAGGTCGTGAAAGCCGGGCGAGAGAGAAAGAAGATGATGGATGACATCTTGGGGAATATGACGTTAGTGGAAAGAACGATGGAAGAGGTCCTGCTCAACCAGTCGAGCACATTACCTCTTGCCCCGACCCCCCAGGTAGCGAAACCCGCGCCTCCGAAGCCCAGAGCACCTTTAGGTGATCTCAGCATGTCATGGGAAGAGATTCCATCTGCAAGTTCTTTGAATGGGACTTCCCCTAGTAGAACGAGCAGTCTTACACCCCGAATCCCCGAAAAGCATGCCAATTCTTCTAGTTCTGGCCGCTTTGAGCCAAAACTTTCGCCTGCTGGGCCCATTCCAGGGAGTTTCTTCTCCTCACCGTCTCAAAAACCTCTCGCTGCATCGCCATTTAGTCAGCTCCCGCTACGCAAACCTGTTGCTGCGCCGCCTGTCCCTCTCGTGGGCCCATCTGGAATCAAATTCGCACATAGCACCGCCTTATCAAAAACTACGTATGCATCCAACGCGCCAACTACATCACTGTTTGAGAAAACGGGTAGTGCCAAACAGGCACCGAATGCATTCTACAAGCCTCCGCCAGCATCGACTGGAACGAGCTGTGCACTTCCTACAGAAGACGTGTCCACACGGCCTCATTCTGGCGTGGCAGACGACATTAGCATGGAGTATGATGATGACAATGCCTTCATTATCCATGAAGACGGCGATGCCAGTAGCATGCCGAGTGACATGGATGATGAGCCTGACCTCGGCTTCTCCGTGTTCGGCAACAAGAGCTCACCTGAGCAACGCATTTGTGCACCCGCGTCTAAACAGGCGAGAAACAAGAAACGTGCGCCTCCAGGCGCATTTTATGATGAAGACGAGGACGAAAGCGACGTCGGCTCCCCTCGCAAAAGCGCTTTTCCGTCACTACGCGGTGCTCGTCGGCCTCAGCCTCGCGCGCGTTCACCTAGTCCTCGACGTAAAACCCCTAGTGCCTCCAAAAATAATCTCAAGGGTCCTGTTCTCGCACAGACCATACCTGGCTCGTTACTTGATGATGAAGAAGACCAGGACGAAGATGATATCGCTCCCTTGCCGCCATTGCGTACGGCTCGTAAACCCCGAACGGGCACCGCAACCAAAGCCAAACCAGCAAAGGACGAACAGACGCCTGCGCGCCGGTCGTCCAGGTTGTCAACGGCTTCTTCATTGCCTTCCATGTCACCAGAACCGTCCTCGCCTCCTGTAAAAGCGTCCAAAACTAGGAAAAGTACACGAACTTCAACGACTGGTGCCGGCGCGGCCACTGCGACACGGAGTAGCTCAAGAAAAAAGACCGTCAAAAGTTGAGATTGCCGTCGAGTGTTCAAGTGCAGTCGACTTCAAGCTTTCAGTATTTCAATACCCTTCTTATCAATCGCTATACTCATCGTGTATTGGTTAACTAACTCTGGGTTCGGCGAAGGTACCTTGTTTGCGCGCTTATTCTAGCACGAGGAAATCATTGCAAATTTGGTCTCTCGTGCATGGAAACTGTGGGTCCATTTGGGAATCACACTCATCGGAGGTACAAGGGAAGCTGCAAGCGTGATGTAGGGTCCAGGAGATGAGACTAACATAGACTAGACTTTTGTGTCAATTGCGCCATCTTATTCCACTGATGCAACTCGATCAGTTAGCTGACTTACGACAGGATGAGAATGTCGGCACATCTACGGGATTCATAAAACTAGGTAACTGCTACAAAATGATGCCAGATAGAGTTTGGGTATTTTGCATCGACAAGAACAGCGGTTTCAAGCTTAAAGCGTCGATCGATTGCTTCATGTTTTGGCGGTCATCCAACGAGTCTGTGCTGGGTGGACACGCCTACCACAAAGCGAGCATCAGTTCACTTGTGTTACACCCCAGGTGCCCTATTGTAGGGAGTTTTGTGAGAGGACTCTCGAATGGGCCACATTTCTGTCCTAGTATCATCATTCACCTTCTACAGCACATCATCTTGTCTCTTGTATAAGTTGTGACATTCTTCCATCCGTGGTTCAAGCTCAAGCGCAGCTGACTTCGAACTTTTTGATCAATTGCTACACTCATTATGTCTTGACCGACCAACCATGGGGTCTTTGAGGGTGACTTTGCCCTTTGCCCTGTGCATCCCTATTTACATTATCGGTCGTTTTGTTCAAGCACTGCGAGTAAATCACCATGAATCTAGTGTCTTGGACCAAGCCAACAACTTTTTCGACGATGCGTGAGCCCAGTGCTTACGTTGTCAACAGTGTGCAAATGGGTGGAACTTGCTAGAATTCACGGACACTCAGCTAGGGGGTGTTTATAATGAGGTCATGAGATAGATCTATTGCCACATGTCAGACTTTCCATAAGACACAGTCAACGGAGCATATATCATTCAATTCTCCTAGCAGTTCTCGGCACTAAAGCCCATAAGACGGTCATGAACGCCATCATCGAAATGAGACTTTTGTGCCACCAATGATCAGCTTATTAAACACAGGCAACTATAAGGAGCACCTACAATGGCTGTAAACTCTTGATTCCCGTCTTCGATGCAATAGCACCAGTTAAAAATGGCAAGAGTGCAGAACCTGCCTGCCCGAAGCCTGCTATCCAGCCGATTGACCCTATATCCAGGGTTCAGTTGACCATAATTGTGCTACTAAACACGAAATCACCTGTAACGAGCCACTCAGGGAGGATTCGTACTGTGTGATTCATGGCGATGGGGTACATCGGCCCCAAGATTACACCAATTATGGAGACCGCAACGCCATCACCAATGAGGGAAGGTACCAGCCATACTACTAGTTCCAGCCCAATTGCGAGGATGGAGTAAATGAACAAAACACGACGTTCCCCAACCTGTGAAATTTGGGGATCTATGTTGCATTCTATGAACGGGATAGAGACTTACCTTTTTGTTTACCCACAAAAGACCGACACGGCCAATCATGAGTCCTATTTACAAATAAAATAAACAAGTCAAACCCCTGGCATGACCGGCAAAGCTTACCTCCAAAAAACCCTGAAGATATATATCCCGAACTTGAACCTCCTCCGCGCACGTCGATTATGTACGTCACCATCCAGCCTGAAGTAATATTCTGGGTGAACATCTTCTCCACTTAAGTTGAATACTTACCACCCACAGTGACCTCCACTCCTACATATATCAATATGAAGAAGGCGAGAAGGTGCACTTCTCTAAGCCGGAATATCTGGCTGAACTGACTCTTTTCACTTGTTCCCTTTTCGCCTGGCGGTTGTCCAATCTGAGCAAGACACTCTGTGAGATGTTTAGCCATCTTCTCAATAAATCAAGTGCATATCATACCATCCTGTGTTTTCAACCCAAAGACTGCAATCAACAATACTGTATTTATGAATGCAACACCAAGGCTGCACAGGTAATGAAATGACCAATGCGGAAGCTGAGCAAATTGTGTTGCTACCAAAGGGGACGACAAAGCGCCAGCACCTAAAAATTAGAAATAGGAACATCTATCACGTTGCACCGCTATGGAAGTAGTGATACGCACCGTATACCTGTCAATAGTTAGAATCGAGAGCTTCACGGACAAGATAATACTTACTGCGTGGAGGATCCCCATTTTCACCTCGGGGTTATCCTTGAGGCTGGCCACAAAACCATTCGATTGTGCGTCCTAATTTCAGGGTCCATCCGGTCCGTAGAATCCATTGTGCTTGTACAACTTACCTGTAGAGCCATTCCAAATCCGTTGATGGCGTAACCTAACACGAATGCAGGAAATGGCAAGGCACCCGCCTCTATGGCGTACGCTATAACTTGACATGCCGACCCTGAGCAATGATAAGGCAACTATGCCCTCTGCTTGCAATGGCCGCCCCTCACCTAACACAATCACCTAGACCACAGATTGTCTCAGAGATTGCAAAGAAATCATCGAAGATGAGCTTACCTTCCCGAAACCGAATTTGCTATCTAGGTATAGATTTGCGAATGCTCCAGATAGAAAGCCCTATCGAGTAACAGACTCGTCAGTGAATCTTGCACACTGCAGCGAAATCTTACAACGCATGCGAACACGAATACCAGAGATACAACAGCAAAATTCAACTGTCAAGACGATAGAAAGGTCAAATTTAAAGAAAACTGGGAGTGTTTGAAACCACCTACGCCATACACTGTCTGTATCCGGGGGAGCAGTGGACCAGTTGTCCCGTCATTCCAGCCAGCCAGATACATCGACCCACAAACTGTCGCAAATTGCACTCGTGCGCGCAGCCGCTGTCGTTTCGTTTGGGCTTTCAGGTCAGAGACAGACGCTGCCCCTGAATCACTTGCAGACGACGTCACTCGCATTTCAACTTGTTCATCACGGTTTTGTTTGTCACTCTCTTTAAGACTGTGATAAGAGGAAACTGTCGGATGGTGCGGAACCGTACCTTCACTGATTGTGGTCGACTGCATTATGAGTCCTGAATTCGTTTAAGTGAACTACAGCCTAGGGATGATCTTGGATCCAAGACAATGACTGGGAAACGAAACTTGAAGGTTGAGTGCGTTCGAGTATACGACAGAGGAAGTACTGATAAAGGACGGTTCAATCTTCCTCTAAAGGATATCGCGTTACCCAAGGAGAGCTGCAAGTAAAAGTACCCAAGCCGGGGCCCGCAAAGGCTCTGGAGTTTTGATCATGCGGGTGACTCGAAACGTCATCCTGATTGTTGATAACCATTCAATTATAAGCCGGTACGTAAAAAAAGTGTAAAACTACCTACTGATGTTGATGCAAAGCCAAGAGCACGATATCGAGAAATGACGCTGAGCTCGAGCTCCTTCCCTCAGCTGCTTCAAGCATAGAGAGGGTGGAGTTGGACGTTAGCCACTGCCAGTATGATGCATACCTAGTACCAACGTGTAACTTTGCCATAGATCTTGATCCAGCACGTGTAAGAGGGTATTCTCAGGGTAACGTGACGTCTGACCAATAAATGATTTTCGTGTTACAAATAATCGATAACTTTCTCGCTAATGACGCGACGCGTGCAAATTCAATCATGATGGACCGATCTTCTATCATCCAAGCCATTCACCATGCTTCTCTCGATTCACTGGGTCGTTGTGCGTGTGATTTAATCAAAGAATGAATCCCTATCACACTCAACATTTTGACCGAGGCATGGAATTTTCTGATGCCAGAGGACATCAAGGCAGTGAACACGACCGTGACCGTACTAGGTGTTGACATCGGTTTCGGCTCACTCCACCAGGGTGTGTAAGGTAGGTAAATTGTAAGGCCTGACGAGAAAGTCGCATGTTGGATTCGGCAGAATCGAAGCAACAGTTTTAT
Organism: Suillus brevipes Sb2; assembly: GCA_011800875.2. Classification (NCBI taxonomy): domain Eukaryota; kingdom Fungi; phylum Basidiomycota; class Agaricomycetes; order Boletales; family Suillaceae; genus Suillus; species Suillus brevipes. The sequence continues at coordinate 19,689 of JRHT02000153.1, read as the reverse complement.
GGATGGCTATGTTTGCTACGCTCTGCCGCGGAAATACTGGAAGTGAGTGCACCTTAAAGGTATGGCCAGTCGTCCGCGGGATAGCTGATGTACAGCTCCTCATCGCTTGTCAGGACGAAAAGCGATAGATAGATTAACCGATTATATTCCCCCTCCAAGGTCATCATCAAGATCACACTACAATGTTGTGGACGGAGGATGTATGATACTCCAGAGTCCAAAGTTGAATACACATATGATGATACTTCTATTTGCACCGGCCCGGGTACAGCTTTAACATTCACGATATCATCGTATCTCTTTCTATTAGTACCAGCCTGAACGCTTCAATCAGGACGACGCGAACCATGGGACACTAACGCCCATAACACAGTCATAAGACTCAGTATCCCCACCAATCTAAAAAAGAATGTGAGATGCAACATGCATCGTGGTTAATGATACGCACACAGGCTGCAGGGTTTGGATTCCAGAATTTTGTGCGATAGCACCCACCAAAAACGGAACCAGTGCAGAGCCTGCCTGCCCCACTCCTGCAATCCAACCAATGGCACCTATGTCCGTGAATTACAGATAATCGTTAGACTATTTGAGACATACCAGTAAGTAACCAGCGAGGAAGTACGCGTCTTGCATGGTTCACAGCAATCGGATACATTGGCCCGAGCAGCACGCCAATTACACAGACAGCGACTGCATCTCCTACCAAAGATGGGACGAACCATATGACCAGCTCGAAACTACCAGAAATGGGTGTATCAGTGATAATAGAGCAAGCACGCTTCCATCACTAACATGATAGCCAGAACGGCGTAGATATACAAGGCCAAGCACTCTCCGATCTGTTGGGTCCCAAATCAGACGCTGAATACTCATTCAGCTTCGATCGAGCAATCTACCTTTTCATTGAACCAGATCAAAACCAGCCGACCAACCATGAGACCTGCGGAATATGAGAATAAGTCAAATCCTATCAACGGGCGCTGTTGCATACCACCGAAAAAACCAGTGGAAATATAACCAGATGAGGACCCTCCACCTCTGGCACCAATAACGTAGGTAACAATCCAGCCTTTTCAGAGCGTCAGATATATCATTAGAATCATTGTAGACGGTCACGAACCGCCAACAGTAACCTCGGCTCCAACATAGAGGAGAGCGAATGCTGCCAGAAAGTGGACATCCTTGTTCGCGAATATCTGCCTGAGATGACTGTGCTCGCTTGTACTGTTATTCACGTCCACAATGCCTATCTCGGCAAGACACTCTGGAGAATTGAACTGATATCAAAGGCCAAGCAAAAAAGTGTCATGCGCATTGTCTTACCTTCCTGGGGCTTCAACCGGAAGACTACACTCAAGGCGATTGTATTGGTGATCGCAATTCCAAGGGATGTCAAGTAATGTAGATTCCACTGAGGTAGATGTGAGAATTGAGTGGCAACCAGAGGGGATGCGAGTGCCCCGGCCCCTATGAGTTGTGAACATTGACTTTACGGGAAAACAAATACTAGTGAAATTACCATATACTACAAATTCGAGAGTGAGCAGAGTGAATGGCCTGCATAAAAATGCCTAGTGCGTACCTGCCATGAAAACGCTCATCTTCGCTTCTGCATTTTCTTTGATGCATGCAACATAGCCGACTGAATTTGCATTCTGTGTCACGAGTTAGCAAAGATGCACGATGATAAGCAAATATACCCGCCTGAAGAGCTAGTCCAATTCCATTGATGAAGTACGCAAATATAAACACGGGAAAGGGGGGGCCCGAAGACTCGATACAGTATGCCAAAATTTGGCATAGGGAACCTGGAGTACACGAATTTGAGAATTATGGGGGCTTCAATATCAGTAGGCAGTACCTAGTACCATCACCTTACAAAAAAGTCTGGGTCATCGCATAAAATGTCCAGTCCGTATGGGCTTACCTTTCCAAATCCTAGCCTCTCGGCAAGGATCACATTAGACACGGCGCCCGTGATAAATCCCTGTTTAGCCCAGATCATGAAAATTATTATCAGTTCAGAGCCTCGTGCACAAACTGACCAGGCAGGCGAAGACGAATATGAGAGATACAACAGCATATCCGACCTGGATAAACGCGTCAGCAGGCAGTCGTGATACAATACACAAAAAATGCACCCCATAAACTTTCTGAATCCTCGGCAACAGAGGGCCATTGGATCCATCATTCCAACCTTCTAGACAGACGAACCAACAAAGTGCCGCAAACTGGATTTTCTCCCGCGTGTTTTGTGTTCTGTGCTTGGCTGAGAGCACCGATAACCTTTCCGGGTCATCGTTCTGCTTTTCTACTGGAGTCACGGGCGAAAGTTCAATCGCATCTACAAAGGCCTCTGCAAGGTCAATCTTGCAGGACGGCCTAGGCGTCGATGCGGCCCCAGGGGCGAGACACGCCTCATCTGGGGTAAAAACGGGATCAATTGTAGTTGGTGAAAGTGACATTTCGCGAAGAGAAAATGAGAGGGGAAGGATAAGACTCACAGTCCATACACCCATATATACGCCAACTTCTTGTGAGACCAAGTCAATTGGAGTGTCGGACAAATGGTCCGCCCCTTTACATACTCAAAAATAACGAACATGTAATCTCGACGTGTATCGGTGCTCCTCGCATCCGAAGTCCCAAATCAGACCACTCCATTGAATTGACTCCATAATTGACCTGAACTTGACGGTTTTGGCCTGTTAATTAACTGTTCATGGCACGAGCTAGAAAACTAGAGACGCGAACTCAGACGTGACCGTGATATGATAGTCACTAGGCTTCTGAAATGCGAATTATCAAGGAGCACACCGTTTCTGGTCACAACAGTAACTGCCAGCACATGAGTTGTACTCTCTTCCAATCTAAATCAGAGGGCTTACTCGAGTTCAGTACTGTCCATTTGACAAGCTTCACGGCGCAAATCTTGAGAAGAACCTTGACGTTTAACATTTACGTGATGCCTACAAAAGGGAGCAAAAATATCTTTATCTCAGTTTGCACATGTGATTTCTACAACGCCATATAGTAAAGTAGGAGAAAGCGCGTAATAACTCAGCCCAGACTTCCGTTTCGCCCGAATTTGGTCTGATAGCCTTCGTGCAAATGCAGACTCAGTAATTATTGGCTCCGTTAACCTTGTCCTTGAGTTGTCCAATGAACTGTTGATAGCTCGGTAAAACATCGGCGCGATCTTGAATGAGGCAGCTAAGGGCCCAGAGCCTCAAAGGGGGCTCGCCGTCCTCTTTGACGACATAGAGATGGGGATAGTAAACGCCTCTGCGCATTTCGCGGGTTTTCTGAATGATGGCGTTGACCCGCTGCGAAAAGTCATTGTCAAGAACAGGAAGTGTCGTCTGATCGTAAAAAGTTTATCAGCAACATGGAGAAAGCAACTCGCATGACAACAAGATGCTCACCTTGCCGCCACGTAGCACTTCGTAATTTGGAAGGTTGAAGACGTCCATTATGAGCTGTGGTACAGCATCACGGCCAATCCACAAGAATATTGTCTGACCATCCTCAATCAGGTACAAACCATGTCTCTCCAACCGTTCCGAAGTGAGAGGCAGAGGGGTCGGCCAAATCACGCCTTGCTCGCCAACCGTTCCAGCCTAGGGAAAGTGTCAGTGAAATGTTGAATTCAAATATCCAAACTCAACCTACTTCGGGTTGCATGTTGTGCAGCGAGAAGAACGTGGGATGAATGTACGGGATGAGGGTTTGAGAGGGTAGGGTGGTCAGCAGAGCCTGCGCATAGGCCGTGAGATCAGGAGGAATTTGCGCGCTTTGACGAATACCGACCTACGTAGTAGAGTGAGTCAGGTCACTCGTGATCAAACAATGTGACGAACTCACATTCTTCAGCAGCCCGAGAACCAACACAGGCAGCATTCTCAGGTTCTCCGAAATCGCTAGTTGCGCATTCGCACCTGCACCTGCAGATGTCATACTGCTCTTGTAGCTAGACAAGATCTCCACCAGCCGCTGATGCACTGCATCACGGGCATCCTCTAGTTTGTGGGTAAGCGAGCGTTCTACGGCTTTGTTCGCTAGCAGGGTTGTGATCGCCACTTGGTCAGCAGACGCGAAAACCTCCGTAAGGCTGCTAGTTGTCGGCAACGCAAGTGTAATGACACGAATACGCCGCTCCCCATGACACGTCGTGTGCAAAACTGCAGTTTGCATAACTACAAATGGTTGTGTAAGGGTGTCCTCAATCTGGATCTCAATGGCGTAAGACTGATCGGTGGGCACAGCGGGCATGGCGAGGAGGTCAGTGGAGCGGACAAAGAAGTTTCCGTGGAACGAAGCCATGCGCAAACCTTGATTGCATTGATGAATATTGATAGCGTCGACGTAAAAGAGTCCCTTACCTTTCGAAGCACGGACGCGCATAACGGCTTCTAACATGATGGGCATCGCAAGAACCTCGCCAAACTCGTGCGCGAATTTAATGGCGTCTTCGGACCGAGCAGCATTAAATGCAGGGTAGAAGTAAGTTTGACCAGAAGTATAGTGTGGGAGGCAAGCTATTGAAATGCGTCACTTGGATTTGGAATGAGGAGAATGATAGGAGCCCACGAACCGAGACTGGCAACATCCTGGTATGCAGCGCTGAATAGGAACATGTCCACCGACACCTGGGCACGAGAGCACTCGATAGCGAATGTTTTGTAAAAGGGTGAAGCAGCTTGCAACAGGCCTGATTCCTGCAAGGGATTTCATCAGCTGAAAGGTAACCGGTGAAATAAGCAAAGCCTTACTTTGGACGTGCCCAAAATTTTGAGATCTTCACGGTTTTTGAGGGAACCAGCGCCAATATTTGGCAAAGAGGATGAGAGCACCATAATCTTGCCACCAATAGGAGCCTGGAAACAATTCAAAATCTGGGATTCTTTTTCGTTCAGCAACTTACCATCAGCTTAAAGCCAGCTTGCAATGCGGGGCCCATAGCACTTCCAACAGTATGATTATCCTGAAACATGTCATTGATCCTGCCAAGGAGCGACTCCAGCGACTGACGCGCTTCCGTCAAGTTTATGAGGAGGTCAGTGGGTTTCGGCAAAAAGACATCGTCAACGTCCGAAACGACGAGCATCGTTGATTCCGTCGTCCCAGGCTACAACAACAACCCATTAGCTCGAGACCTCAGAGGATCAAAAAGCACCAACTGGCATGGAGAAGAAATAAAGGGAAATGTCGTAGGCGATAATGGCGACTTTGGTGCGCTCGTCCTCGTTGGGTATGCGATCAAGGTTCTCAAGAATAGTACGTGTCGCCGTTGCCACCATGCCTACAGGAAAATATCACGAAGTTGACACTTCACCAAGCGTGATGGCTTACCTGACTGCACGGCGGTATGGCTTACATCGATAAGAATCACGTACACAGCCGGCTGTGGTGGGCGGACCATGTACTCTGTGGGTGCAACAAATTCGACCACCGAGTGGTTCAGTTCGTCTCTAGCCCATCGGTCTCCAGGCTGATTCCGTATCTGGTCCCAATCAAAGAGCTGAGGAACCTCATTCGACATACTGCACATACAACACCGCCAACTATGATCGTTGATAGGTTAACATACCACATAAATCTCCAATGCATGTCAAACTCACCGATTGCCGTTGTCGATAAATTGAACATAAGGATTTATATACGTCCTGCACCGTCTGCATCGCGCAATCACGGTGTCGGTTACAACAGGCACCGGCGGCTCGCCCTCCTTCAGTGTTCGGTAGGGAGTGATTACCAGACCCAACGGAATCTTGGACTTGTTCAGCATCGAAGATGTGGTCGGAATGGCATTGATGGTGCACCGCTGGTATGATGGATCCGCATTCGCGAACGGCGATGTCGTGATACATGCGTTGGCAGGCAACCTAATCTCTGGAGGAGGGCGAACCAGCTCACGAGGGTCTGGCGGCGACGTGAGTAGATTGGTGGTCGTGAGATGTAGCGGCTTCTGCCCCATCCCCATCTGCCCAAACTGATCTGTGAGTTGGTGGATTGGCGCATTAGGTGGATGATACGTTGGTTCCTGGCCAAACCCAGGAGCGTTGATGTACTGGGGCTCCTGTTGGGGTGCATAGTATGATGCCTGCGGGACTTGCTGTTGACCTGCGAAACCCCCCTCTGCTGCGAGTCCTGGAGTGAAGAGCTGAGCAGTGGCTGCAGGTTGCTGCTGCTGCTGCTGCTGTGGTACACTAAGTCCGCCATACTGGTCTCCAAGGGCATCGCCCGCGCCGTAGTACACTTGCGTCTGTCCAGCTGCGTATTGGCGACGCTTACCGTGATGAGTCATGGATGGGGGAGGTGACACCGACGGTGCATGGTCTATCGGTTGAACTGGTGCGGGTGTCGGTATTTCCCATTGGCTGCGTCCAGTCGATGCCTCTGCAAAGAAAGATGTTAGTCAATGCTAATGCTCGTTCAAGTCACGCACGGATAAAAAGATATCTCTGGCTAGGAGGATCCCTGCAAGTTTTTCGTCAATAAAAGCGCAGAAATCAGAGCCGACGAGTCTGATACCATTCCGCTGCCCAACCAGGAGGAAGCTGCTGAGATGGAGAAGCCATAGACGTAAAGTTCGGTCAACTTGGGAATTGTAGGTTACAGCAAGTGTTGGAAAGGATTTTGTTACAAACGACACGTAGCCAACACGAACAAACAACTTTCTAGAAAGTCTCCAACAACTTGAAAGATTTAGTTAATGCTGTAATTTAAATAACGAATAGGTGCTTGACACGATTTGTTTGCGTAGTACTATCGTGGAGCTTTGGTAGATGTTTTCTTGTCTAGCCTGCTTAACAGCACTCCCGTACATTGCTCAAGCGCATTTGTTTCCTCTACCTTGGCATCTGCGCAGCCCGCCCATCTAACCTTGAGGTTGTCATCCACAAGGTAGACATACCCGACGTGTTTGTTTACCATACCAAGGTGCTCGCGCACGAACTCCATGTTTTGACTTGACACTAAGTATGTCGAGTGTAGCTCTGGGGGGACCGACTTGGCTATCGATGAAAGAAATAGCGATACCAGAAAGGACTTTAGAAGGTTCTCTTGCAAGTTTATCTGCACATATTGGTACAGCGGGTTCGAGAGATACCTCTCATTTGTCGGTGTCGTGAAACCATTCACGTGTATCTGAGTATGCTCAGCGCCGAGAAAAATGCTAAGGAGACATGAACGTACCTCTGACATCCTTGTGGATAACATAGATATAACGGAGATACGACCTTCACACATGCTGGCGGTGTGTTTCTTAGATTTCGTGTCCAGGCTCGACCCGACGACGTTTGGGAAATAAAGTGCTTTCTGGTAAACCGTCAGTCTCCTTGCCATCAAGAAGAATAAAGGAACATACATCCTCGCGTATCATCACATTAGGTGCTATCCACGTCTTTCCACCGTGCCTTCTCGTTGCATTGAGGTCAGTGAAATAGCCTTTCGTAGCTTCTTTCATCCTTGCAAGCAGTCAAAATAACTCCAAAAACAATCAACTGTAGCCAACTCACAGGTGCTCTCTTTGCGCCAAGCGCGTCTCCTGATTCATTAGCTCCTCCCTGGTGTCCGCCCATGTTTTCAGGACAGGCGAAGGTCTTTCCTTCACACCGAGCGGGCGCTGCAGGAACGGTAATGTCAACTCATCAGGAGGTCCCTTCGCTGACGATCTCTTTTCGGCAGATCCATCAGTTCCAGAGGTGAGATTCCTCGTACATCCTGGAAGCTGAATAAATCTGCGCAGGGTAGCAGCTTCTTGCCACCGCGTGCGGACTCGGACAAGTGCGCGGACAAGCATTTGGTCAAAAGTAAACATTCCTAATCAGGAAGTGAAGGTCTCATATCACGTGAAGGTATTTAAACGGGGAGTCGCGTTCCGAGTCCGTTTGTTGATCATCCCTTTATCACAAACCACCACCAATCTCATAGTCGCCCAATTCAACTAGCGCTATCAATGGTATGTCCTACTATATCAATTGGAGCGTAATTTAATCTGCATCATTTTCCAGTCTGGAAAGGGTCAGTGGATTTGGGAATTTTGGGCGACTCAGAGTTTAACATAGCGATATACGGTACAGGAAAAGCCGGCAAATCTTCTGGCGGAAAGGCTGGTGGCGAAGGAAAGTCACAGTCACGTTCTGCAAAGGCTGGTCTTCAGTTCCCTGTTGGCCGTGTCCATCGTCTTTTGAAGAAAGGCAACTATGCACAACGTGTTGGCGCAGGCGCTCCGGGTAAGTCGAGTATCTCTCAAATAAGCCTACCTGATCCAACATTGAATATTTTCAGTCTACCTTGCCGCGGTTCTTGAGTACCTTGCCGCTGAGATTCTCGAGCTTGCAGGCAATGCTGCCCGTGATAACAAGGTCGGTGGCCCTCCCGTTTCTCGAAGGCCACGCGCTGATAACCGCCACAGAAACAACGTATTGTGCCCCGTCATCTTCAGTTGGCCATCCGAAACGATGAGGAGTGAGTTGTTTTCCTATCTCTCAAAGGTTTGGTGACTCTGATATCGCTTAGATTGAACAAGCTCCTGGGTGACGTAGTTATCTCACAAGGAGGAGTGGTCCCCTTCATCAACCCTGAATTACTGCCCAGCAAGTCAAGGTATGCTATGTGCTGTATGTCTATTTATTTAGACCTGATGTCCTTCATAGCAAAGGCAAAAAGGAGGGTGCAAGCCAAGAGGCGTAGATTTCCGTGCATATTACTTTTATTCTCCTTTTACGCACTTTCTTTATTACATTCGAGCTTCTTGTATGTATCATATATATCCGGTCGTGTTTCAGACGTAATCTCTGGTACTTACTGCATGACTGGTCGACCATTGACGTCAGATGAAAGTTTGTTTGTACTTGTTGAATTTACAAGGTACACAGTGGAGCATTGACACTTAGTACTTATCTCCACACGTTCTGGCTCAGATTTCAACATAGGTCTGAGCTGAAACAATGGCGCGGCCTTACTCTCTTAGTCGGCGGGAGATTACACTCGTTCTGTGCTCCGTCATGATTTTTCTGGTCTTTTACAACCTCGATACGACTGTTAACTTATTTGCCAATCCTAACCTGCCTGGCATATCCTCAAATCCCACCGCTGATGGTGGTCTCGACATGGACATATATGGGGACTGGGTGTCTGACGAGAGGCGCATATCCAGCGTTCACAAGCAGCAAGAGGAGAAAGAAGATACTTCGCAAGGAAATATATGGCTAAAGTCAGATCGTGTACCTGAGGCGCAGAAACAAGTCATCTTCGGAGATATTGGTGTCAATGATGGCTTCATGCACTGGGGCAAAGATGTGCCTGAAACTCGAATAGTGAAACACGTCGCTGGTATGCACACTGCAATTGCTTATGAACGTATTGCTGATAATATTGCCTACGCGCAACTCCTGTAGGATTCTCGATCATGGACAATGTAATAATGTGTAATGGCACAATTTTCATTGTGACGGATTCCCCTTCAAGCTTCCCTTCGTTGGGTTCCATTGCATCGTCTGCTGACAACTCGCGCGAAGCTCCGCTCTTAGGAGAATGGGAAATACTGTCGATCGAGCAAGCCAGAGATGTACTTGGTTCATATGGTGGCCTGTGAGTGTTCTATGTTTACTATTCCTATGGCTCCTAATATCGTCCAGGATTCAAGGCGCCAGTTGGCTATCGTATGACGCGATTCCGAGTTTGTTAACACCTGCATCTTCATGAATCACGTCCTTACATAGCATATCTAGGCAACTACACACTTTTATCGCTCTGGAAGACCCACAGCTCCCTGAACACATCAATGTCTCCAGATTCTTTCCAACGGCCACGACGACTATTCTTCCCAAATATTCCCACTTACAAAGGAATACAACCCGACCTCAATGGACCCATCATTAGACGACAACGTTCGGACAGTGGTTTTCATCCATATCTTCCAAAGGCCGCTTTTCCATCGCTAGGGTTGATGTATAAAGAAGATTGGGAAGATTATGCGCTCATGGAAGTGCCATTCGTTTTCGAGAGGCTGGTCATCGCCGATTTTGGTGCAGCTGCACGTTCAGCAAACGATATGCCTCCATTTACTCTCCCGCTTGTTGGCCTAAATGCGTCGAAGGAATGGTGGGAGCCAATTAGGCAGAATCTTGCTAAATTCTTGCGTGTGGACCACCACGCACAAAATCTTAACAGCGGACAGGAAAAAACGGTAGTCACTTACATATCTCGCCAAGACGCCACAAGTGGTTCAAGGTTGAGGAGTGGCGACCATAATGCGTTGGTCAACGCTCTTGAAACATTGCATGAGAGCAACGACTTCGAGGTTAACATAGTCTCTTCAGAGGGACCATGGGTGGAAAGATTGTCAGCCGTCGCCCAGTCTAACGTAAGCCTACATTTTGTGAGGGTATTGCGCTACGACTGACATATATGAAGGTCATCCTGGGTGTTCACGGAGATAACCTCGCTGACAGCGTGTTTCTAAGGCCGTCAGGACACTCAGCTCTCATGGAATTTTTTCCCTCTGACGTCTTCACTCGTGACGCAGAAACGGCGGTCCGTTCATTAGGCATTCACTACATCGCCTGGTGGAATGATCGGTACGCTCTTCCTCAACTCCTCTTCTCCGATCCGTCATTTCATCCATTTATAGGCGGTTCGAAAATGACAGTTTTCCACCTGTTGCTCCAGGGAGTGACCTTACTCAAGAAGTTCGGATCGACCCTGCTGCAGTCGTGCATGCTATCCTGGAAGTGGTCGCACGCACGTAGAGATTATTGACAATATGCTCCATCTAATTGCCCGGCCATATGGACATGACATCTGTAAACACATTTTGGATTCTCCAGCTGGACTGCAAGCGGTCACAGTCGAAATTTGTTATCATCATTGTTGTCGAGTGCATCACTGCGACTCCTGGACTTCTAGACATGCTTGAAATACTTCTAGTGACTTAATCTATCTGCCTATATGATTGCTCTTAGCCGTATACATTCACACCTTAACTTATTACTCTCGAGGAAACGTGAAGTGGTTTATCTCTTCCTGAACTCTTCGATTGCATAGTCTCTTGAATCAGTCCGTCGCGCATTGAGAATGTGTGATATTCCTGCACGCGTGCACACGTTTTTTCTACGAGGTGGGATCAGGCGTTCAATCTCAGACTTTGCAGTCGAGGATCTGCAGGAGGACTTGACGTGCAGCGATGATAAAAAGCCTTCTGATCACATATTTTCTATGGTACACTTCTAACTGGTAATTTCGGCAACTAGTACGTTGTTGCCCAACCCGGCAGTCTTCCTCTTGTTATTAGCCATGGGGCATTTCTCTTTCTCTCCTCTATGTCATGCCCACAAGCTTCGGAGCCGCCGGCGTTTAATGGTCATTACTAATGCTTCTAAGGCTAGGAAGCGACACTGTGACTAGCTTGACGAAGGATCAGCATGTTCTATTTCCCCTGGCTCTTCGACCACATTCGCGGTGTAGTTCACAACCTCCATTTCTTCTGTACGAGAAAAACCAGGCACGCCTAAAGGTGCAGCATCAGGTTCATAGCGAGCCTCTGCAGTGGACCGGAATATAAACTGAATCTGTTGCAATGAACCAGCGCCTGGCAAACCGCCTGAGCTGGTGTGTGGATCTGATGGTGAATGCGCGGAGATACCGTCATGTGGTTGCAGAGGTGAATTCACAAAAGCGGTGGGTTTGGATGACTGGGTTGGGGGGATGGAAGAGTTAGGACGGTGTTCGTGATTGTCTGGGCTGGGTAGTTCGGGTTGAAAACGAGGTGGAGTTGTTGGATGGGAAGCGCTGCGCCCTGGAATATCTGCCTCGTGGCGTGCGGGAATACACGGTGGAGCCAGAACAATCCCTTCAGTGTCTGATCGAGGATCTTCGACAATGTGAGCTTTTCTCATCCCGGTGAACACCATGACTTGCTTCCCAGCAACAGCCAAACAAATCGACAGTTCCATGCCAATTTTTGCGAGTAGCAGTACCGGCGGTCGCCACCAGCGATCTCCTCCGCACTTGGCTCGAATGATGCCGTACGTGATCATTACAAGTGCAATCATTATCACAGAACCAACAACGGCTCTGGTAGTTTCATCTCCGGGACTCCACCAATGGACCGAGAATGCCGCAAAGAAGAAGATCATACTAACACATTTTAGGGCATCCATCTAGTATATTAAGACGAGGACTCACCCCCACATGAGCAACGTCTTCGGGAGGCTGTAAATTATGGCTAGCCTTTCAAGTCTGCGTTCTTTCTCGCCAAGTCCTGATAGAAAAACTTCCTAAATAATTTTCCATGAGAATTATTGTGATCATTATTGTAGTCACTGACCGTTTGGAGGATTGTGCCCAATTGGCCCATGGTTCGATTGTGCGAAACAAGCAACAAGCCAAGAATCATACTTCCCAAGCTTGACACAAGGGACATGTAGCTTGCCACCTGAGTAGGGGATCTACCGCCCGCATCAACGCTGTTGATAGCGAGAAACCCAACATTGGCATTGAGTAAGACAGTAGCCTGGTTCAACGTCAGTTGCAGGCGCGGTACGATAATGAACAAATAGATCTACCAGAAGAGTAGAATCCTGAAGCTGCCCATTCAGATTTAAATTGAATGCATTCCATCGCTCTGAGGAAGGCGTGTTGTCAACAAATATCGTGTGCAGTTCTCGAACTAGAGCCACAGGATCCAAAAACAAAAAGGGTGCCACCATAACTATCAACAACGACGGCGTGTATGGATGGACTGTTTGTTCGAAGGCCAATCTCACGCATGTCTCCCCATGAGAGTTGATGAAGTGATTGCGACCTTGAAAACCCCATAAATGATGACTAAAAGGACCAATGACAGAGCACTGACTGAATGCATACATAATTCGGCCTTAAAGGATAGTCAGCATGAAGACGAGATTGAGCTTGATGGTACATCACCAATAACAATCGCAGCGTGACATCGCTGCATGCTCTGTTCCGGAGAGGGATGGACTTTGGGAAACAGTTTGAGCAAAAGAAATTCCATGAATGCATCAACGTAACGCACCCTTGATACTATCTATGATAGATATATATTCTTTGGTTTCGTTAACATCGAATGGCGCAGTAGAGTGGCGGGAGGTCAGGTGGTCTGTTGATAGCAACCTGATAATTAAATCATGTTCGCAAGGTGTTAGAAAGTACTGACCACATTCGGCATATATTAACATATCCTTCACCTCATCGACAAGATTTTCCGTAATTGGGCACAGGTAAGGGAAGTAATCGCAATGTTTCCTACGAAGTACGTCAGTTTACTTGCACAGTAATCTAGAACCAGCAGAACGCACCAGTATTGTGCTTGGATGGCAAGTCCTGAGTTCGAAAACCAAGACGAATCGTCAAATCAAGAATCAAACACTGAGAACCATTGGCCGCGCACGTATGTGTGAAAGATTCTCAACCCCATTACATTCGGAGAGAATATCTTCTGTACTGTACTCATCCAACCAGAAGAGGCATCTATCACGGTGGTTGGCGAAATAATAGCAACACACAACTGTGTCGGCATCGTTGGAAAACTTCGGCTCGATCACGAGGTCCACCTGCGCCATGTCAAGCTCAAGGTCCTCACTTTCATCACGGAGTGAACGTAGCAAGTAATCCATGAAGGATCTTATATCACTGTATATTTTTTCGTCGCAAATGTTCATTTGTGTGAATGTGCGCTGTTTGTTGTAGCTGTGACTCAGACCATCAATATCTACTAGCGCATGAACTTGACGCACTCTTTCTGCGTTCACAAAGTAGCGAGAACCTTGCGGATGCACGAGCGTAGTCCATCCTGGGGGTACAGCCATGCTAAAAAAAATATCTCAGGTAATGCAACAAAAGATGAAAACATCTCTTACTCGTGCATGGGAAATTTCACTGTCATGGCAGGAACAATGGTTTGGGACGGCAAACAACTCCTTTAACAACTTCAGCTCCACATTACAGCCGATGCAGGGGGTAATTGCTGTTGACCTTGGTGTATACCTTTCATGCCGCCTGACTTCTTCTGCAACCAGGAGGCCTATCGGCGGACTATCATAGACCATACCGACCTCTGGGCCTGGTTGTTCTGGACCCGGCTCCTGGTTGCGGCAGGGCACAGCAATGTTGTGACCGCCTATAACCGGATCAGATACTGGTGCTGCCTGGCTAGGCAAATCCAACGGAACAGTAACAGGATCCGTAGTTCTACGGTAGAAATCTGCGATGGGACTGTAGATCGTGACTCGGCGAGAACGAACCCGTTTCGTGTATGTTGCGTATCTCGTCGGACTCTCTCCCATACCCAGGATCAAACTTGACCTAGAGCTATGTCTGTTCGTCCCAGCGGTACCCGGATACCCTGTCGTGGTCTCCGGTAAAGACATCGCTGTATTCTCTCGTACTATACGTCGCGAGGGTCGAGAAATGGTTTCGTAAGGCACATCTGAAGAGGATAAAGGTTCTCTTGCAACTTCCTGTATTTCAGCAGGAGGCAGAAGACTGGAACAAGTATATAGAGGCTCTTCTGCGATACCCAGTTCGAGGGCTGGCGGGAGCGCTCCCCGGGAAAGACGAGGTTGGGTGGTCAATCTCCTAACTCCTGGCTTTAAACAGCATGTAGAAATCCGACGGAGTAAAGACAAGAAAACAGATAATGAACTCGCAGAACGGCGAGTAAGCCGCAAAAGGCATTTCTGAAATGCTCTGAGAATATGGGCAAGGAATTTGGGTGTCATCATGAAGGTCAGTAGCAGCGCTCAAATTTGGGAGACCATTATGATAGGGCATTGCACACGCACACGCACACGGCCCCCATACACCTTCTGAGGTACAAAGCGCTAACTTGCATAGCCGTCTCACTTCGAACCATGTGCCGCATTTAAAGGGTGCACAGCGGAGTGCCGAGAGACGCCCAAATACCGAGGTTGCTTTGAGGAATGTTTTTGTTTGAAATCTTCGTGGTCTACTCAATTGAGCATAGTCGTCGCTCGAACCTAAACCTCGCTGCACTTTGATACGGTGGACGAGGCTGGTCGCGACGTTTGCGAAGCCGTGCACTGGATATGGCGTTCGAAGCAGAACCATCGCTATTTGCAATTGATATATATTACTAAGACTATGCCAAATTTACTAGACACCCCTCCTCCTTCGAATTCTAGAACTATTAAATGTGGGTGTAAGTGGGTTCGACCGGTCGACCGGTCAGCCGCCGCGCCAAAAGGTCTTCACTGCAGTACCAGCGATAGTATATGTATTGATTTTGAGATCTCAAGTAATTATAAGCCATGTCGGAAATTTGTATTTTTAGTTGGCATGCCTTAAAATGGATTGGAAGGCCTCAATTTGCTGGCAGCATTACAACTCGCTTGGAAGACAACCCAAAAATTTTGGAAGCCGCTTGGAAGCGATATAGGAAGTCTTTCAAGTGGGTCCCAAGACCATTCCAATGCAAGGGCAAAATTTTGAACTTTACCTGATTGGAACTCATTGCAAGCGATAAATGTCCTTCCAAGGCTAAAAAGCAAATTTGGACCCATTAATTATAATTTAAATAATAGCGCTACTAATAATATCCCATTTTCCTTCCAATCTCTCCCATTTCTTTCCAAATTGATATCCCGGTCACCTTTACAATCATAATTTCCTAGAAATAATAATCCCAGTCAGTCAGAGACAACAGTGCCAACCCCAGATGGCGGAACAGACACAAGAGAGAAGCAGCTAACAACGAAACGCACCTTGCTGTTCTTAATTGCATGCTCGAGGAGTAGGAGTGGAGGCAGATCACGGTGTGGCGTGCTCAATCCAGCGATGTCAGTTGACGGGTCCAGGACACTTGTAGTTTTCATGCTCGATAAAAATGCAGAGTCGACCGGTTCAGAGGTTGATTGATGGATGGCGAGGCGTAAGATGTATAAGTAGTAGGGGGAGATTGTTGTGATACTGGAGGTGGGAATGCAGAGAGGACCAGTTCAGAGGTTGGTGGATAGATGGCGAGGGGGAAGATGTATAAGTAGTAGAGGGAGATTGTTGTGATACTGGAGGTGGGAATGCAGAAAGGACCGGTTGACGGCAAACAGAGAAAGCAGACTGAGGGGAGCGGTCCAGACGGCAAACAGAGAAAGCAGACTGAGGGGACCAGTCCAGACGGCAAACAGAGAAAGCAGACTGCAAGGAGGGGACCGCCTCAGACGGCAAACAGAGAAAGCAGACTGTGAGGGGACCAGTCCAGACGGCAAACAGAGAAAGCAGACTGAGGGAAGGGGAGTGACCGGCTAAGACGACAAACAGAGAAAGCAGACTGAGGGAAGGGGAGTGACCGGCTAAGACGGCAAACAGAGAAAGCAGACTGAGGGAAGGGGAGTGACCGGCTAAGACAGCAAACAGAAAAAGCAGACTGAGGGGAGCGGTCCAGACGGCAAACAGAGAAAGCAGACTGAGGGAAGGGGAGTGACTGGCTAAGACGGCAAACAGAAAAAGCAGACTGAGGGGAGCGGTCCAGACGGCAAACAGAGAAAGCAGACTGAGGGGACCGGTCCAGACGGCAAACAGAGAAAGCAGACTGCGAGGACCGGTTCAGACGGCAAACAGAGAAAGCAGACTGCAAGGGGACCAGTCCAGACGGAAAACAGAGAAAGCAGACTGCCCAGGTGCTGACAGTTGATGGATGGATGGCGAGGGGGAAGATGTATAGTAGTAGAGGGAGATTGTTGTGATACTGGAGGTGGGAATGCAGAAAGAACCGGTTGACGGCAAACAGAGAAAGCAGACTGAGGGGAGGGGAGTGACTGGCTAAGACGGCAAACAGAGAAAGCAGACTGCCCAGGTGCTGACAGTTGATGGATGGATGGCGAGGGGGAAGATGTATAAGTAGTAGAGGGAGATTGTTGTGATACTGGAGGTGGGAATGTAGACTGCATAGCTCGTCGAGGGTATGGAGGTCGAGCTGGGTATTGATATTAGGTTGTCGGAGAAGCGATGTTGGCCGCGGCAGGTTGAGGGACTTGTGACAGAGATCTCAGCTGGGTCAGGATTTGACAATGACGACACAGATGATGCTTACCTGTTGCAGAATTTGGACGTGCGTCTGCGCAGTGGCATCCCAAGCATTCAATTGTAGGGCGTCGCGTTCCTTTCAATGGGCCATTGACAGGGTAATAAATTCAAGTTCGCTCAGGACTTGTTACAGTGTGCTCTCGATATCTGACCAGACCGTTGCCTAAGAAAGTATTGTCAAATTCAATGAAAACTGGAATCAAAACAAATTTAAACGTACCGTCGAGCTCAATAAACTGTTGCTGCGTTGCTGCCGTCGTTGACAGAAAAACGACATGACTGTCGTCTGTGAAGGTTGCAACCAAGTGCAAGTTCAACTCAATTTACTGGCAATGATTATTATGTAATGCTAACCGAGAACACCCGACGACGAAGACAAAGTCTCTACCAAGGAGTGCGGCTGAGACAAACATCATAGTGAATCATGAATATACTAGATACATCACATGTAAACCGTAATCTGAATCCGATTGAGTCAAAAATCCGCTACTTCTTCGATCGCCAGACCTTCGCACTTCAGGATCCTCAGCAGCACACCCTCAGCACCAGCACCAGCCTTAGTCTTGCGCCTGGGCTTGGGCTTGGGCTTAGGCTTCTGAACGAGTGGAATGGGTGGCTCAGGCTGTGAGCCTTCATTGAGTGCAGCTGTGTTATCAATAGGTGGTGTTGATAGCTCGCGGTCCTCTGCCATAGCAAGACCTTGCATAGCTGCAGATATAGACTGAGGTGTGTCGACGATGATTGGTGTTTTGTTAATGGCCACACTAATAGCAGTTGATAGTGGGGCATCTTCTTCAGTGAGTGGTGATGCAGCTCGAGGAACATCAGGTTCTGGCAGATCACCTCCCATTTCCATCGCGCGCTTGAAATCCTGTTCCCAGGTGTCGCGCAAAGTATTCTCACCCCTCAAGTCTCCAAGGAGAGTAGTCGCAGAGGAAGAAGTAGCGAAAAGGGAGTTGTTGAAGAAGGTGTAAACGCTATCTGCCCAGGCGCCACCGGTCATCAGAGATTGACGATAATAGTTATGGTACTCCTTGTATGAGATTCGGGATTTATCGCCTATCTCAACTAGCTCTTTGTCGCCAGAAAGAATAAAGATAGCCTGTGACCTAGTTTAGTAGGTATTCCGCAGTGTAGATTGAATAGACTTACAACGACTGCCGCTGCTGCAATGAGGCCTGGAGTGACACAACGCAACTCCCAAATCTTAGCCTTGGTTTTGGGTGTTGGGGGTGCATTGGCAGCTAGCGAGGATCGCCCGAAAAGCGATGCTTTCAGGATCTATTGAGGTTATTCAGGATGTGCAAGTTAGAAAGGAAAAGAGCCTACATAAACGAGCTTTGACGTTTTCAGAAAGTCGTCTCGGAATAAATGTTCTGGGCGAGGGAAGAGCACTGGCGCAAACTTCGTGTATGCACCTTGAGGGTTAAGGAGCAAGGCATGGCATGCAGGCTCTGAATCCCGTGCATACCCTCGTATGAAGAACTTTGCATCAAGATTGAAAATGGCAGCTGCGCAGGACTTGACATCTGAAACCATTTCCGCGCGAACACTATTGATGCCTTTGACAAACTCAAAAGAGAATCAGCAGGAGTGAGACCAATTCATACATTGATGTACTTACATGAGAACCGAAGTTCTTATGGGCCATCATGCCATGGTCCGCAGGCAGAATGAAACGAAAGAGCTCAGCTTTAACGCCATCCTGGATTGACATCGGAGAGAGCCACCGCTCTTTGCTCGTGAGATCAATATTGGGAGGTGGTGCGCGCAAGGGGAAAATGGTGGTCTCAACCCAGAGGCAGTGTGTTACAGAAAACTTGCGCCCATAGTTCTTGATGATATCTTCCTTAGCGGCGAGTGCAAGGTCTTTATTAGTAAGCTTCGTCTTCCGGCCTTTTGAAAGTGTGGCCTCGAGAAGAGCGTTCTTCTTCAGAGCCTCGCGATACTTTCCTCGCATGTCTAGAAGTAGTCTTTGCGCGAGTTCAAGCGCCTATAAGAGATTATTGATTAGCTACTATCATTCATACATAATATAAAGACTTGCCTTGCGAATATCTTCAGCAGATGCGTTAAGAGGAGGTGCTGCAATTGCGGTCCGAACTTGCAGTAAGTCTGTATCATTGTTGGACTCGTCACCATCAGAATCTGTCGAGTCAGTGGCGGAGCTGCTATCGATGTTCGCAAGATCTTGAGTGAAGTCCTCGCCATGGGCACGATGGTGCTGAGGCATGGTGGTTCGAGTCAGAGGATATAGCAAAGAGCAACCTGGGAACATTTTAATCAGTCGAGCGTGCTTTAAATCGGCACTATTCGGATAGCGTCAGACCCTGTGGATGTGATAAGGTGGTAGGATAACATGTACCCTTATCAGAAACATAATAGCCATCGTGTATCCACGTCGTGTAAGCGCAAATTAATGAGCAGATGACGACTTCATGCTTCCAAGATCCCTGGTTGGAGGTGAGCATGATGGCAGACGCGAGGAGATGGTGAAAGGAGCTTACTTGGATGCGAGCATGAAGCGGACCAGCACCTGGAGTAAGTGTCATCGCAGACGCAACGAGGAGATGGTGAAAGGAGCAGCTTATTACTTTGGATGCGAGCATGAAGCGGACC
>JRHT02000152.1:18794-87655 GCA_011800875.2 Suillus brevipes Sb2 | reverse complement strand
ACGGAATCACGAACGCTACGTGACTGTTGATACGTCGCGGGCAATTATAGTGCGCAGATTATTTGTTAGTCAGGGTACGTAATAAGGTTATTTCGGTTGTGGATGCCGATAGCAGACGTGGTCCGGCCGTAGCCTCACTACTTCTCAAAGGTCATCGAAGGGACAAAAGGAGAGCTTATACATATGGTCAGGTAACAGTGAAGGTGGATGATGGTTGGAGGGAAGCCGTGGCTTACGGTGGACGAAACCCTGACTATGCGACCCTCCTCGCCACTGCTTACAAGCTTGGCCGACTAGTAGAGGGTGTTCAGCCAGGACGCATCGGAGCAGTCAACGCATACAGACGGTACATCCATGCGCAGAAAACTAACTGACGGCGTACGGTGCGTTGTGATCGCACTATTTGCGCTGCAAGCGCGCTGCGCGCGCTGAATCCGCTGTGATGGCGCTGCGTTCGCGCTGAATCCGCTGTGATGGCGCTGTGAAGGCGCTATATCCGCTGTGAACGCGCTGAACGCGCGCGAAATCCGCTTGAAAGGGCGCGGATTCGCGATATCCCGCGGACTGAAGGGTGACACAAAAGGGTACAGGTTGGTTCAAGGGTCCATACGTAAAGAGGTAAATAGTAAATAAAGTTGTAGCATGGTACAAATAAAAGTGAACCATGTGTAAAAATGTAATGGTAATGGAAAATGGTGGTAGTAGTATGTGTCAATGGTAGAGGTTCAAAAATAGTACAAAACTTGTTATGTAGCGTTCGGGATCATCGTCAATCGAGATCACCAGTATAGGCGTAGCGTGGAGTGCGGATTGCAGAGTAATTCAGAGCGATAGCGAGCGTAAGGCGAAAGCGGGTCAAGGCGAAAAGTTGCGCGCTGAAAGGGCGCGAAGCGCGGGGATATCGCGGAAACAAGGGCGCGAAAGCGGAATGGTGCGCGAAGCGCGTAAGGGGGATCTCAACAGTGGACACCTATGAGCGAAAGAGGCGAAGGGGATTCCCTGCTTGTATAGCGTGGTAATAAAAGGAGGGAAGTTGTAAATATAGTCGACGTGGGAGTCCTCTCAACTTCTAGGAAGTGGCCGAGTAGTAGAGGGTGTTCAGCCATGTCGCATTTGGGCAGTCAACGCAACAGATGGTGCTTGTGTGGGGAGAAAACTAACTGACGGCGTACAGGCGATTTCCTTCTCGCAGTCAGTATGAAACCGTCGCACGCCATTTAGGAGTGTAATGGCTAAACGTCGATATAAGAAAATGATGACGCGGCAGTAGGAAGTCGAACTACTTCAACGGCAGCATATCAGGTTTGTGTATATGCGGAAATAGCAGGCGTTTACGATGGCTGAAGCCGTGTCATAACAGGTCAGCGTGGCGCTTTTGCCGGAGGTCAACGCTCAAACGCAAATCTTGTTAGTGAACTTGATAGAACAGGGAACAGGGCTGACGTTAAGCTCACTATGAGGGAAGTCTCCTGTATAGGGTACGATACGTACATTAAAGCTTCGGGCTAGGTAAGGCAACAGTCAATCTATGGGTCCACGACTATGGACCAAAAAAAGAAACCCTCACCTCAAAAGAATCCTGGTCTCTGTCGTGTGCACTGACACGCATATTCACAATCTTGATTCACGCAAGTGCCCTAATGGTGACTTTGTGTTTCTTGATAAACTATATGAACTATGTCAGTCATCATTAACTGAGCAGTATGATTCACTGACTTAGATCTCCAGGACACGATGGCGTTGTCAGCAGACCTTACCCAGCACATGAGACATACACGGGCATTTTTCGCTGATAATCTTGCAGCAAGTGTGCGGGAACCGGTATTGAACAAAGTACCGCATGCACAAGACAAAGCGCACGAGAAGAATGATATCCTGATGCTGCGCAAATTGGCAGAAAGGCTTATGGAGGTCGTTCGAGATACAGAAGGAGATCTGAATGAAGATGTACATGAAAGAAGCGCCATGGGTGAAGAAGACGATATCGCTGCTGAAGCCAAGAGGGTATTTTTTGAGGCACAGGGGGTACAACGGGCTGATGTTAAGGAAGAAAATCCAGGGGGGAAAGATGTTATTCTCATATCATGACAGACATACTGTAAACTTACGAAGAATTTGTGTCGCTATTCCCCTGCGCTGTGTGTACGGTGGAGGAGACGAGACGAACATCTGGACACGCATAATCCATGGATGATGAGCTTGATAGTACAAACGATCGAGCTTGGGAGACGATAGGTGAAAGATGAGGCGCTCAATGTGAGCTCTATCGAGCTCGAAGAGATGGGATGATGATCTCGACGGTACAAACCATTGAGATATCGAGAGATATGTGAAAGAGATATGATTACTACTACAACTGTACAAACAGTTGTAGTAGGTAGTAAAGGAGTGACTCAGTGGGACTTGGACGAAATTTGGGATGCGCGACAAATAGTTACAAATACAATTATGTCATCCACTGTAGACCAGTGGATGACATAATTGTATTTGTAACTATTTGTCGCGCATCTTAAATTTCTTCCCCAAGTCCCGATACTCCTTTACCGCTACCGCTACTACAACTGTTTGTACAGTTGTAGTATTATCTTACCCTTGCAAACTAACACAACAGTTTGTACTGTTGTGGAAGTCGCTTGTGGAATTCATTTCCTAAACCGCAACGCTTTGTGGAAGTTCCACTCGTTCTGCTATTGTTACCCCGGAGTTTGACATTGGTGGCCACAGCGCTTGGTGGAATGTTCCACAATTTTATTGTCCTGTCCGGTACTTAAGTTTGGTCAGTCAGTCTTCTTTCCTCTCATCTCTCCTCTCATCTCTCACATCATCTCTCACATCATCTCTCACATTGGTTTGTACCTCTGCGATAGCTTACTCCTTACTCTTACTCTTCCTCGTTCTCATATTGGTTTGTACCTCTGTGATAGCATTTACCCTTCCTCGTCCTCCCCCTACCCTAACACATTGGTTTGTACCTCTGTGATAGCGTTCACTCTTCCCTGTCCATCGCCATCGCCATGACCGGCCAACTCAAGATCTTTGTGCGAGAGGAGAAGGTCTTCACCTCTCTCACCGCATCTTTCCTTCCAGAAAAAATTCCTTACGAGCCAGCCTGGGACCCTCGGGACGATCACAATGCATCTCCGGACGACAGCACTTCACCCCTCACCACTCGGTGGGCATATGCAACTTGTCCATGGTTTCCCCTCATCCCCCTCAATCCTCACTTTGACGGTCCCATTTTCGAGACTCTGAACCACTTGATATTCTCCCTTTACACAGAGGTCGACAGCAATGGGAAGCACATGCTCCATCGTGACATTAGAGAAAAATGGCAAGAACTAGAGCAAAAGCTGCTCTGGTGCCTGGAGATTCTGGGAGCTAAACTCCTAGTTCCATGGGGCACTCTGCTTCCACACGCTCCCTCTCAATATGGGTACCTAAGGTCGCACACAGACGCGAAGCTCGCTAAGAAAGTCGCGCTCAGATCGTGCAATGCATTTCTATGTACGTGAACTCTATCTTTAATTTCATTGTAACTGACGCATGTCTAGTAACCGCTGCTGCGTGCTCATGGCACATCATGAACCGCCAATACCGCGGATCAAACCGTCCGTGGATGGCTCTCCTGATCAACCACCCCACATGCCCCATACCAGCCGAATGGGTTCATGAATTGTCACGTTTGTTTGTTGGAGATCTGTCGGCCAATGTTCCGCGCACTGGCGTCTTCATATCATCTTCTCATTGCCCTTGGGAATTACAGCTCCCTATGTTCGAACGCTTCTCAATCCCAGTCTGGGTTCTTTGTAAACCGGACTCTGTTTTCGACACCAAGCTGCGTCAGTATCACCCGTCCAAGGAAGCTGTCGCACGTGCAATTGAGGGGCAGCGTATATGTGAAGCCACCTGGGGTCAGGATGCTGACGCATGGGGTAAGCAGGCCGACACAACTCAGAGCGGAAGCGCCCTTGGGTGGGATGCCAATGCATTCGCAACTCAGTCTACCTCTAAGACCGCACCTGAGCCTGCCCCTGGAACCGCACTTGAGACCCCTCCAGTGGACCCTGCTTTTCCCGCTCCTCAATGACTCAGTGGTCAAAAGTCGGGAGAAGATTGGAAGACTTTCTTTGCGCGGCGCCGCGAGGAAAACTTGAAGAAGGGGGGAAAAGAATCTCCTGCTCAACGGCAATCGCGTGAAAGTCAGGAACGGGCAGCGAAGAATCACAGCATTCCTGGAAAGTCCAGCACGGCTACAGTATTCGAATGGCAACCTCAAGACGAGTTTGGGGGTTTTCTACTACGCATCCGCCTCACGAAGGCTGAGGTACCGGACACTTGGGGGAACTACAGCAACTCTACCAGGCTGTACGACTCATTCCGAAATGAGTGGGACTTGTGTGATCAGCTGGATCCCACCAGCACCCCCGACGGCGACTGGGAAGAAGACCAGTTTGATTTCTCGGCCCCCGTCCCTGATCCCGTACCACCACCTCCCCTCGTGCCTCCATCGTTATCCAGCTTCTTGCAGGATATTCGCACTTACTTCAGACATCATGAGGTCGCAGCCTCATCCGATTACACCGAGGGTATCAAACACTTCATCACTCACTTACGATTTCACCTCGGCTTCCACCTGACAGCATCAAGCACCAGAGCCATTGGTGGAACTGCCAGACCCAACAGCGGAACCACCAGAGATGCGCAGAATGGCAGTGCCAGCACCCATGGTGGAGCCGTCAGATCCAATGGTGGGTCCACCAGACCCAGTGGTAGCACCGCCAGACCCAGCGGTAGCACTCCATTTGAAAGTTGGGTCGAGAAGCAGAAGTTTAGCCACATCTGCAACATTGTCGGGGATTCGGGCAAGGATGTCGGCTCGATTTCAGACGTACAGCAGCATGTGATTACATGCTTTGTGGGTTACCTTGTCACCCTCCCAACATCTCAGCTGTCTGAGATCCCGGCTGATCACTGGGACCTGGCGCCCAGGACTCCTTTGTCGACGTCGAATGCGTTCATTCGAGTTTCCTATGTCGATATCCCCGGCCACGATTGACACTATGTAATCCAGCCCAGTCAATCAAGGAGTCTCCTCCCATGGAAACTTGTGGTGCCTGATGCCACTGCAGCTGTGATGTGCCTCCGTCGTGACTGGGGGTCCGATATCTTGACCATTGCTCACAAGCTCCTGCAAAAAGGCATTGCGTTCAAGACGTTGCAGCCCATGGCAGTTGCTCCTGAGGCTAGGCGCCTGCTCAGCGAACTTCGTACATTCTCGCTCGGATACTTCAGGCCCCCCTTCAAGGCCGTTTATGCTGATTATATCGCATATGAGCAGTATTGCCACGAGTTCATGAATGAAGCTTGTGCACGAGCTGCTCTGCTTCACGGTGGAATCTTATGGCGGCTAGCACTACACAGTCTCGGATTCGATTCCCTCCCCTCAGCCCTGATTGGCCTTTCATGGGATGCTGTCCCATTCAGACAAATGCTCACCATCAACGACGTCACTCACTTTGATGACGACTTATCAGAGGAGGAGGTCGATTTCATTTGTGGAACGTATTATGTATACACAAGTAAGTTTCCCTATATTCACGTTCCTACTGTGTGCTCATATCAAAATTATTAGATAATGGATGCATAGAGAAGTTGTCTTGGTGGCCTAGGCCTCTGGCTTGGGCTGGGTCAGGGTTGGATGTGGGGTTCTGGTCTGAGCGATGTGAAAGCTGGTTCCAGACTTGCCTTGAAAACATCCGACAAGGTGTTTCTCGTCGCCACGATTCATCCGACAACAATGGTCCGGTGAACAATACCCATTGGAAACATGGACTCAAATTCAATGGAGCGACAAAGAAGTTCAAGAAGAATCTTGACGCCACATGTTCTGACTTTCTCGCTACCAAAGCAACTGGTAAGTTATCTTTTTATTGTTTAATGTGCACCTCTGATGTCCTCTCAGCATTCATAGACGATTAGACATGGTTTAGTGCTGTTGGAGATGACTGTGTTGTGCTCGATTCAAGTTTCATCAACAGATACCCTCACATATACCCTCATAGATCCATTGTACTGATTAGAACACAGGTTTTTAGATGTACCATTAGAATATCTCAGATGTACTATTAGACTGTAGGTTCATGAATTCTACTCGTGTGCGGGTGATGATCGGGCGATATATTTAATCTGACGATGAAACTTCAAGTTTTGTCTTCGCATTTTGATGCGGAGCAAACTAGAAATTTTCGGCAAGGTCTAATTGTTTGACGCAACTTACAGCAGTTTGTGAGAATAATGGGATTTGTTATTTTTTTTTGAGAGCGTGACGAGCGTCGCCAAATTAGGAATACTGTAGTCTATAGCGAGGCTGACTCGGAGGTAGATTGTAGAGTATGTGCGCAAATTCACTATTGTTCTTGTCTTGACTCTTCAACCACCACCCTCATCGATGACTATGTCAGAAACACAACATAACAGTATACTGGACGCGGGAGCATCAGACTATCTCTCGGACCTGAGCTCGGATGACCAGCTTGACCAACTCTTATCGGATACCATTGCTTCTACTACTCACAGTAAGCCCTTCTGATCTTTTGATTTGACATCACTGTACTCATCAGAAATTGGATGCAATTACACAGCAACTCGCAGTGTGAATTACAAGTTCATCAATGAGTTTGCCCAGCAGGAAGACAACGAGTTTGCCCAGCAGGAAGTCAGCGATTCTGCGCAGCCAGCCGCGGCACCTGCTAAGGTGTTGAAGAAAGGCCGCAAGCGAAAATTTGATGCACCTACCACAGATGCAGCCAACGACAGCGAAGGCATTTCCCGTGGCCTGTGCACATTAAAGGGGAAGAAAAAAGCCAAGACTGCTCGTAAACCTCGCAGTAAACTCGCAGTTTTCTTCGAATCCGATGATGAGGACCCACCTACCCCTTCTTTGTCTATTAGAGCATATCTTCACCTTGAAACAATTTTGCATCAACCAGCTCGTGGCAAAAAACCATCAGCTCCAGTTATGAAGTCTTCGCAATGCAATCCTTTCATTTTCTCAATCGACACCTCCTTCAATGCTTTCGTTCGGGCTGTCGCTATTGCTGCAAAAACTACTGCTACGAATCTCACACTCCCGCGTTTACGTTGGAAATTCGAAACACCTGCTAGCTTACCTATGAAAATGCTGACGGATGAAATCGGTTTCCAAGCCATGCTCGACGCAGTCCAAGAGCGTACCAAAGGTCACACTATTTTTCTTTTCCTTCCAAAGCCAATCGATTTAGAGGTGGTGCGTTTTCTCATGTCGAGATCTTTGTTCCATCGCTAACTATAATCAACAGCCGCCTGAGGTGTCCAGCCGCAACAATTGTACATATGAATATGAGGAAGATTCCAGTATGTTAGCAGAACGTGATACAATGCTCTCTCACAAGAGCCAGATTGTGAGTAGAGCTGTCAGCTCACGAGTCACTGGATATATGCTAACTCGCTACAGGATGCATTGCGACAAGATAGTGCCAAGGAAGTTGCGGAACTACAACGTCGTTACCCCATCGGAAATCACCCCCTTTTCCCTGACAAGCGCATATATGCAAAGGGAGGTTTGTTTTGGGACCTGAGCCCTGTCCGTCTTGATGTTTGGGCCGCTGCAATAGTATGGCATATATGATTGGTCCCGTATTTGTCACTGACATCCCTCAGCACCAATCAACAGAGCAAAACCCCCGTGCTACCATTGACCAACCTCCGATGTCAAACCATTTTACTAAAGACAAGACTATCAAGCCTCCATGCCCACCTCCTCATTCTCTTATGCCTGCTTCAAGTGGAGCATACCATGCCTATCTCAATGGCCAGGACTACAACTCGGGGATCAACAGTGATGATTTCACTCGTGCCAACCCTGGTGATGGAGGTTTCTGCTCCGCATCTCAGTACAACGTGCACCCTCAGGCTGGCCCTGCATTCTTCGGTCAGCGGCTGCCACCACCACCTCTAGGACCTCCACCTCAATACTTTCATCCACCGTTTTATCAATATCCATACCAGTATTATCCTCCGCCTGCACCTCTACACCCTGTACAACCACCTGCAACTCCCTCTGCTCGACTGTCTTCTTCCGAGTATCCATCACCTGGTGTCACAACCAAGCATTTGGTCACGCTTGAAAGTTTTTGTTCCAAGTTCCTCGTATCTCCTTCCAATTCGGAAAAGCTCACCAAACTTGGGTATAGCCCTGGCAACCGCGTCGTAGAATCTTTGGTTGAAACTGACTGGATTTCTGTTGGGTTCACAGTCCTTGGCTGGCGCACTTTTCTCTCCCATCATCGCAAGTTCTGTGACGCCATTATTGCTGGTACATGGTTGTAGTTTTTGTTCGTTTTTCTCTGCATCACATCTTGGAGATTTTCTTTTGGGACTCTCGCATTCATGTTGTCATTGTAATTCAGCCTTCTGAACTCTTTTTGCTCAAGAAACCATGTACAATGTACAGTGTACCATTGACCAGTATCACAATACAAATCATTCAATCAATTATACAGCTGGCATGACGAAACCACCCTTTACACATCTCTGGTGTAATACAAGCACATGCTTCAATAAGTACATTGATCGGATCATCATTGTCACGAAGACGATGAGCGTGTCGTCGGAGATATGCCTTGACTGGATGATCATCAATCAGAAAGATATAAATGCACCAGGGACTTGGAAAAACAAAAGAGTACTGAATGATTCTTCAATAGGATTCAGGTCAGGCGAGTATGGTGGTAGATAGAGTAAAAGACAGCCTATCAGGTACAATCACTATCAGTTTGTGAAATCTCGAGAATTTACTATGGTAACTTACCTGCATTTTGAACAAGCTCTTGAAGATCTTCATTGTGATGTATCCTGCAGTTGTCAAGCACAAGTACAGACCTTTCGCCTGGGAATGGATTCATGTAGGGAAGCTTGAAGGTCATGATGAAAAATAGGGCAATGATTTGCTAATGAACACGCACCAGCTTCACGGCAACAAAGGCCAAAAAAGTCTCGCCATCGAAAGATCCCTCGACAACATGGGCTGACACATAACCCTCAGTTGTTATTGCAGCAACGAGGGAGTAACGATCCCCGCGAACAAATACATCTGTCAAGGGTGCTTGTTGACCCATCATTGCCCTGCCATACTGTCGGGCCCATGTCTTCTCATTCTTGCTGACTTCATCGACAAACACGAACTCTGACCCATCACCAGTAAAATTCGTTCGCAGTGATTCCCTCCATTCATTACGACATTGCTCATCCCTCTCTGCAGCAATCTTGTGAAGTAACTTCCGTGTCAGCCCTGCTTCCTTGAGGTTGCGACAAAGTGTAGACACAGAGATGCTGATGTTGTGTGTCAGAGCAAGCCACGTTACAACTTCATCAAGGTAGAGGTCTGATTCTTCGGTAAATAGGTCCTCGCAGGCTGTCATGAGAGCACGGGTGAGGATACGAAGTTGCTGACCACGTATTGGTGAAGGAGGACGCTCGACAGTGCCATACTCTGCAAAAATTGCTTCCCAGCAGTAAATACTAGCACGAGAGACTCCAAGAGCATCGCAAATATCTTCGATGTCCCAGCCCAGGTTCCAGAGCTTTAAGGCACATTCTTTGAGGTTGGAGCTGATCTTACGGTTGCCCATGGCTGGGATACTAGGTCGTTATTGACTGACAACAAGAATAAGGTATATTTCCTAATTTGGTTTGGAATTCTGTCCTCATTATACTTGGTAACAGCTGTAACAAAGTGACCATGGACCAAACTTCAAGATATTGTCCGAAATTAAATGTCATAATAAAACTTTAAATTCAAGCGCACGCTCAAAATCTGACAATATTTCTTATTTTCAATGATGTATGGCCAGTGCAAAAATAGCTGCCAAATTTTCATATTTTGGATTGTGCACAAAACACTGACAAGATTTGAAGTTATGTATCCATATATACATTAATTTAAATTTCAAAAATGTTTTTTGCATTCTGGATAACATTAAAACCCATCTTAAATATTGCTAACCCTGCTGTGTAGGCACCAAGTGGGGGGACTAGTGTGGATGTGTGGAGTGTTGTACATCAGGAAAAATCCCTTCAACTACACAGAGCTATATAGTCAGCATAGTACCTGTAGGTTTTAAATATTGTTAGACGTGTCATGTCATGTTTTGAAGAGATATATGAATCACGATTATGTCACGTGTGAGTGGGTCGACCCGGCGACCTAGAGTCAGTCGGTCCTCGATAGATAGAGCTGTTGCCTTCTGTCATTTGGCCCTGGTTCCCTTGCAGTCCTGCCCATTCTAACACTCGTGACTCAGTACTCAGTGCTCAAGCAACCCTTCTGTAAAACAACAATGGATGAGTCTATCAAAGCCATGGAGCAGGCATTAGGCCCGTACGTTACCTGGACTTGCCAAATGATAGATAATAGATACTTACATTTGAATCTGATAGTGGGTTTCAGTTTGGAGTGTCCATGATGCGCACTTGTCAGGCCCAGATGCTGGGGAATTCTGGTTTCAAGACTTGTTCGATCATCGCTGGATTGCACAACGACAATCCAGTTGTCTATATGTAGTTATATTTATTCAGATGTCTACGATGGAGTTGACTGGTCAATACCCTAGGATTGACAATGGATCTCACTGCAGCTTTGAAAAATCAGTTATCGATCGGCTTACGGTGGTTGTCACCACATCGTTTACTGCTACCTCAGCTGCTCCATCAGTGACCCACATCAGCAATAGTATTTCTGACGAAGATGGTGAGGACAGTGAAGATGAGAATTTGGACACAGATGAGGATGTGGAGCTGCCCGATGCGACTGGTAACATTCCGGAGGATGTTGAGAAGATATTGCAAGGTAACTAGTTACTAGTCATCTAAAGCGACTAACTTGATGCTCATGGTCTACAGACTTACAAGGTAGAGACATTGGCATAGATGGCATTGTCGAGGATATGCTTGGCCTGGCCATCAGTAATAATGCTACTACTGGAGGAGGAGAAGACGTTACAGAGGAACTGGCCCAGGAAGATGCAGAAGACTTTACGGAGGAGCTGGCCCAGGAAGACGCAGAAGACTTTACGGAGGAGCTGGCCCAGGAAGACACAGAGGACTTTGCCAAGGAGCAGGCCCAGGAAGATGGAGAGGACTTTACGGAGGAACTGGCCAATGTACCGGCATCGAGCGAGGAATCTGATGGCGGTCATGGCAAGGTCCCATCCATTACTAACCCGGGTCTCCCAGAGGGGAAGAAAGGGACTCGTATCCGGTCTAAGACCAAACCCTACATACCCCCTCCATCACCCCCAAACACGCGCATTAAACAGCCTACAGCTTTCAAACTCAAGAAGCCTTCCCGCCGTGTTTTTCTGACAATTCCCCCCGATGAGCTAGAGAGGCTCTCTAAATTTGACATCAAGGTTTCCAAAATAGTAGGGAGGACAGTCAATCGTAGAATCTTTCCCGCTGGAGGGTGAGCAGATCATTAACTCCCTGTGCCCATTTGTCACTGATATCTGTTATTCTAGCCGGGAATCCATGATTAACAACTTCACCCTTCCATTGGACCCCGATGCAGCTCCTGCCACCAATGAGCTTGATCATCACAAGGTTCTTCAAAAAATCGGGTGTGCTTATCTTAAAGATTACGATCTCATCGTCTGCCAGCATTTAGAAGATGGAGTAAGTTGCGGATATGGAGTCCCGCTAGTTGATCTATCCAACCACTGCTACTCCAGGCCTGGAGTATCAGCTGCAGCTCACTCCAAGCACGCTGTTTCGGTCTTTCAACACTCAAGCAAAACTTATTATAAACAGACCATCAAGGACTACTACCAAGAAATTTTGGCAGTCTTTCCGAACGTCATCCTCACTCACGCTGAGCTTCGTGCAGTGCGTCCATTAATAAACCAGCGCGGGCCTATCAAGCATATCAGAGCGCCAATGGACGGCCGCCAGTGCACGCTTTGCGATTACTGCTGGGAGACCACCAAAACAAGCCGCCATTTCAGCGAACATTGGAACACTTTCCATGGGGCTGATCCCAGCATTCCCCTTCGGGAGAGATTTGTTGCAGTCCAGATTCAAACGTTCAACCATAATCAGAGTCGACATCTTTATTTTCGGGTGAGAGAGGAAGTTGGTGGAAAAGAAGTGAGCCTGGGCAAAGTTCAGGGAGTGGATGGGACATCTATCTTGGCAGCACAACTTCGACGGTTCGCACCTGCAGGCAAGGCCCCCCAGAAATTGGTTACAAAGGCTGTGCTCCCATTTTTTCAGCAGATTGGCGCAGTCGACCACGTCTTACCATACCAGGCATCAACACTCTCTGAACTCGTAGCGCTTCCTGCAAAAGGAGAGAAGCACTTAAAGAAGCTCCAGAAAGCGGTTGTTTTCCGCATTGAAGAGCTCTGTAACAAGGTTTCTACTGCCAATTTAGCTAACCGCCAGCGACTTGTGACACCGAGAAGGTGAGTTCTGAATCCGACACCATTATAATTGCTCAATGTTTCAATACTAGAGGGGAAAAATCCGTCCAACAGCTATTCAGCGCTCCCGTTGTCCAACACACCCGCATTGCCTATGCATCTGAAGAAGTACGCCTACTTTGTTTCGTCCTTCGATGCATATCAAATGAGGCATATACTGTACTTCCTAATGGGACCCAGCCCATGGCGTGCATCCCACGCAACCAGTACCATGTATCACTCACCACGGACCAGCTGGACCACTTTATAGTTCTTCAGAAGAAACTCGCATCAAGACAGACAGATTGTGAAGACCTTATGGGAACCCTAGACGATGTTTTAGAATCACTCTATATGCCTTCCAATGCATTAGAGATGTTTCGAGATCGATATGTCAATCCGGTTGCAGCATTTGTCTGCCTACGTGCCCTTCATCCGGACGGGGGTTTTATTAATCCTGAAAATATCACCTATACTACTGTCAGAACGCAATTCGATATCAGGCTGTTTATATTAGACTTTCTTGAACGCCAGTACGGGGCCTACATGGAGGATACTCATTCAGAAGGTACTGTTGAGCTTGAAAAGGGCAGAAAGGACACCCGCTCCAGTATTTTGAAGAGAGGCCTCCAAAATCCCGGGGAGGACTTTTTAGAGTGCGTCGATATTTCTCATCGGCGGCAGAATGAAGCTTACATTGTATCAGATATTGCGAGAAGATTACAGACCGGTGGGCCACGGAAATGAAGAATACACCTCTTGCATTTGTGCGGGAGTGGATTAGGTCTCTCAGTGCAATTGTCCGCAAAACACCAGCGAAAGCCATTGCTACATGGTGTCAGCGGGATGGCAATCTATCCATTAGGCTTCTAAAGTATGAGGTCCGCATTGATAGCTATCACACTGCAGTCAAGTCAACACTCCAAGAATGCATGCTTCATATTCGTTCCAAAGTTCTTTTCAACATCGATCTCCCAAAATCCTGCTTCCAGCTACCTGACGACAAGGACCCTCAGGACGAGACCACCAGAGGCTATGGCATCTTTTCATTCGCTACCGACTCAGATTCAGATGATTTTGGAGAATCCGGCTCACGCGCAGCTTCTTCAATATTACTACAAGCACTCTCCAAGCTTGGTGCTCTCTGCCGATGGGATGCCACTAGTAATAGTCTCCAGTGGGACACCAACGTACTGAGCCAGTGGCTCATGGACGTGTCACTCGCTTGGGAATATGTTTATATTCTCATGCATCTATTGGCTCTCCCTGCGCGTGGTACGGAGGAAGAGCTCTGGCAGCATGCCAATGCTCCGGAGTCTGGAAGGCACCTATTCATTTCACCGTCACTTCAAACCCTTGTTACAAAAAGTAATTACAACAAGACCTCGTCTAGCACCGGCATATACAAGACCATTATCCGCGTCATTCCTCACCAGGTCTCTGAGGCAATAACCATTCTACTGGGAATGGTAAGGCCTATCGAGTTGGTTGCTATTCTTCAATTTCAGTGTAGTACACCAGCCCAGGCCCAAAATGTCACGCACCTTTATCAGACGCGGCTCTTTGCAACCATGGGGCTGGCATGGGATTCCGAACGGATGTCATTGATCCTGCGGACCTGGTTCATGCGACACTTAGGTGTACCCTTTAGCATGAGATTACACCGCCAGTTTGCACAGGCATTGCAGCGCAAATTTCTGTCTTACAAGCGCCCAAATCCTATGGCAGAGGTTGCGAACATGGCTCTGGGACATACCCAGAGGGTTGCAGAGATGCATTACGCCATAGAGACCGAGGATCTGGCGGTCCCTAGATCATTGCTGGAGAGATTCGAGGCTGTAGGTAGGGACTGGATAGAGTGGCACGGTGTTCCAGTTATGGCGGAAAAGAAATAGCACATTCAGGATATTGCTACTATACGCCTGCGCTGCAATAAATATACAGATACTTGTCCTCCACATCCCATCTCCCGCAGTTCGCACCAGAACCAGCTCGAATTCAGGATTCAAGGGGCCGCATGCCAGGTCAATGAAACATCTGAGAGTGAAAGCAGTGTTATGGCGGATGACCATCTCCCTAGCATCCTGTGGGACAGGAAACCTCTGTGGCGTACTAATTATTTTGCAGGAAGGGATGAATTCTTTTCGACTCACTTGGGTGGCTCCTCATTGTCACCGACTTTGAGCATTGTGGTCTTGAGCTGATGCTGAACCGACTGGAAAATAGTATCGAGCTGGGATGCGGGAAAAAAACCGTCCATATCACGTTCGCGCGCAGGTATTACAGCCTCAGAGTGGCTGGTACTGTGGCTTGCAGCCCCAATAGCGAGCATGCCAAGTGCCGCAGTCAACCTGCCCTGACTCAGATGCGGCAGTTGAATTGCTGGGCAGATTGCGCAGCTGGCGCTGATGCCACCAACGATGCAGAGGGCGTGAGCGGAAATTGAAGGTGGGGCTGGTGCTGGTGCTGGTCACAGAAATTCTGTAGCTACTTGTGATTTCTGTTTCGAAGCTAGAAGTGGCATTGGGAGTGGTACAAGGTATATCTAGGCAGGAGTACTTACGGTCTGAAGCGGCATCTCTCCGAGTGGAAATTTGACCGGCAAATAGCACTGGGGTGGCATGCGAGGGTCAGAATGATTGTCAGCATACTATCAGGGCGCTAATCACTCACCGTTCAGATGATCTTCAGAATCATCTCATTGAGGTGCACGTCCATCCTTTCCAGGACGTCCAACCTACATGAAGTACGCTGTGCCTTTAGACAGCGATTATACTGAAATAAGTTATCCCTTTGGAAGCCTGGCCCAGAGATGCAGTGAACTGATGGGAATTTATTACATAAGTGTTCGAGTTGAAGTGTTCGACCAGTGGCTTTGCTTTTTTCTTTAGGTCATCGCAGCTCTTCACTACCCCGGGGTGTTATGAGTAGTAGCCAAGAGGCTCACACCTTCGCCCGGGGATCATCAAATTGGTGGAAGCGGGTCTCCTACTCCTGACAGTTAATTTTTTTTTGCAGTATCAATCTAGAGCGCCGGGAAGACACTGGGCCACGACAAAGGTATGTAGATTTCAACTTATGAACGTACAATGTTTAATTCTGACCTTGCTCTCTTCTACCATCAACAGCGAACACAACAAGTCATCGTGAGCTCTGATATAGCCCATGACAAGTTCACAGTCCCCGCATAAACAGAAAAACACACATTTTTCAGTGTCCAAGGTCTGTCCATCTATTTTGTGCTCTCGTGACTATTGCCTCCAACGCACGCTTCTTCCATCCTCATTCACTAGTCGTATCATAACACTAGCAGATTTTTTCTTATCTTATAATTGCTCAAACCCCAAAGCTGACCCTTTATATCAGGTTCGTCTCAAAATACGCCATCTCGTGATACGTCCCCATCTCGGAGACCAATTACGGAGCAGCAACTCAGTCTGCAAATCGGCGCCAGGCACTAGAAGCCAGTCCTACTACTGCAAACATCTCCCCGCAGTCGAAACGAACTTCCTCGCCGCCGGCCCTCACACAGGCCGCACCCAATGTGGCTAAACTCACATCTCCACCCAATCAGCCGTCTCATCTCCGAGAAGAGGCAATCCAGGGGCACTAACCTCCTTCGGCTTGTATTCACCAGAACATGCATCAAGCACGGCCTACACAAAGGTCAACATCGAACCCCCCCACCAACCCTATGATACTGTATTTCGCGAGCCCCAGCTCGTCTCAGAGGATACAATCAGCACCGATCAGCTCCCTGCGCTCATCCCTAGCCGACATGTGGCCGACTGCGAACAGTACCCACCCCTCCTCGACCAAGACTGTCGTAAACGCACCAACTCTTGCGCTGACGACACTTTCCATGAGGGCAAGAAAACACATCACTTTCACCTCTACCCAAAGGCCGTCGATTCCGGCCAGCTCAATTCAGCATTCCATCGTGCTCCCTGGAAAGTCCCTGCGCAGCGAAAACAGAAACGCCGGAAAATCACTTCTGTCAATCTCAATGACTATGGATTCAAGGAACCAGATGAACGAAGATCTCCCCGAGGGGCATGTAAAGGACAAACTACATGATCTCTACGTCTGCCGTCAGTGCTCCATCTACTGTATTGTATCGGGAGCTATGTCCGGTATCCTTGCTCTTAAATACGCGGAGGATTTTGCGAAGTATAGATATAAACACCCTTTCATCGGGAGGCAGCCCGACAATTCTGTTGTCAGTGGGTGGGAGACGCTGATCATGTACGTACATCAATTCTTTCTGTGACGGTATCTCAATTTTTGGCAGAATCATCCATTCAAATTACGGCAAGGCAAGGCTGTTCAGCTCCCTATTGCCGGGAAGACGTTTCAGAACAAGATCGGGTGGTCCTCAACTATGTCAGGAGCTTTCATTTTACTATTGTTCAATGCAGCTCACGAATTTATTTGCAGGAACTATATTTTCAAGCAACCTGGGTTCGAGTTTGTGCCGCACACTGAAGCTCCGCCCCGTGTGAACAGTGCGCAGCCACAGGATACGAGTCCAGAGCCATACTCGTCTGGTGTGGAGACTGCTGGCGAGGAACGCTTTGAGGTTGATGAGGAGTGGAGATGGGTGAATGGGGTGGTGCCTGATGATGGGACTGAGTGGGTGGATGAAGACGAAGATGAAAAGGATGACTTATTAGACTTTGAGTATCATCGGAATTACGCAAACAACATCGAGAAGAGACGGAGGAGATGGGATACGCGGTGGGAGGCTCTGCAGCAGGCGGTGAGGTGTCTTCCTGTCAAAAGCCATGTATGGATGCTGACATTTGCCGTCGTATTATCATAGTTCCATGCGAGACGGACATGACGATGGCCTTACTCGCTGTGCCCTTGCACATGTCGTTTCTTTCTCTCATGCGTGACTGGTGTATGCCTTTCTTGAATCCCTTACCCTTCTGCGTCACGCATGCGAGAACGAGTTTACTGACGAGGTGACTGGAATAAAATTTCACTAATCGAGTAGTCGACATTTAATTCAATTGCAGTGCAACCCAGTATACGAATTCCACTCTGAGTGCACCGGTATCACGCTGCAGCTCATGGACGACAACGAAGTACGGAATGATAGCCTTGGACAGCTGCAGCACAGCACAATGCCAACACGTGGTTTGAACTCGCGCTTAGCCGGGCTCCCATTGAGCTTCAGTCGACGCTTCAGGTTGGTTTTTTTATTGTGATTTACAGCCTTTCCTTCATATTCTCCCTACAGAAATATCTGGCAGCTACGCAACCGCTCATTGATGTGGACGCTGCTGAGTTAGGAGCTTCTGTCGCTGAAACTTTTGCTAAGGCATCTGGTCCTGTGCACCGACAACTCTGTAGGTGCTCGGTCATAATTGACGCACAAGTGTTCTGATCATTTGACATCACAGCCTCTCCGTCGCTTGTCAAACTGAAAAGTTGGTTATGGCAAGGGGCGACCGTTCTGCCCCTTGCCATGACGAAGCTGCTACGCCCATGGTCATTCTAATTGGTCAGAGTCTCTCAACAATCTCGCCACCAGCCTTCAAGATAGATCCACTCAGCGGGGCATCCCGTCTGACCTTGATGAGTGCATCGAGCTCCATCGGGCTGCACTACTCCTTCGTCCCACGGGCCATTCTGAATGATCACAGTCGCTCATCAATATTGCCATCAGCCTCAGATAGATTTACTTAGCGGGGTGTCTCGTCTGACATTGATGAGTGCATCGGGATGTACTACTCCCCAGATCATTCTCTTCGATCATTCTCGCCCTCAGCCTTCGAGATAGATTCACTCAGGAGGCCATCCCATCTGACCTTGATGAAGAATTTAGCCTGTTCTAACAACTCCTCCACATATCTCATGCAGTCTCTCGTAACAATCTTATTGCTGCTAAGTCATGGGCCACCTCTGCCGAGAACACAAATCATGTCTCTGCATTTGTCGCATATCAAAATGCATTGAATTTCCTAGATCAGCATGTCACTCTTTTGTTGTCTTTGTCACGTCATTTCGATGTCGTGAGCGTGGCCATAGCTTCGCTTGCTGTGGATGCTCTCTCGTGCAGCATTCATCATGGCGCGCTGACAACTGCTGTGGAACTGATGGAGCAAGGCCGTGCAGTATTCTGGACCCACTTAACATGCTTCCGCACAACTCTCGATGAACTTTCTATAGCTCGTCACACCGGCGCAGCCTTGGCGGAAGAGTTCGAGCAGCTCAGCTTTTGGCTCCGTAGCGCATTCGATCAGTCCACTGAAGATCAGTCTGCACAAATCAGCCAGCTGAACATGCAATGGGATGATGTGGTTTCACGCATTCGCATGCTTCCTGACTTTTCTCGGTTTCTTCAGCCTCCCCTTTTCTACAGAAGGCCCTGCTGAAAAAGGACCCGTCATCATCGTCAATGCTAGTCGGTACGGCTGCGACGCCTCGATGGTCCTAAGCGGCCAAGGTCCTGTCCACGTTCCAATTGATATCACGCAGACCGAAGTCTTTGAGTTGTCCTCCTGGTTTCAGTCCTTCGCAGAGCAATTTGATTGTTCTGATCATCAAAACAAGCTTGTAGGTATCCTCCGCAAGCTTTGACCTGATATTGTTGACCCCGTGGTCCAAACCCTAGGACCCACCTTGTCATCCTTCACATCACTCCAAGACAGCCTCGCAACAGTGCAGGGTGCACTCGATGCACTAAACCATAATCGATGGCTCCATCTCGCTTGCCATGCAATGCCAAATCGGACACAACCGTTCGAGTCCTTCACGATGTGCGACGGGCCGTTGATGATAAATTACCCAAGGTAGAGAAGGGTGTTCAGGAAGGAGATGATTTGATAATGATGGCCGAACCAGGTGTGTACATGTGTGATGTTCTGCTCGTGACATTCAACTGGTTCTGTCATGCAGGCCTTTCCATATTTGCAGAAAACCCAGCGGGTGTACACGAGTACCTTGCACCTCTACTTAAACATGCGCGCTCGCAAATACCTCCCTCCCGCGAATCCGAAACTCCCCTTTTCCTCCTCGCTACCGCTGGTATGCGCCTTTTGACACCGGTGCAGCACGCGCGCGTGCCAAGTGCCACCTGTAAGTACCTCCAAAGCGCCTCGAGCTTCCGGATAGACGACGCGTCGAAAGACGGTCCGTGTGGGTCCAGTGTGCAAATTATCACTGGCGAGGAGGTATTTTGTATGGATGGATAGCAGTGAGCTATCTTATGGATGTGTTTTACGGAAAGGATAAGAAGACGACCGATGGCTTTCTGGACATGGGAGGTGCTTCGACCTAGATAGCCTTTGGGCCATCCGACACGCTATCGGGAGACAAGGAGAACCTGGTTGACGTCTGGTTACGACTACTTGGCGGAGACGAAGTCAACCACTTAGTATTTGGCACTACATGGTTGGGCTACGGTACCAATCAGATTGATGGGTCACATTCAATACATCGACTTACTGGGACGGGCTCTTTCACCCAATGTCTGCTTCCCTCCTCAACAAAATTGCGCCATGCAATACTGCTCCATGCCTTTTAGATAGAGTGCATGTTCCAGCGATCAACTTTACTTCCTCCCATTTTATCGGTGTTTCCGAGTTCATCTGAACAT
This sequence comes from Suillus brevipes Sb2, assembly GCA_011800875.2. Lineage (NCBI taxonomy): Eukaryota > Fungi > Basidiomycota > Agaricomycetes > Boletales > Suillaceae > Suillus > Suillus brevipes. The sequence continues at coordinate 67,555 of JRHT02000152.1, read as the reverse complement.
GTCTTCGAGCTGGGCAGCCCGTATGATTATGTGCAGTGCGAGCGCGCTGCAACAGTTCTGCGGGAGGGACTGGAGTGGTATATTCAGCCCACACAAGCTGTCGACAGTGCAGGGTATATGAGGCGGTGATGGGGAAGTTATGGAAAACGGAGAGATCAAGGAGGTCGGCAAGTGGGGCAAGAATGTGGAGCTTCCGAGGCTGCAGATGCAGTGCTTCAAGGCCGCTTGGATAAGGGAATTGGGATTCCTCGAATAGTAGACCCAGAACGAAACTGCAGATCTTCTCAAGCTCTCCGATGAAACGGACCTTCATATTCTCAATCACAGCATGGAAGCTATGGTTGACCGGTTCAAAACAGAGCTTCTGCCTGTGGCGTCGCAGCTCACTGCACGGCTGGTGAGCCTTGTCTTGTAGATGCTAATATGATACGCTGACGGCATGTATCTAGTGTGAATCTTACTTACGCCTGGCAAGAGAGGGTCTGGCATAGCAGAACGAAACGATCCTAGACAGCATTGATGTGGAATCTCTCGTGACGGATGGCGACGACGATAAAGTAAACGGCGCTTTGGGAGTTCCCAAAACTATTTGGACTGTGCGTGTACTCTCGCCATCATGTTCGTTCAACGCATCTGATAAAGTTGTGCAGGTTGTCTCGTGCATTGAACCCTCGCCTGATATTTTGTCGCAGGTGCAGAAGGTCATTATACCCATCATCCGGTTCACCCTTGAGAATAAGTTAATCGGTACGTCTGCTCTTTTTTCTTCGAAGGGCCACGCTGATTGTAGCATTTGTAGATTTTTTTGACAATATGTATGACCTCGTAGACGCCCTGCCTTCCGTCTTCACGCAATATCACCGAACATGTGGCAAGTGTTCGAGTTGACTTATGACTAACGTCGACAACTATCACAAGGAGACGCTTCGGGTTGGTCCTTCGAAGACGGAGAAGACACCAAAACTTCCTCGTGCCCCCAAGCAAATCCGAATGTACGTATAACTTCTGTTCTTGCCCTTTCATGGCAATTGACGTCTCCTGCAGACAATATTTCCAGTTCTTCGACCCCACTTTGGCTCAGGTCCAGGAAGAGAACTCGCTGTGCACAAGGTATGCTCTCTATTGCCATTTTTCAACTTGATATTCATTCTGCGCCCAGAGTCTTCAACGTAAACCAACATCAGCTCAAACTACTATCATTACACAGTCACCGCCTTCAATACCACAAACTGGGAACTTTATTGACACAGATATCGAGCTTTTCTCAATACGAGCACAAGCTCTCAGCCTCCTGTCAATATACGTGCACCTCTTCCTCCCCATCTCAGTGAGGCGGATTCCCCTCCATCAGCACACATTCCTGCTGCATCAACCACGTTGCTTTTCCCCTCTTCCCCAGCCCACCTGCTACACTGTGATTAAGTGTGTATTTGTTTGGCATCTATCACGTGATGCATTGAGAAAGATAATATTGATGTCGTCGTCAACAATGTCGACAGCTGCGCCTTCGCCGATGACGCTTCCTAATGAACGTTGGCTTCCAATATTCGAATATCTTCCTCCACGCTCGCTTCGTAACGTTGTCTTGACGTCCAAGATTCAGTCGCCATCCGTCTTCTTTACAAGCGTCTGATTCTGACATGACAGCATCGTTTATAACGGCTCGCTCCGCGCTATCTTCCGTCCAGCATTCACCGCATGCTTTTCTGCTTGGTATTTCCCCGTTTATACGCAATGTAGAGCAACTACAAGAAGCTGTCTCTTTTGTTTCCTTTGGTGGGCTGAAGTCGGTTACTGTCAACGCTAATACCAACCGCCGTTCAACCGGGTCTCTTTTCTCTGAAATCAAGGATTCCTACCAACCAACTTTGGTTGCGGATATGACCATCTTCCCAGCTGTCACCTGGGGACGACTCCATCATGTCCAACATGTATTCTCTCAACTACATCGCCGCGACCTCCAAAGAAATAATCGAATCATCCTCTTCCAACCAACTTCTTTCCAACTCCATCTACACCTCCTCAATACCTCTCCCCATGATAATGTGACCCTCGCGATAGTGGTGATGACGAAGTGGATTCTTTCCTCCGTCGCAGCACCGCTACTGACCTTGAACGTCGTCCACGTCCAGTCTCATCTCTTCCGCCCGCTGCAACGCCACCACGTATTGTGGGAAGCACTGTCTCCGATCGGACAAGGTTTTCTCAGGCTTCAACAGACTATGGCGTCGTTCCGCCTGGCTCAGGACACTTTAGACAGGCGTACAGTGGTGTTGGCATCCCTGCCCACTCCAGCAAAATGCTGGGCCACATTGTGTTTCCTGGTGAACTCCTCAGCATTGGAGACGAGGAAGAGCCCGAAGACATACCCAAACCACGCATGTACAGCTCAAGCCATCCCTCTCTGTCCGAACACATCGCCCCCCTACTTCCGCCCCCACCTTTCGAGGGCAGTACTACGCGCAAACCTTCAGACCGTTCCTTACTCAACGAAAAGGAAAAATCCGTCCGCAGTGCCTCATACCCAACGAGTGACATTGAGGATTCGACAGTCTTCACCGCATGAGTTCTCATGGGCAGTCATGCCTCACGTAGGCTCTTTCCTCGAATCTGACGTTCCGATGGCTGCCCTTATTTATAATTCTCCCTTGCATGGTCAGTTAGGCTTCTCTGATGTGTCCGCACTGATAAGTCTAATCATATCCTTAGTGAGAACTGTTCCTGGACAGAATGCAAGCCACATTGTCCCACCTCTTCCATTCTGGTTGGAGGGTGCACCCAACATCTTTTTGGAGACCATCAAGAGAGGAGAAGACGACTTTGAACCGAATGCTTCCTGCACAACCGTTATCCTGCGCATGTACGAAGCGTTTGGTGGGCACGGTTCTGTCAAGTTGCATGTCGGAGAACACGTGCCTGTGAAGCGCGCGTATGTCACGAACATTCTGGAGGACACTAAAGGAGAACTCGGTCTGGTGTCCACGACGGGGGCACATAGCACGCTCAAGCTCGAATTCAGGGGTTTCGAAGTGAAAACTGTGAAGTTGGTGCTGGAAACCGAGGAGTCTAACTCGGACATCTCTGACATCTCGCCTACGATGTGAGCTCTGTTCAGTATCACCCGAGTTTGGCGTGGCTTACATGTAAAGTACAGGTCTTCGAAGAGAGATAGCTGGGTCACTGTCGACGAGGAACTGTGATTTTATTATCGAAATTTATTGAATTGACTCGGACTATGTCTTGTGTGTACTGCTTAGTGATGTATTTTATGTACAGTACAATTTGTAACAGTACGGTAGCCGATTAGTTCATCCCGCCCCAACCTCAACACCAATGCCAGCCATCGCTATCGTCGCGGCAGGAGCAATGGGCTCTGCAATCGCCAAATGCCTCGTCCACGCTGGTTGCACAGTCTACACCAACCTCGACGGCCGCTCCCCCGCAAACCACCCTCGACGCAGGCATGATAAACGTCCCCCTCTCAACCCTCATCTCCCGCTCCACCTGGATCCTAAGTATCGTCCCCCCAGGCGAAGCACTCACCTTTGCGTAAAATATCCGCAGCGCGCTCGGAGCGTCTAGCAGTTCCGGTTCTAATGCCAACACCACCAGTGCGCTTCCGCGGGCATTCGTCGATTGTAACGCTGTGAACCCGAAAATAGTGAAACGCATGGGGGGGCTGTTTAGAGAGACCCCTGTGGGGTCCATCGATGCGGGGATTGTAGGGACGCCGCCGCAAGATGGATGGGATCCTACATTTTATGCCTGTTTGGGATCAGGTCAGAAGAACTGTTGGAGGAGTTTGCTGCGCTGGCCCAGTACGGACTTAAAGTGTCGTTGCTGAAAGGCGCAGGTGCAGGGATTGGCCATGCGAGTTCTCTGAAGCTTTGCGAGTCTGTGAGTGATTCTGATTTCTTCCTCGAAAGAAGGCGAAGGCGGAGCTTATCCTGGTGTTGGTGACAGATGATGAAGAAAGGCTCTATAGGCCTCTTCATGACGATGATGCTAAGTGAGTCCTCTCCCTCGAATCTACACCTCAAACTTACCAAATTTACAACAGCCGACACTCTACTGAAACAACTCAGCATCTCCCAACCAGCCCTAATGGGCAGACTCATCCACACAATTCCAGAATGAATCCCCAAAGCCTACCGATTCGTAGCCGAGATGAAAGGGCCTGCAGAATTTCTAGGAGGGGGAGAAGCAGATATCTTCCAAGGGATTCGCGAAGGTGTTTGAGAGGGTGGCGAGTCGCTTGAGGGTGATCGGAAAGATGTCGAGACGTTGAAAACCGGCGTGGAGCAGGCATTGGAGTTGCAGGGGGCGTCGAAGTAGGCGTTAGACTAATCTCCAATTCTGTCGATGGGCCCACGAGCTTCATCAGAGTGGCGGTGTGCTTGAATGCTTTCCACTAGAAATGCTTGTCAGTTAATTGAAGATTTTGCTCAACACGGGTTCCAAAGTTTGTGGGCGAGATTACATTTGTTTACACAACTGGAACCCACCACGGAAGCGCACAGCATGTGGAGCCAAGGGCCAAGGCATAGTAAAGATGGAGCACAAAGGTTTCATGGGATCAAACGCACAATTACATCAGGAGAATATGAAAAAAAAGATATTCAAAACAGCCTTACAGATCTAAAAAAAAGCTTGTATCTACCGTTACGAAGAATGTTACTATCAGAAAAACATGTTAGTATGATTCTCCTCCCTTTGGTGACCGGAGTGGTGCAGTGCACCAAAGTGCGTGCCATGAATCCAAACGCATCCCCAGGCCGGATGGGAATGCGGCGCTCCAGACCTTTCTGAGGAAGAACCAGCTCAGCTCCCTCCCAGTCTCCCAGTGCAATGAGCCATGTAATGGAGTCCAGGTCATCATTCCAATCGACATGAAATATTTCACTGGTCCCCTGCTTAATGGCGAAGGTAAAAAAGGCGCCAAAAAAATCTAATGTGGGCCTAGCCAAGAATTCGTTCTTGAGGATTCGGTACTTAATGAATCGGTAAGCCCTACAAAATACCTGTAAGTTTTGGATACAGTGGCTCATGACTCCACCTGCTCACCTGCGTTGGCGGTCCAATTGTTTTGGAGCGTATCGGAAAAGTAAAGCCAATATCTTTGGAGCCACAAAACGCTGGACAGCAGACATAAGGCGATCGATAGCCTTCAGTCCTTCTGGCGTCTGCAGCCTAGTCTCTCGGGTGATGACAGGGCGTGGCTGTTGGACTTGCCAAATACCAAAGTGGTAAGCTGGCGTAGATGAGCGGTTGGCCTCGCTACGGCTAGTGTAATGTTTGACCTGTTCAACGCCAAGAGACTGGATGCGATCCCATGCCTTGATGATGGCCATCTGGCCTCGCTCTGTGATTACATGGCAGAATCTTCCTGCCATGAAGGGGGGATGGAGAGGACGAGGTCGACGAAGGGGTTTCTTCCGCTTGATCTTTGGGGGAATTAAGAGGAAGGATCCCTCACTGGGATCAAAAAGGGGAAGCTCCCTGGGTAAAACACCCTTTGGGTACTGTATCTTCATAGCTTTTTGAACGTTCTTCTTGTTCTTCGCTGCGTGCACCAAGGCACCAGGATACACTAGTAATTTTTCGATAACTGCAATTGTAAGGCTGGGGAAGAAGGTGTCAAATGATCTAACTCACCTCTCCGCTGATCCAACCACTTGATTGTTTTCTGTTGCAACCCACTGATAAGGTATCGTATGACCTTTTTCTGTATTTTCTCTTGAGAGGGATGTCCTTTGCGCGTCTTGAATGACCTCCCATATGAGAGCTTTAACTTTCTATTAGCGACCATGATGATAGCGACTTGTAAAACGGTATGGGGCAGTTGGAAGTACTAGTACTAGGGCAAGGGTTGACTCAAAACGAAACGTTCAGCCTTGCGCGTGTTTCTCGGACCCTCGGATATGGCAAGGATTGGACATTATGCCACTTGTTATGAACTTATATCCCACTCGCAAGTCCCAGGTCGAAAACTTCTACTACACCACCCGCCTCACTAGCTCGGCGCTTTACAGGGAGAAGGATGGGAAGGTGCGTCCGTATTTTTTTTCCACATCATTTTCTCACTTAACGGTGCTGGAATCACACTCTAGGGACTATCATCTACTCCCCGCACCAGTTACTTTGTTGCCCAGACGTCTGTATCCCACATTATGCCTTAATCTTCATCCTCCGCGCTCTACAGGGAGAGTTAGGCTTAGGTGCGTCCATATCTTTTTTCCATGTCGTTTTCTCACTTAACGCTGCTGGGATCACACTCTGTGGACTATCATATACTCCCCGCACCAATTATTTCGTTGCCCAGATATCTGTATCCCACGTTATGCCTTAATCTCCATCCTCGGCGCTCTACAGGGAGAGTTAGGCTCAGGTGCGTCCATATCTTTTTTTATTTTGTTTTCTCATCTAATCCTGTTGCGGCCACACTTAGGGACTCTTATCTACTCCTATAGTTACTCCAAATCTCACTCCCGCCCAGTCTCAAATGCCCAACACCTCATATCCGCTGCGCTCTCCCCCAGCGCAGTTCTCTCGACTTTCACGTGGCTTCTGCTCAGCGCGCAGTACGAGGATGATATGCTGTATCCGACACGCGAGAAATGCTGGATGTAATGATAGTATATTCACTGATTGTATGTAAAGAATTGAATATACATGATGCGCACTACAACGATCGCGTACGAAGCACAGCAGGCACGAACGAGACGAATGAGACGAATGAGACAAACGAGACTAGTAAGAACGTGGGGTGCAGAGGTGTCTGACGAGGAAGAAGGTTGATCAGGTAGCGATTTCGTAGGAAGGGTTGCCAGCCGCTGTACAGAATTAATTTGTGTGGATATACAGGAGTTTGGAGGCGCTTACCGAAGCATAGCCATTTGCTTTCCGCAGCCACCGATATCGTCATAGTCAACATCTGCGAGATTCACTTCCTCGTCTTCGCTCTTGATGGGGTCGCCCTCTGTGGAATGTTCAGCGGATATGCTGACAAGACACGTAATCAAACAAACCGGTATGGATGACAGTATCCTGGGCCACTATACAGAATTCGGCGGGATCAGTCTCGATAACTTTGAATTCCACTGTCCGCATGCCGCCACGAACGAGGAATGTGTCGCCTTTACGAACCGGTCGATATGCTAGGCGGGATGAGATCGTTGACCGTAATTATCGACTTGAGTATACATACCTTCGAGGAAGTAGGGCTTGAGGTAGACATCGAAGATGTTACCACTGAGGCCTTCGATGGAGTCGTCGAACGGCAAGACGTGTATCTGCTTGCCGTATTGTATGTCATAACATTGATGGACGTTGACAAGATCGCCAAGTTTCACGCGCAAGTTATTCCGGCAACCTTGTTCACCTGAATGCGACCTTCCTCGACATCATCGGAGCTCAGGCGAATGAGAACGGTGTGCATGGTAGCGAGAGATGAGGCGAGAGCATATAGCGAGGGAGGCGACGAGAGAGGGAAACACGCAGAACAAAGTGCAGCTTGGTGAAGCTAGCACGGCGAGTCGAAAGAGATGATGACCTAGGATGAAAGGACGTACAGTAAACACGACAGAAAAAGACTACAAACCATTCAAAAGCAAGCCTTCCATTCAAATATAGGACTGTTCTCCCCACCCTCCTCTCTTGGCCCACTCCCGCTGTTGATGTTCAGAGCGAGTAGGTCCGTCTCGAGTTTCTCACATAGGGCGTGTTGCTTGGTCAACGTCCTCGAGGTCCTCGCCTGCGAGCAGTATTGCTCTGACACGGGCTTGTCTTCTGCACACGTTGATAGCGTCCAGGAAGTGGAACTGTTTGAAGCGCTGACGTTGGCGGTAGAAAAATATAGAGAGAACAAGGATAATGTGTAGGCCTCCACCGATCACGGAGCCAGCGATAACGGCAGTGCGATCGCTTGCGTCGGTAGTAAGATGAACTGATGACTGTTGGTATGAGAGTGGTGGACTGATGGCGTGTTAAGAGGGAGTTGGGCTGGTAAAAAAAACACGTACTGTTATGGAAGATGACCCTATAACCGTCACAAAAAATGAGGTGATGGTCGAAGTTGTCAGGCCATCATTTGTAGAAGTCGGGGAGGTGGGAGCTAGGTTATTTTGAGAGATAGATGATGGCGATGGCGATGATGATGGGGTGGTGGCGGTGGCGGTAGTGGTAGTAGTCGGGGCCGAGGTCGAGGTCGGGGTATGGGATGAAGATGAAACGGATGAGGTTGTGGAAGTAGACTGAGATGTAGGTATAGAACCCGAAGTTTCTGAACTTGTAGACGAAACGAGCAACGAGGATGTTAGCTCAAGTTGAGATGACCTATAGTAAGAGTAAAATTTCGTTAGATGGCTCGCAACAACAAGATGCTGCCAATGCCTGCGTTGTAACATCAGCAGATGTTGTACCGGCATCGACAGAGAGTTTATCCTGTATAAAGTCTCAGCGTCTGGTGTTCACTTCGAAGAACTTGAAAATAGCGAACTTACAGTTAACCGATAAAATTGTCGACGAGGCCTTCATATGCGAGTTGGGTCAGAATGGGTGCGATCGGTGCGATCAATAATGATGAGCGATTTAAATGGTGCAGATGTGTCTGACGAGGGAGAAGGTTGATCAGGTAGCGATATCGCAAGAAGGGTTGCCAGCCGCGCTGTACAGAATGATTCATGTTGAGAAATGCAGGAGTATGGATGCACTTACCGAAGTAAAGTCTCCCTTTCCTAATACGCGGGGGAAGCGTCCATACAACTTATGCAACGAGTTGAGTGCTAACACAGAGTTGTATAAAGTAATACCTCTCAAAGTGTGACATTTGTAACCAGCAAGAGTAAAGCACAGTAATGATGTGGAAAGAAGGGAGTGGAGGATGGCAAGAGGAACAACTGACCCTGACACTTTGGGTAGTGCAGACTCTGCACTGTGCAGAGCGGCGAGCAGCAACTGAACGATCACATGGTTCGATTTTGTAATCAACAGTATGGCGTCTCTGAAGTAATATGGTGTCTTTGAAGTGTCTCTGAAGTAAGTGTCTTGAAAGTGTCTTTAAAGTATAGCTAGCCGCTACAGCACCTGGGCCTTCAGTTCAACGACCAAAGGGCAGCTTCGTCATGGCAAGGGGTAGAACGGTCGCCCCTTGCCATGACCAATTTTTCCTTTTCAGTCATGATTATTTAGTATATCTAACCTGTCAGTGTTAGGTTTCTTCGTTGCCTCCGCCATCACCAACGTCCCCAACCATCGTCATGCTGGATGCAAAGGCCGAGTCAAGCACATCAGCAAAGCAGAGAGAATACCCCTCGACGTTTGGTGTCTTTGGGGATGATATTGTTGATGTACGCATCCTAGTCTTCCAGCTTATTATGGTAGAGTGCTCAAGTATGCACTGGCATTTCGAGGTTGGGACAGGAGGTCATCGAGTCGCACTCCACTCCTGCGATCATCGATACCGGGACCACTCTCATCATCACGTCTTATTCAATCGCACAAGACTACGAGAACATACCCAGGGCTACAGCCCACACCGAAGGCGAGGACGCATACTGGACAAGTAAGCATGTTACCCATCTCTTCTTCATCGATTTGATCAGTAGGATCGATCGTGCGTAATAACGAGCCCCAGCAACACACAGGCAACAAGACAAAATATTGGCCTCGCGGTATGTCATATCGATCAACTCACTTAAGTCATGACGTTATCAGCCAAACTCCTCGGAGGATGTAAGTGATCGTTCTACCATTAAAGAGTCGTCTGACATTCCATAGGCCCTGCCATGAATGCTATGATGTGGGTCGCAATGCACTCCCATGAGTTGACCGTCGTCTAACAAATACACTCCCAGGGCGCAATACGGTGCACCGTCTGATTTTGATGAATGGGCGGAAATTGCTGGTGATAAATCCTGCTCGTGGACGAACTTCAGCAAGCACGTACTTCCTCCTTCATAGTCGCTCCCTTCCGTTAATATCTGTTATTGTTTCATGTATTTTCGCAAATTCGAGAAATACAACCCAGATTCACGCTCCCCACACGTTGATCCCCTCCTTCGCGGTGGAAATGGACCAGTCGAGATTGGTTACTGCTCGCAAATCTGGCCCGGAAGTGCAGACTTTGTACAGGCCAGCATGAATGTCGGGATCCCTTTCTCGCCCGATTTCTGCACGACCAAAGGGACGCGGGGGACAAATGAGGTGCCTATTCCTTGACAGGTTCCGCTGACTCAACGTTTTATGGCTCTCTAACACCAGTTGTTGATTTCCGCAGATCAGTGAGTTCACTGGTGACTAAGTGACATACATCGACAGAAAGAGCACTCGTGTAACTGCTGAATCTGCATACCTCACTGATGATGTCCTTGCTCGTCCAAACTTGACAGTCGTCACCCACACCCCATGTCACCAAGGTCCTCTTTGACACATCCAGCGGCATATCCCACGTGCAATAGGCGTCGAGTTTTCCAGCAAATCTGATATGGGCGTAGTCGGACCCAAGTTCCATGCACGGGCGACCAAGGAAGTCATCGTCTCGTACGCAAATGTTATATGTCTTGAGAAATTGCTTACCTTTGGCTTAGCGGCGGCGGCATATACTCTCTGCACATCTTGATGCTTTCTGGCATTGGTCCAACTGCCCAGCTTTTGCGTCATAACATCCCCGTAGTGCTTGACGCTCCCGGAGTGGGCGCTAACCTCCTAGACCACCCGACAGTCCCTCTTCGGCTCAAGGAAAAGACAGGAAAGTCTTTCAACCACCTTATGCCTGATAACATGCGCACGACGTGCTTGTTCATGCGAGACCTCTGCGATATCAACTATGGGGCACTGGTCCAATTTCTTCAAATGTTAGTCGAGCGTTCCTTGCGCTCGCATACTTGATGAATAATGTCATAGATGGGCGAGGCTGTAGCATTTTTCCGTTCGGACGATCCTGTGCTTTTCCCGCCCGCAGAATACAAGCATGAAAGCAAGGACGCCAACACAGACAAAGATGCGTTCCCGACGACAAGTCTGGGTTCTGTCTGCAGCAAATGGTCAGGCACCCTGCAAAACGAGATGCAGGCACGCTTACGTCAGCTTGCACGTGCTGTTCAGGTTTTTCCGAATATGGATATCCACTTGTTCCGTGTGAGACATCTGGCGCTGGTAATATCTTAGCTAGTTACACCAAAGAGAGTTACTAGGCAAGGGGTGGGTAGAGCTCGGGCGGCACGAGGAGACGACTGTCGGAACTGTTGCTGTACTGGTGCACCAGGCTTTTGTCCCATGTAATTTGTTCTCACACTTCTGGCTGAGTTTGTCGTCGGGAATTGGCGCGTACGCGGCGTTACGATCTGATATCGAGCTCGTCACGTGTCTGCCACCGTGCGCGCACATGACAAACTTCTGGGAAAAACTTTAGAAGCATATCAAATGCTTATCGTCTTATTACAGTGAGCAATCAATGTCCTCTGTTTCAAACTGAACTGAAGCATCTTTGTACTGCCAGTCCCACGAGCAAAGGATCGCTCTTTCTCAAGTCTGCCGATCCTTGGGACAACCCACTCATTGACCCTAGGTTAGATACCCGCTCACAATCACACCTACTATGTACTCATGATGTGATAGCTATCTCAAAACCAAGCATGATGTTGATGTGCTCGTTCGGGGCATCCGTGCTGCCTTCAAAATCGCACACACAGAGCCCTTGTCTACATCTGTCACCGACGTGTCCAGCACGCATCCCGAACTTGATCACCACTTCTCTCGTCTCAGCGATGCAGAGCTTGCTGATGTTGTCCGGGATCGTTCCTTCATGTCAAACTTCTTCTTTGATTGAAGATCTACCCAGAATTCACCTTAACTCATCTTGGCAGACATACACCCTCTGCATATATTATTGGTCCTTCCTCAAAGGCGAGAAACGCCATTCTCACACCCTAAAAGCAGGCAAACACCTTTTCCCATTCTCGCTTGCCCTCCCCTCCTCAATCCTCCTCCCCTCTACTAGTACCTCCTCATCATTCATCTCCTACAAACTTCGCACAACTGCCGTCCGTCCCGGTCTCGCGCACGACCTTCACGCATCTCACCCCGTCGCCCTACCACGGAGCTTTGCAGTAGACTCGCTTGAGTAGCAGCGGACACTTGAAATAGAGAACACATGGCCTGATAAACTCATTCACACTCTCGTCCTCCCCCATTGCGCTCGGGCTGCCAGCGATACCCTCACTGCCCCCTGCAAGTTTATCCCTCTCACCAAGGGTGTCCGTGTCCTCAGCGTCCTCACCAACCTCAACAAAACCGTGAAGATCCCTTCAAGGGGGACCAAATACACCAGATCCGTTGTGGCTACAAAACACGAGGTCAACAATGGCAAACTTAAGCTTGTCAGCGAAAGTTGGTATTGCATCAGGCAACCCCTCAGCCCAGGTACCACATTGCATCCCCTTGGTGCTACCGGTATCAGTGTAGCCTGCATCCCCTGCTCAAGAGGATAGACCGTTAAGTTTTAATCCACTTGATCTATCCCTCCATCTAGTCCCAAGCACACCATCTTCATCATCTTCTCATTCCCACTCTCAGCCAACCGCAAGCTCCTCCGCTCCTTCACATGATTCCTCACTATCCCACGATGAACCTCCAGACCCTGCTCTAGAGGGATTCACCTCAACAAACCTCATTTCTTCGCTCTCCTCACCTTCCCACCAACTCTCCCTCCGTCTCAGCATCTCGACCCAATCTACATCTCGCACAGAGTCCGCTGGTCCATCCTTATGTCAAACCTCGATGAGCATACTTTTGAACTCTGCTGCAGCCTCCCCATACTTGATGGTCGTCTTCTCCCAGAAGCTTGCGCCAGTGGGTTATGTCATCTTGGGAGATTACATCCAAGGTGAAGGCGAGAGCTCTGGCGCAGGCATTTTCGGAGAAAGAGACGATGACGAGGAGGAAGGTGAGACACTCCCCAGTTACACCGCTCATGTCAGGGACCGCGTCGCCAATGCTTTCCTACCCGCCGGATCCACTATGCGCATCGTCAACCCCTACACGTCCACAGCACCACACATCTCCCCCACATCAGGTAGTGCTACCAGCACATCCCTCCCACAGCGTCCAGGAGTGAGTCCGCCACCACACCCACATGCACACACTCTCCCACACAGCGTACTCGATTGGATCAATGCTGAACTTTAATCTGATCCACGATCCACGATCGCCGTACTTGAATTCTGATCGCATGGGCCAAGTCCCAAGCCGAATTATTTCGCGCGCGCCTAGTCCCGAGCGGCGTGTGCGGGGAGCAATGGGGCTGCCTGTAGCTATCTGTCCCAGATTCGCACAGGGATGCTCAGGCTGCAGTATCTCTAGTTCAGAAACGCACAGATCTCCGGTGGTATCAGGCCCTGAAACGTATACTCACTCACCGCCTGTATCCCGTACGCAAGGCACTTTGCTGATGGTCGTGCAATGAAGCCGCTTCCTTCTGGGTGGCTTACTGGGGGCTCAAGGAGCGGGAGTCATTCGAGTCTTGCGGTACGACCAGTGGACACGGGTTTGGAATGACGAACCTCAGTGGGTCGTAAGGGGTGTCTGGGCATGGAGGGGTATTTGTCACTGCTGGATCTGGTGATGTGAGTATGGGTGGAGATGGAGGAGCCCATCCCCATTCACGATCATTCGGGAATCTGGTATCGCCACTCCAACCACTTGAATACCCACCAGGATTGACCTCGAATATGGGAGGATATTCACGTCCGCGTGCTGCGTTTAGCGACGGCGGAAGTGGAGCACAGACGCATTATTTCAGAGGTGTGCATTCGCTGCACAGCCCTCATACACCTCCCGCTGAGATCGTGGAGAGCACGATTTGGGTGAGGGGATTTACATAGGCAAATTAGAGCGGTGGAGGTGGGTGGATGGGAAGGAATTGGATGGGGTGGATGGGATTGAAGCGAGTGCGGGAGGTATTCGAGAAGGGAATGCAAGTGATGTTCTAGATGGTGAAAATGTGTATGCGAATGCAGCACCCAAATATCACGTGTCGTTTCAGGGATGTGTCCCTCCACTGCCGAGTTTAGTGGGTTTGCCGAGTTATGAGGAGGCTGCTGGATCTGGGGTGCGACAGGAAAGGTGACAGTCTGGTCAACTTGATGGGTTGGGACCTGGTTTGCGTTTTGAGTTTCGATGGGAGACGGGGGTACGTTGGAAGCGAGACATTCTCCTTGCGATGGTGGACGTTCTCTCGATGGGCGACATTCTATTCTGCAAGACGGGTCGCATTACATTTTGCATGACGAGCCACATTCTAGCTTACATGACGGGTGACATGCGCGACGGTCTTCATCAAATTCAACATGACTGGCCTCTTTCTAGTCCATACGAGGCACGGGACGGAGTACGGCTGAGGGTGCCTATTCCTCGGTGGAGGATGGAGAGCGGTGAGGGGTCGTAACGTTTGTGAGTGCTCCTCGCACTCGTGTTGTTGTCTTCTTGGAGTTCCTCACATTCAACATCACATCTCCGTGGACCAAAGAATGACGGTCGTCCTCCTGTAACACAATCACCTCATCGTTTCACATACTTAAGAACATCTCATCTTGCCTCCCTATTTCGTCCCCAACTCGCATCCTAATTCATCATAGTTTTCCGATAGACAATAGACAGTATTATGTGTAGACTTATATTGTATGTATTCGAGGGAACGCTTGGCGACCTTCTTGACTGAAGCAGCTTTCTCGACGCTAGCACGAGAGACAATAGCCATGTGAATGACCATTTTAATTCTGCCTAGAATACCGAGAAGAGACTCGTTATTTGGTACGAAAGGGACGTTGTTCAGCGGAAACCTGTGCAAAGGAACCGCATCTTTCGGATCAAGAAGACACTAAATGATCGGATCAGAAAGACAAGGCACGGCCCGAGGAGCGACTGGCGTGTTTAACTAGCAGAATGCCGATTATTTTCTTAACCTTCAGCATGCGATCTGATGTATCAGCAGGGATCTCGACCTCTTCATACACTGGGACGCGGCTATGTCCAGTAAGGCAGATCTTCTTCATAAGTGCGTAATCGAGTTTCGAGTCAATCGATAACATGAAAACGTTCTCAATGGGAGTCATCGCCTATAGCCAGTGCGAGCACATAAGTCAATATCTAAAACCGTACGTCAGTCTGGTCACAAACCTGCTTCACCACTTTCTCTTGTAGGTCAAGTGTAGCGCCGATAATTGTGACCGTATCACTCTTGAGATCACCACCAAGGGAAGACATCGACGAATGCGATGCAATGAGCTCTGAGTTCTGAACAAAGAAAATGTCAGTAGTATTATGTGGAGGTGAAAAATCGGTTTCTGCCTCCTCTATCCCGATGATCTGTCACCAAGGGACACCATTCTGTCACAGACGTAGCGATGTTCCCATCAGGTGAGTTGAATCGTAGTTGAGTATCATTGTGAGCCTCTCGATAACACCAATTCTCATTGAAGTTCGAGCGCGGATGAACTGATGACCAGCTCCAGGAGGCAACCTGCTCTCGAGTGAGTTGGGAATCTTCAATCAGTGTCGTGCCTACATAACATGAGGAGAGCTTACCGCCAATCCTTCTAACCAATCCAAAAAATACTTTTTCTGTACTTGGCTACAGAGCTGCGTTGGTCGCGGAGATGTAGCTCTATGTAGCTATGGCTTCTACAAGAAGGCGGCCGCAATGAAATCGATTCTGGCACCATCGAGGGTCGCGGAGAGTTACTTCAATCCATATCCTACTTTCTGGACATTGAGCGAATGTACGAGACATACCTCATGGGGCCCGGGATGTTCAAAAAGGAAAGTTGGACGTAAGGATATGACCGTTATGCCAGCGTTCTGGACAGACAAAAGCAAAACATCTTGACTGCATTAATGACTGACGTCGTCCGGACAATCTCTGAATTTGACATGTCAACATTGGAAATTGTAGGAGCTTGCTTTGAAGGGCATACCAACACCATTGAGAATCTCGCACTTTCATTTGAGGGTGCTCTACTTGTACTTCCCACGAGGCATCCAAAGTGAAAGCAATGAACAAGAACAATGTTTTGCCACCTGCCATTACGTGGGAAAAGGAGAACAGCTGTGACGCCTTGGTGGCTTTAGGGTGGCCATGCAGACTGTGAGGCGAAAAGCGAGGAAAGTAAATGCGATGAATAGAAGGGCGCAGGGTACAATGCGCAGCTGCCATGGGGCGTATTAGGGTTAGTGTGGCGGCCGGTTTTAGCCGTGGGGGAATTTGGGTCACAGCACAGGCAACGGTTGCCGACAATGCATGATCGACCAGGTCGTGCTCGACAATGAGGAAGTGTTGCAGCTCACTGCGACGGACAATGATATTTGGATAACAACACGAGGAGCAAACTTGAGCCTGCGCGCGGCCACCGCACGTGACTGGTAACAACTTGGTAACGACGTTTAGGCTGGCACCACTCCAGCGGTATGATGGCAACTTCTACGACAGTGTCGACCATAGACACACCATCTGATTCTGATCCCTCTGCGACCCACCCTCAGGACAACACTCCTTCCCATTCGAATCCCTCCAGGTCCATGAAGTTGGCACGAACAGCAACATTCTATGATTCTATTTCCTCTGCGGGAAGCGTCGCTCAGCTCCTGAAGACCCTGGAAGAAATTAAGAATACAATTACAATCTGAAGTAAGTCACTCTGCCACCAGCCAGACCCTCAAGGATAACAACGTCCTCAGGTTGTACTACTAGTATCAGGCTGCTTCCTCTCATATCACTGTTAATCCCACAAGTCAGATCTTTCACCCCTCTGCCGCTCATACAATCGTTATATGCTAGCAGCGAACAGCTCTTCCGTACATTCTTTTTCCTTCACATTTGACTCGACAGTCTCTCCGCAATTTCCTCTTATATTGTCCCTACCTCCCAACTACTCTCCCTCACTACAGGCCACTAGCAACTACTCATGCACATTCACGCATTGATCCACGCGAGGATGTGAGTGCTAATGGCTGCCATCACATCACCAACTTGCATTTTTCATGTCTCGGCTACCCACTGATCAATAATCTGCTACTGCTCCGGCAACCTTTAAAGCCCGCCTACACCCCACTCTGGCTCAGGTCCAGGAAGAGAACTCGCCGTGCACAAGGTATACTCTCTGTTGCCATTTTTCTGCTTGATATTCATTCTGCGCTCAGAGTCTTCAACGTAAACCAACATCAGCTCAAACTACTATTATTACACAATCACCGCCTTCAATACCACAAACTGGGAACTTAATTGACGCAGATATCGAGCTTTGCTCAATATGAGCGCAAGCTCTCAGCCTCCTGTCAATATACGTGCACCTCTTCCCCCCGTCTCAGGGAGGCAGCCTCCCATCCATCAGCGCACATTCCTGCTGCATCAACCACGTTGCCGTTCCCCTCTTCCCCAGCCCCAGCCCCGGCTGCCATCTGCTACACTGTGACTTAAGTGTGCATTTGTTGGCAGCTTCGTCATGGCAAGGGGTAAAACGGTCGCCCCTTGCCTTGACCAATTTTTCTTTGTTGGCAGCTTCGTCATGGCAAGGGGTAAAACGGTCGCCCCTTGCCTTGACCAATTTTTCGAGCAGCAGCGTCGTCGTGTCACGTGCTTGATTTGTTGAATTCAAGTTTCAAGACAAGCTAACACGTTCTTTGGTTGAACGAATGCCTAAGATTTACTAATGTGCTTATATGATGAGTGCGAAGTAACTTTAACATGAAGGGTACATTTGCTGAATAACAATACAGGACGGGGTATCAAACACATGGGATCAGAGCGACAGATGAATAGAAACGGCAGATTCATGTTGGGGTCTGTCTTCACCGTTGCAGTATTCTGTGAAGAACTGTTGCGCCTTTCTGAGAGAATGTTGAATGCTCACGTGACATCGGGGCAGCGTGGAGCGGAAGGGTTCTTCTACCAAATCTGAGTCTGGGAGAGGCGCCATTCGAGATATTTGCATCTGCATAAAGTTTGTCGAGGGAAGATAAGAGTTTTCGAATCAAGACGCACTTCTTCCGACATGACATATTCGTTAAAAATGACCTTCAGTATTCGATCTCGTGATGGCAAGCAGTATTCCGGATTTGTTTGGCACTGTATCTGGCAGTGGGTGGTGGTTTGAATGAGCCGACCAAACATATTGAATTTGCCCCAATGGATTTTTGAAGGATCATCCAGGTTAACATTGGGGTTTCCTTCATGGGCACGAATAAGGTCGGACACATGGACCTCCCTGATAAGAGGTAAGGATCAAGCTATTTGTCATGAAAGTCACCACACTTACAGCGCTGGTATACAAGTGCCTTTGGTGTTTTTGAGTGCCATACGATAAGCATGATGAGCCCCACGTTGTCGAAGAAGAACATCCCAAGACAAGAAATTCTTGTAGTGATCCGGAGTCTTGTTTTGAAAATCTCCATGGTTTTATCGCCCTGGAAAGTGGAATTGTTGATTCCAGCGACAAAAGCACGCAGGGCTGAGTAATTGTTCAATGCGCGGAGCTCATGCGCGATATCCATCAATCGCTCTATCTGCCTTGCGCGGCTCCTCGGTTTGTCGTGGCATAGTATGAGGGAAACCACCCTGAAGAAATCATTAACCATATTTATCATTCGCCCCACCCACTCATGGTGACTTACCAATCAGCAAGGTGATTGGAAATAGCATTAAATCAAGATATTGAGTCCGACTCAGGGTCTTTGCGTCCGGGCATGAGGGTATATTGCAACCAGTGCCGTGGCTGCAAAAGGTCGTCATGATCATGGCAATCGCGTTATAGTAGCTAATGCTAACCTCGATATCCATGAATAACTTCAATTCCACTCGCGTGATCTCCTCCGCAATCGCGGAGCAATCAAAATTAGCAAGAGTCTGGGCATTACTCCTTAGCTTGTTCAGGAGGTCCTTCGGAGGTATATCTTGAGCATCTCCTTGGCTGTGACTCGAATTCACTGGTATAAATATCTTCGCGCTAAGTGGTAAGCTCGACTTGCGTTCCCTGACGCTCGCTGCACTAGGGAAGTTGTCATTCAAGCGAGCCACCAACGAACGGCTCGTAGAGGGTGATTCAGTTTCAATAACCAATGTTTCCTCCTCTCCTTCTGATATGCTGTATGGGTCCTCGCTCTCGTCCACAGGAATCTCGGATTTAAGGGCCCAGGCCGCATCCGTGTCTATGATATTGGGAAGTTGTGAGAGGAAAGGGAGAAAAATCGGAAGCATAATGTAGGAGGTATGTCTTCTCGAAGATCGACCTGACCAGCGCGTGTAAGGCGCCAGGGGCCCCCGGAACGGCGAAGTCTTGTGGATACGCCTGGGTCCAGGTTTCCAGTAGGTTGCATATCCTTCAAATCAACCGGCATGTTAGGACGATAACTTTGCAAATCGTAAAATTGTGATACCTCATCTGTGCGTAGCTCGCAAACATCGGATCCCCAGTCGAATTGTCGAGTTGTCGCATTCGCTTCTGCATAGCCAACAAAATACTGCGAGGACTTGCAAATCTTCGATATGTAAGAAGGAAATGCGAGATAAATGTTGGATCTACAGTCGATGCTGTGAATCCTGTAGTGCCAACAAGTGGAAAGAGACAAGCTTACCATCACCGCTAACAGCAAGGAACAGTACTTTGTCAAGTAACTCCTCCAAGGTTGCATATTGTCCTGAGTGGCTAAGTAAATCAAGAAGTTAGCAGCACTAGTTCGAATGATTGCAGATCACCCACGGTTCCTTCTCCTTGCTCACAGGGTGATCGATATGACCGTTCTCAGTAACATTCAAGGAAGAATCTTTCCCAGAAATGGAGGAGCTGAATGATGATGAGTGTACACTTGATGACCCTGCAAAGCTTGTGACACTGCGAGCATTCGATAACGCTCGTTCAGATGACTCTCGTGATTGCAACACTTCGTGTGTCGAGAGGAGATCTGGAATTGACCCGGCTCGCGTTAGTGAGATGATGATTGGCGGTAGAGATGATGGGAGCGTAGAAGTAGGTGGGTGTCCCAACGAGCTACCCTGGTCTTGGGACATGATCTGCGTAGAAATTGGGGTTGAAGAGATGGTAGGTGTGGCTGATGATTCTGATTCTCGGGCTTTACAAGTAATCGGTGAATGGCAAGCATGTGGTGATGCGGGATTTCGTAGATCAGCATCTGAAATGTGAACGATAGGGTTGAACACCACATTCAGATACCACTCTGTAGACTTACGAGGACCTGGCAAGATAGATATCGTCAACCAATTGAACACTTTCGTTATCCTAGCCCTCCCTTCCTCCCCCAAGTGACCAACCTGCACCAGACCAACATCATAGGTTTTCAACAGGTTCGAAGACTCCTGCGGATCGACAGCGACATCCAAGTTTGTCTTCAAGGCTACTGCTATGGCCAAAAGCTTCAAAGGTCGTATCCGCCCTTTCAAAAGATGATTGATAAAAACCGTGAAAACGAGAAATGCAACATACGGAGGAACTCTTCCACAGGAGAAAACGAGGCCTTGTTGGCAGCATCATAACACACGACAACTCCACTGACAGGTGGAAGGTTTTCGTGTAAAACCTTTACAATGTCTAACTCATATATTACCATTGGGAAATCGCATGGTATCACCCAGTCAAAGTGACGCGAGTCTCGAGAGATTGCAGTCAATAAATCAAGATGAATATTGTATTGAATATGAACTTACAACGGAAAGGAGCGGGAGGAAAAGTTCTTCTCGACGCAAATAGTGCCTCGATGCCCAATGCCTCGTGCGCTTTAGCATCCTCTGAGATGAATGTCGATTTGCCACAACCGGATAAACCGACTACTGCGATGGCAATTTCCTGAGACCAACTTGAAATCTGGGCACACGACATAAAAAATTGAGCTCAATGAGTATGAACGAGTGCTCACAGAGGGCTGCAACTGAGCCGTCCGATTTGCACGCGCTTAATTGACGACGTCTCTTGATGGGGATACTTTCAACGAGAGCTGTATCATCATGCCGTTAGGAAAAGTACCGGTCACAAGGAACCTGCAGGAGACTTACATGCCCCTCATTAAACTCTTCAAGCACGTTCGACGTTTCAACGGCTATCATACTATCTCCTCGGGTGTGCCCATTTACGTATCCTTCTGAATGTGTTTGATACCCTGGGAGTCTGGGGTGCTGTAGTGAACTCTGCAAATATCGGACCTTCTTACTATGAGCCAACTTGATGGAAAAGCTTCACTAGTGTCCATGGGGCAACTTTAGGATAGCGCCAGCAGGTACAAGAGACTCTCAGCACGTTGCAGTGTTACACAATGGTACTGAAACCATAGGCCAGGATATATATTCCGATACTGGTAGCAACAGTACATACAGCATTTAATCAATGATTAGATAGCGGGAGGACTTTTCCTACATGTCGGGGTCAATCAGCACTGACAAAAGATAGAATGAGGACGTTCGGACACACCAATATTCGCGTATGGACTTCTCTTGCGGCGTCCGAGCAAATCGATATCACCGTTGTCAAAGAACGAATACCCGGCTAAGAATACGAGTATCAGTAAGCTTACAAAAAGCTGCGCATATCTGATTGACTCACGCATGGTGTCCTCGTAGTCGCTCCTTGATTCATCTGACTCATAACTGTGGCCGTTAATCGGCCGACCTGTCTTGGAGTCACGGAGGATACCAGCGTGATCAACAAATGGAGCAGCGCGTTCGTTTGCGAAGCGGTGTAGCTGGATTGAGATCCTCTGAACTTCTAACAGATATCCCTGGAGGGCATCTAGGAATCGGTGCGTTTGTAGATGCTTCGATGAAGCAACACTGTTGGCGCATTCATCAGTGTCAATGATATGTCAAATCAAAATTAAGACGTACACGCTAATCCCGTTCTCTTCAATGGTATGCCCAATGCAATACCCATCAGCTGCAACAGACCCAAATCCAAACAGACGCAATGCCGGAGTTCCACAGTTTGAAGTGGACAAAATAGAGGTACTTAGAAAATCCCAGCCTAGGTTAGCAAAGATTGATGGGAGAATGTTCTTTTGAATGCTTTCGGTTGGGATTGGGTCATCAGGAGACAGATCAAGGTTTCCTGTCACCTGGGTTGATGTAAGCAGTACTGTATAATGTATAGAGGTAACTGTGGGACGCCATCAATATTGAAATAGCCAACAGGAAAACCGACCGGTCTCGCTCGCAGGCCTTGTGCAGTCTACGGATCTTGTCATGAGGCAAACACTCCGAGAACAATGTCTAGATAGACGGATGGAAATCAGTGAGGAAGGACAAGATGATCAGGTGGGCATTTACCTTGGTGAAGTTGATACTCTCTGGTTGCACTGTCCGAGCCGCTTCAGTCCTCCCGTGAAGGAAGTCCTTCGTCATTGCTGGTTCATGAGTACACTCCGTTCTCCCTAGTAAAAAGTCAGCACTAAGGTTTCAAAATCGCTGAAAAGCGCATCCTGATCATAGAGTCCAAAGTATTCCGCCTGGAAAGCCATCTGCACGAACACATCGGGGCTGAACCCATAACTCGTGAGTCGCTCAGTCGCATCTCAGCAAACCGAATGCCGCCTCTAATTGAAGGAGTCAGGGTCCACATGAATCTAGAGGGCGAAGTATCATATGAGAAACTTTGAGAGGATTCGGGAAAATTGCCGTTTGCCGTCGACTTGGGAGGTTTGAAGGATTTGGCATGCGGAGAAAGGGATACGTGGAATAACGTGGGTGCGGAAGGATTGATTGAATGGGTAAGCAGCATAAGACCTTCAGTGAGGACATCAGCGGCAAACCTGATGGTAATATGAGCATGTAAAAAAACATATTGGAGGCGGCTGGAACGTGCCTCAAAACCGTGTGACCATCAACGCCTGTATGTTCGAAATTGATGCCAGCAGCACCATCCGCACATACAATGATTTGTAGCTTGAATATATTAGATCAGATACTAACAAACATTGTGAAGGCTGACTCACTGTCATACCACCGATTAGTGCAGGTGCCAACCTGCACACCTTCCTGCAGGTCATAAGTTCCGCAGAGAAGATTACTGGGCATCCATCCAACCAGTCAAAGAATGTGTTGCGACTATGGCCAATATGTGTACTGCTCTATAGTGTATGTGGCGAGCCTCGAGTCAACGGTTCACATGGTTAGACACTCCTCGGCAAACACCGAACGCGATTCACTCGCGATCTCGTTCCTTCAACAATAACCAATCAGTTCGATCGATATCAACTCCCTCGTCGCTCGAGCCATGTCGCATGGCCAGTCATCCCAAGGTACATTGATATGTTTCCATTAGTGGTACAAGTTTTCTCCTTGTCGTTGATCACGGTACCTCTAGATGGAAACCATCTCCCTTTTGTCGATATCGACCCCCTTGAGTGTCATCAGCACCCTCGCTCACCATCCATACCACCTCAAGGACCCGCTCCCTCATTTGCGCAATTGAACCCCACACCCTCTCCTGATCTATCTTTTTGCTAGGAGCCACACGCTTCGTACGTGGCGATTTCCTCGATGCACATATGTGTCCGCTCTTTTATTATTGAGGCTCACCGGTACGCCACCTACGTGCCAACAATCTACCATCATTCCCATCACCTTTAAGCTTCCTTACAAGATTGACCTGCTAGCCTGTTCAGGCGGATCATGCAGCGCCACCTGTAGTGGATATTTCTCTCCCAGGGGATCAGCCAAGTTCTCTCGGTTGATTTGTATCACTCTGATATCTCCCAGCGTAATTCTGTGGTGGGCGCATCCAGCAATAATCGCAGCTCCCTGAATACTTCAATCATCCTCCACTGAGTGAGCATACGCATACAACTGGTTAAAGTTGTTATTCATTTTGGTTCTTATTCCTCGACACAGGGCATTCACTATGGATATGAACTTATAGTCGGTTCTGTCATCACATCCTCAATTCTTGTATCGCTGATGCGCAGGCCAACTATACATCTTGTGCCTTCCATCAGAATAATGGAAAGCGCTGGTGCCGCTTCAGAACTGACTTCGGACTGTCATTTCGTTGAGCAGATTCTGGCCCTCGGCGCTGGCAGTGTGCAGGTAGAGGCTCCTCAGTCAATATATTTTCCCAGATATCAGTGTTTGTGCGAAACTTTATGCTGTCCAGGTCAAGTCCAGGTGGTCTTTTGGAGCCAATCGAGTGCAGGTTGACGCTGACATTAAAAGTCATGTCCGAATTTTTGTGCATCTCCAGGGTGACTCGATCAGGAATATGGCATCTCTATCGAGTCTTCCTCCTCATCAGTCTGCGTCAAAGACATCCCGTGAGTATAGCGAACATTTTTTCCCTTCGCATTGAACTAATTGGTTATAGTTAATGTCACGCGTCTCAAGAACCTCAACCAGCCACTACGTCTTCTGATAGAGAATGAGATATTCAGGCTTACGGTCTGGGCTAATCCTAGCAACGAAGTGAAACGAGGCAGTGACCCCCATGGTTCGATCGAGCGTAATATGCTCGAGGTAAGCACATTTTTGGTTCAGCGAATGGTGATTCATGTATTTTCAATAGTCGACTTGGCCTGGCGTAGTACGAACAGCATGGGAAGTAGACCTAGCCTTAGCGGTCTATCTAACAGAACAATTCAAAAGCCCAGTAGCTCACACCGAGGTACAGAATTTGGTTCGGTCCATCCCTGACAGGGTAGTCGATACTCCCGAAGCTCTAACATTTTTAATTTGGGATTCCTTCCGAGGTGGACAGAGACGAGAGTTGAAGGTGATCTCTGTTCTGAGGTGTTACGCTTCGAGAGTTTACGTTTTTGTCAGTGTATCGTCGTGTGGGCGCCCGTCACTCCTGTGATCGCTATTACTTTCTTCGAGCGACGACACGGCAACGATCCGCTCTTACTACAACACGCCCATCGAGTCCTGAAGCAGCAATCCTGTCGACCTGACGTTCTTTTTCGTTCTACAAGTGGTCCAGGCCCTTCGCTTTGATTGCCTTGGTGTGTATTTGGAACCTCCTGTTGTTATTGTTGCTGAATGTATACTTTAGGATATAACGCACAGGTCATCTTTGAAACCGCAAGGTGTTTCAATTCTTTTGCCACCAGGTCATATGGAACATGAAGGCCAATTGCTTCTGATGCAGCCGAGATCGTGAGTTTGATGCATGTTTTCATCTCTGCTCCACTGACGTGAGATTAGGAAGACCCTATGACCAGCACTGGGTTGACCCTCTATCATCTCCCTTACAGGGATACCGCAACTGCCGCTGGAGTGAGTAACTTTTATTTTTCGTTTACACTGGACCACGCTCATATACATCATAGTGCGGTGTCATTGACGTGGTGCCAAATGCTACATCTCGAGATGAGATGGGAAGAGCCACAGTAAACGACCTGCTTGACTTCTTTATTTCAAAATATGACGGAGAAGAGACCGTTGCATTCCAGCATGCCTGCCTCAATTTCACCCAGTCCATAGCCGTGTTACATCCTGCAAATAAAGGATCGCCACAATGTGAATATCATGGTTGATGGCGAATGGCATATCATACATATCGGTAAGTTTTACCTGTGCAGCCGAACTCGAGTCACTGGCTCTCAATGGCTCAGCTTATCAGTCAACCGATCTATTCTTCCCTCTTGCATCCCCACATCATTTTTATGGAGTTTATCATTCGAAACATAGACTTTGAAGTGACTGAATACGGGGTTACAAAAAAGATCGCGGAAGTCTTGCATGCGTGCCCTGGTCTGTTTGGATCAGATGCTGATGCCGCGATGCAGCAGTGTCTCATCAATGTCATCATAGTTCAGATTGGCCTGTAGCATTTCAGATCGAGGCCCTTTTCCAAAATGGTGTTGCAAACGCGCGTCTAAGTCTGAAAGTCGTATCAGTTGCACATTCAATAGCGGGAGGATCCGAGGTAGGTTCAAGTTGTAGCCGACAGTTGTAGCCGACAGTACTTGTAATAACTCAATTTCCAATAATCCCTTTAGTGCGTTTGTGCTTGCGAATTGATCACCGGTCAATTGCAAATAATGAAACCCCGACATCCCCCCATATTCTCACTTCTTCCTTTCCTCGTCGTCGCCCCCAACGTCCATACAAGTGTACCGTGGATATTTCCATACCACTCATTGTCATCGGGTGGCATATCTCGTGGCACACTCCACACAGCCGTCAATCGCGCGTTCATCTTTTAGTTCCATTACAATCTGGTCTAGAACGTTTACCTTGGATATGCACTTTGACGAAGCCCGGTGTCCAGTCTGTGACAGGCAAATCAGGCCTAAGGTCCTCCCACAACCTCAAGAACCCACACCTGTCCCCACGCCATCGCCAGTATCATCATCTCGTGAGTCTTGTCAACAGCTGTCACCTTTCACTCCCACATCCCACTAACTATCTCTTTTCAGCGTCAAAAAATCAACAGAGTGATTCTACTACCCGCACTTCCCGAACAAAAATTGGGGCCGGTCGCGCGAAGAATGGCCTTTTACAAGGCACAGGCTGCGTCAAGCCTAATGGTGCAATAAAGAGATCTGACTCAGCGGCAACGGCAAGCAAGGGCCGTGCCTCCCCATCTCAGCCTCAACAACCCGTCGCACCTGTCAAGCACCGTACCATCATTGATCAGGGTCCAATCCCTCTTTACTGTTCGGACGAGTGTCGTCTCCAAGACTTGGCAAAACGCGATGGCGTTTACCCACTCGATTACCGCCCTGATCGTTCATCGTCTCCTCTTCCTCGCGTCCCTCGTAGTTCTTTCGAGGGCCGATATTGCGAATCAGAAAACGAGTCCACCAGCGCTTCCGGATCATCCTTTGATTCAGGTTTTTCCTCTTCCTCACCATTGGTCACTGTCTCTCGCAGTATGGCTACGCTTGCTGCCTTGTATAATTTCCCACCCTTGCCTTTTGTGCCACCAATGTTGTCACCGGCTGGTAGCACATCCTCGTCCTCGCCCGAGTATCGCAACGATTATCAGGGCGGCACAATGATGGCAAGCAAGTGTATCCAGGAGATATTATGCCAGCCACACGCCAAGCCTTCATCGTTTTACAGCAGACTGCCTCAACCTAGGAAACCAGTTCCTGGTTGGACCGACGGCGGTAGCGAGTGGCGTCAATCAGTCTATGGCGGATACTCCACACGCTCGGACAATGCATCTGGTGGGTCTGAGAAAGCCCAGACTTCATTTGCGGCATTGTCGCGTCGCGGTGTTCAGTGGACTTCGGCACTTTCCCAGTCAAACCCATCTAGTGCTCTTGCCGCGCAGTGTCCTACCTCCAGCCTGCCTCCTCCTCGGTCGGGTCAGTCGTACAGCGAAGAGTTGTATACCAAATATTCCCTTCCTCTTTCTCGCAGATCTGAGTTGCGTATGTCACTTTTCCCCCACTCGGCGTCTTCCTCTGCACAATCACCTCTGCTGTCTTCTACTTCCACATCTTTGTCCTGTCGACGTCGTCGTGAAGTCCCTCTCCTCAATCGAGGCGCAGAGGGTCGTTTACTCGTTCCCGACGTCGTGCTCACTCGAAATAACTCGAGTATGGGTTTGTTATCCCAGCGTTTTGCAAAACCTTTGAGGCGGCACCCCAGCAAAGTTAGCCAGGATAGTATCTTGAGCGACACCACATCCGAATCGCTTAGTCTCTCATCCCGACCTGCACCACAAAGTATGTTCTGCTTTTGACGATTGTTTATTTATGTAACTAATTGTATCTCCAGCTCGCCCATGGTCATACGATAATATCAAGACTTACCCTGTGATGATGCCTCCTACAAAAAAGGAGAAACGCATCGAGCATCGCATGGTTGATGGCAAGGTAGAGGAGGTTGAAGTTGAGGTTGAGGTGGTACCCCTGAAGCGCCTCTTCCTGTTCCCTGGCAAGGAAACAACTTCTGTGGGACGATCCTAAATGACGCGCACAACCATCTCCTCCTTGGTCTTTTCTATTTCTCGAGCAATCCATCATACCCTGTCTTCGCATGGTCGCGTATCGACGACAGGCCATACCGCCATGTTCACGACGATTACTTTATCGATTGTTCACCGGCATCTCATTGCATCATCACCGCACGCAATTCACAACATTCTCACCTAACAATCGCGTCATCGACTCTGCTGAATCGCGCCACCGCTGGCACCCTGCCTAATACCGCGCATCCATATCAAAAGTTGAATAATGATTTGTCCCATACCATCTTATTAATGTGTGTATACCTATCCTGCTTTTTTCCTTCTGGGCCTGTACATGGTGTAAGGATCAGCTTTGCGCATTTACTGTATGCATAATTCTACGACACAGGACTAATTGGTTTTGTTGTCTTTCAGTCGAGTTTGTGGTTGGGGTTTATTCTCGGGCCAGCTTACATTCTTTTAGATATCACTATGTTTTGGTCTTCGATGTTTTCCAAGTCGCTGTCATATTGCATTGTCGTTCCGTTGTGAGTAGCACTTGTATACTTGTTGCAATAATATTATGCATATACTGGACACATTCCGCCTGAGGAGTATGGGAATACTGAAGCTAATCTTGACTTGTCCCCGTCTCACATATGATCTCTCAGGTGGGACTGTCCAGGAAATATCGCTGTCGACACACTTGGCGCATCTCTTGCCAATTTCTCAATTATGGTCTTCGCAGTAGACGCACCCGGCAAGAAACGCCGCAAAATCACTCCTTTGAAAAAAGAGCAAATCATCAGGCAGCGTGCCGAGTCGAGACGCCAGAACAGGGAAGCCGCTAAGCGTGCAGGAATCTTGAAGGAGGACGGGATAATGATAAGGGGTCGCTGGGTATCCACAGGTACGTTGGTCTCTGCTATCGAATTGTGATGCTTTCTTATCATTTTTCAGCAACGCGAGAAGTCTCCAGCTCGGTCGACTCCTCAACGGATGGTTCATCTTGCGTCGACAGCCAGGACATTATCGACATCCCCAACATAGGCTTTGGTTCCTTCCAGGTATATCCTGACCAGGAAACATACGGTCCCAACGACCCAAACCTCGACCCTGTCCAAAACAAGATCGACGAGTCTTGCGTGGATCCAGCAATCAGCTCAGTCTGCTGCTGCGCGAGTTGAAACCTGTGGCTCAGCGGATGATTAACCTACATTCCTTTTAGTGTTGGGAAGCCGCTTGTTCTCAACAGATTCGGGCTAGTCACCCAGACCAATTTGAACAACTTCGTCCCGTTCAACATGAGTTATGCTCCTTACGCAACTAATACAGGTAACGTCATATTGTCGCAATTTAACGATTGATAACCGTGTACTTATCTCTAATTCCACAGCGGTCATGGGCGTCTCCGGATTGTCAGATTTTGCCAATAGCATGCAGCAAGAGCAGGGCTACAGCTCATTTTTGCAGAGTGCGTTAGTACAGAAGTGATAATGTTGTATCATGCTAAATTCTCTTGCAGTGGGCGACAGTGCTGGGTTAGCAGGCATCATGCAATATCAGGCCAGTCTTTCCCTTCCTTGCGATGCGTTTCATTGACGTTCGTTGTAGTGGGGCTCGGCCGGGATTACACAGTCAAGCGCTGCCATCCAGTTAGACATAATCAACTCCCCGTCAACGGGGGATTCGCCCAGCGATGGCTATTCCATGTACGCAGTCCATTACGACGTCAATGGACCTTCTGGCTCGCTGAACCTTGTAGTGCTGGCAACACAGCCATTTAACAAATCCTGAAGCAGGGCGCACAGGCAAGGGCTAGGAGTTCGTGAGGACTATTGATTCATTGATGAAGGAGTTTGTTCTTTTTCCATTTGAGCATTGATCCCTTTGCTTTAGAGATACTATATCGTGATTCTTGAGTGGCACAGACAATTAGTAGAAGGGGACCGTCATCTGTTTCTTGCATCTGATACAATTCCATACCTTCTTGATTTCGGACGAGTTCAAATTCTGTGTTGGTAGCATAATTGGTACGTCGATAAATGGAACACAGGTTTTATGAGTGTTGTAATAAAGTAGGTGAATCACAAAACGGGAGTCATAATCATAATTTTGGCTCGGTAATCATGAGTTGATATCTGTCGAGGGACTGCAGTAAGTTTGCACCAGCCCGAATTGACGGAATGGATAAGTCAAGTCTTGGTCAATCTGGGATAATAGTCCTGGACACTAGCCGTGATATCTGGATACTCTTTTCACTTCTTCAGCTTCTCCAGCACTAAACCAACATTCTTGCAAATCTCCCAAAGGTTGGCTGCTGCTGAGATATCTTTCTGGTCTGCACATTCAATGACAGCCGGGAAAGCGGCGATGCATTCGGTTTCGTTATAGAGCTTCAAGTCCAGTGCAGCCTTCCAGGCTGACTTGACAAGGAACGGGAACTCGTCGGCTGTAACTGCTCAAACGCAGTTTCAGCCACATCTGAACACGAAGAACGAATTCGCCCGAATGTTGCAGCGAGATGGAATGGGGCGGGCGAGTTTTTATCAAGGTTGTTTAAAAGCAAAACGCATTGCTCGATATGTCAATCGGAGACTAGGCGTTTACACCATTGCGGGTTGGAAGTAGGCTGTCAACATGGGGCTTCAGGAGTATCCACGTTGGCTTCGGCTCGATACTGTGAAGAAACGTATCAGTACAATCCGAGGGGGCGAATGCCGATGTGTACTATTCAGTGAAAAATTGGAAGATCTGGTATTGGAATTTCTTGCCCAGCCATGCCTGCCCTGAAAAGAATAGCTCGACTTGGTGGAGGTACACCTTGAAGATTTCGGGAGCGAAGGTAGTCACAAAGTCCTCTGTAAATATACCATACTCTTTCTGCATTAGTGACGGGAGCTGAGAAGGATTTCCAAAGGTACAATGCTCTTCGAGACACATAGAGAACATGAAGAAGACACACACCGATCAACAGTCGACCGAGGATTTCACATGCCTACTTCTTGGCCTTCCATCATTCACATTTCTCCCGATCTTCCTCATCAGTAGGAACGCCTTCGGCGTGAACAGCCATTTCCACGACGCGGAACAAGAGTCTTCTTCAGGGAACAAGTAATTTTGGGCTCTGCTGGTGTGTGGAAAGGTTGACGATTGTTGTGGTGTTGTACGTCTTGAGAATCAGGTGCAGCATGGCGGGGATCTCCTGGGACGCGAATTGGGATGGAGAGGTATTGAGCATGCCATCAGCGGGTAAGGAGAAGAATGACGATAATTCCTGGCAAGACATCGGCTTTTCGGCGAAAAACGAGATTATTAGAGCGATATGAAAGATAGCGCAATTTAACTCGTACCTGAACGCTTTAATGCACTCGAGTGGCAAGTGCAGCTACAACACCAGCTCCTACTTCTCTCACATCTCCACTCCTACTTCTCTCACATTCCACTTCCCAAAAGCCCTCACATGTCATCCAAAAGAGATCACTAACGATCAGGGAAGTCGTGTGCCACAAGGTCCTTGATGGTCGCTGCGAGCTAGACGGTGACGGCGCGGCTTGGACTAGCAGAAAGGAGGGGGGAAATGTTGGCTTTCAGTGCGGTGCGGTCGGACTAAGTGATTGGAACATGGTCTGGGCGCGGAGTTGAAGGAAGGATGTAGGACGTATGTATGCTGTTCTTGGGGTTAACACTACAAGCTTGAAAACTTGACCAGTGGCTTTGTCGTGAAGTGAACTCAGTATCACGACATCACATTTAAAAAGAGCAAACGTACAATTCAACTCCGTCAGATGCGATTGCCCACATACCATCAACAAGGACGAAGTCTGGAATGGCAATCGGATCCGGCGGGAGGCACAGAAAGGGTTAATTAATAGGTTCGTGAGTACCAAGCAATAAGTACTATTTACTGTGATATATGGCCTTCTACTTTCTTCACCGGTTCACTGATGCGAGGCCCGCAACATCCCGGCCATTCAAGACCCAGTAAGTTCTTTGTTATGATCCTCTTGTATTTTTTGAGGGAGTTTCGCATCTTGTTCTCGGGAGAGGTACACTCTTTATTCGCTCACGACTTCTTCCACCTAATCTTCACTCAGAGTCACGGAGCATCCCCTTCTCTGTCCTCTTTGGACACATCGACGCATCGTCGAGCTTCTGCTACTAACGCGGGTGCTTTAAGGTGCGATCTCAATTGATACTGATTTGTTTATTCGCTCAGATGTATTATCAGCCGATCGCAGGGCGTACTAACTTCAAGGTCCTCGTCAACGCCTATGGGACCGAATATCATCACGACGGAAGTCAACAATTTGATCGCCGCCACTGGCGTCAGATTTGTCGAAAGTGACGATACCTACACGGCGAATGTTGCCAGCGAAGTATGCATAACGGCTGGGTGAGCTCTTTACCATCTGAGGGTTGCTGCAGCTCAAACCTTCGTCAGTTCAATCACTTCTCAAAGGTTTGAGTATTTTGTGCCAGCTGCCTCGATATGGAGTTTCCCTTCTATCTAGATACTCGAGATGTCTGGCATCGGAGATCCTGCTGTTCTTGAACGGGTGGGCATCGAGGTGAAGCTTGATCTCCCTGGTGTTGGAATGAATGTACAAGAACGCTTATGCTCTGGAGTTACATTTGGTGTGTCACGCAATTAATACTGACCCAACGTGTGGTCGTTGACTCGCCGTAACTGCAGAATTCACGGGTCATTTTGTGGGCGAGCAGGAGGTCAACGAATTTGATTCTCTTGCTACAAATCCTGGTTTACAACAAGAGCTACAGTAAGCCCGATCACACGTCGCTTGAATCGTGCTGGCTGAACAGAACGTTACCAGTGCATGTGGCAAAGGGTCTTTGAACCTAAATACTGTCGACATCGCGTTAGTTGCATTGGCTGATATTTCACCCGAACTCAATGCAAAAGTAATTGCAGCCCTGCAGAGTGAAGATAAGGACGCGGGACTTGCCGAGCATCTTCGGGAGGAGGTCCCTAGTCTCAGAATCATACTCGGTCCGGGACCAGCAAAGCGTGCGTATCGCCTTTGTCGCTGTATTCAAGCGAATTTTGATATTCATGGCTTCATAGCACCCCCGCAGGGATGGCATGCCTCGAAGAAGCATATTTCGCTCTGTTTTGCCACTAACTGTCTGCTTTCCCGTGGAACCATAGTAAGCAGCAAAACTATTTTAAAGTTCTTTGCCAATGCATTTGATAGCATGTCACATCCAAAGATTCGCTTGCGATTGACCCGCATGTTTTCCAGAATAGATTCAGTAAAGCAAATGTTTCCCGTACGTATCACCA
The DNA here is from genome assembly GCA_011800875.2 of Suillus brevipes Sb2. Taxonomy (NCBI): domain Eukaryota; kingdom Fungi; phylum Basidiomycota; class Agaricomycetes; order Boletales; family Suillaceae; genus Suillus; species Suillus brevipes. The sequence continues at coordinate 34,363 of JRHT02000152.1, read as the reverse complement.
CTCTGACATACCCTGTCGATCTTTAGACCTAGATACCACGGTCGAACTAGTCAAGTTTTTCAGGAGGTTGGCTCAGACACCTCCCTTGAAAGGAGAAGGAGAGGGCCGACTCAAGGTAGGCATGGTTTTCACACTTCGTGGGACAGGCTCGCAGACTCATATTACATTTCAGAGATTCATCCCGGACCAGACTGTCAAGATGATGCCGCCATCGCAGGTTCTATCATGATTTGATTCCTCAAGTGAAGTAAAATTGCTCACCTGAATTTAGAATGGATTCGCAACAATGTCACCACGACCTTTCGTAAGTTCTCCCTGCGCGCCTGCATACACGACAGCACTAGATCATTGTATTGTCAAATACTGCTAGTTGATGTTCCATTCTTCCGAAGGAATTGAACAGCGTTGTTGATCCTCAGCTCAAGGTAGCACTCAGTTCCAGCCGTGTTTGAACCTTTGAGTTAGGTATGGGGCACCCACAATATCAGAGTCGCCGACCTGTCGGTCATTCCGCTTCATGTTGGCAGCCACACTCGATGTGAGTTTATTGCTTATTGCTTCATCACTCCCCCTGATGTCTATCTTTCCAGCTGTAGCATATGCCCTAGCAGAACAAGGTATGCTCCAATTTTTTCTACAACCACTCGTTCTCATCCAGGCTCGGCGATCTTAGCTGCGGATATCATCAAGGCACACAACGAGAAATAATCGAACTCGTGTGGGATAACGGAAGTCTTGAACTGTCACGAATGGTGTCGTCAACGACCTAGTGATGAGCTTGACTCAAATGGCAAGTGTTTGGCATTCTCCCTTGCTCCCCACTCGCTCTGCCTCTGCTAAGGTTTCGAGGTAGCATTAGGTTTAAACGAACTACGAAGTCCTGATATTCTTATGATGTTTCCAGCGCTGACATTTACAGGCTTTCCGAGATCCAGGGTATATGATATTGACCCTCTTATTAGGACACTCGATTCTTCCTGCGTCTTGAATCTTGATACCCCTGCTCCCCAAGGTCTGAAAAGACCACAATAACAAGATCAGTTATTTGCACTGGTCATTGTATTTCCCTAGTCCTCACCAGCAGCACCTTCACACCTTCTCAGCGCATTTCGCTGTCTTACCCCCGCCCAAGTACGTCGAGTTGCCGACTACACTGAGCTCAGTAACAGCGCTGAAGAATTCTCACCCGGGATGCATGTCCCTCTTTGCTGCACATTAACCCAACAGAGTGGATGTTCCAGGAAGGGCTCACGTGGAAGTGGGCGAGTACATCTTTCTGTCGTGTCATATTCCTAATGACTGAATACATAGCCTGTGTCCTCACTCCCTCATCTTCTTGCAAACAGTGCGTAAGCGGGCTTCGGAAGCTGCTGCGGAGGATGCACCATCCAGGCGAATGATCTTGTTCCACTTCGGCACCCGGTCAACGAATTTTTCACCCGGGGGCTGATAGCTTGGGTCATTGGCTGAAAGAATGTGCATGGTGAGTTTGATATCGTCACGATGTATTGTGGCGCCGCTCCAAAACGGACCTGCAATATAACGGTTATCATATGTAATACACAGGTGGTATGGATGACTTACCTGCAGCGGCGATGGCCATGACGGAATCCTTGGCTTTATCTTTGATGAAGAGATATCCTGCTTGTTTCACCAGGTCAGACCTAGCCTCCTGAACATGCGCCAAAATCTTCACATTCAGCTCATCATCCTTCAGACTCCTACTCACAAATCTCTTCAGTTCCACGAGAAGGCAAACACTCGCCCCGGTTATCCGCCACCCGCCATAGCGGAGCTTCTCCTTTGGCTGGGGTACTGCTCTGAGACTAAGGATCGCAAAATCTACCAGAACGCCCTCGGCTTTCTTTTCTGGGACGGTCGATGCGAAAGAAATGTCCCCTGCCCCATCCTCATAGTCTCCTTCTTCTGGTTCGTTGTGCTGTTCCTCCCCTTGGATCTCTTCGATCTCTTCGGGATCATCACCTTCATTGGCATCTTCATGTTCGTTATCATGATGCCTTATAATCCAAACAGGGAATTGAGGCGCCACAATCAAATTTGGCACACTCGCCGCGAGATCGAAGAGTGTCTGACACCACAGCGGATACCAAAGAAACTCTAAGTTGCGCGGATTGAACGTGCGAGAGAATGCATACGACGTCTCCAAGCGAGCTTTGTGTGGTAGCAATGGCTCGGGATCAGTCCTAGGAGCCATCGTGAATGAGAATGTAGCTGGTACAGCAAATGACGGCGACCGATATGTTGTATATATACGCCATACGGACTTTGATATCGATATCTTGCGATTAGGGGCGGTCTACTGAGATGCTATTATACAGCATTTCCAGCGAACAATAACATTAATGGACATTGAATATTGAATTCTTGCTCGCGTAACTCGACGTTCTCGGGCGGTTCGGACAAATCATGACGTGGCCGTATCAATCCTAGAGAGAGGGAGCAAGAACAAAAAGATTAGATTGATGAATGAATAAAAGAGGTCAACAATGAGAGGGAGAATGCAACGCGTTGACCAATTGCCACTGGCCACAGCTCCAATTTCGCAAGCCTCCGAGTCAACTTCAAGTCATCGAGATTCGAGACCATTTAGAAGCACGTGCCTCGTCACATGACACCCTATATAATACAAAGGCAAGGCTTGGTTCAACAAAGTTGATGTCAAACACCATCACAAATCAAAGGTGAGAGCTTGCAGTTGCGTCGGAAACCCGTCTGTACCCTAATCCTTCTTCACGCATCGCAGTCATGGTAAAATATTGTGGATATCTCGTCAGCGATAGTTGGTTGAAGCAACGAGCCCTTGATGTGGGTCATCCACCCGCCAAGACGCCCGAAGACACAAGTAATATGATTCTCCTCGGATCGAGGGATGTTATGGCACGGACAGGCGTTCTTCCTTACACCAGCTTTCGTCGAGTGAAAACTCCCAAGGGCAAATACTTCTGGTGCATTGCATTCGCTTGTAACGATCCTTGGGAGCAGTTACCAACCAACGTGCCGCCGGAGGAAAAATACAAGGCATTGAAGGAAGCGCTGGGGAGGGAAGGCCCGCCTCGCTGGTATCGGGCCATCTGAAACACACTGTCGGTTACCTTTCCACGTCACCAATAAAAGCAACTGATGCTTATTTCTCTTAGGCCAACCACACAAATCCCATCGCATCGCCCCACACCTTGCCAGATACCGTCCAAGCTATCGAATCACAGGACGTAGTGGTACATTGGCATACAGTTATTGTCTTCCTGTTATTCGCGTGTATCCGTATATTGGCCTGAGGAAGAGCTATGATGCCGCGGATCCTCTAGTAGCTCGCCGCTTTAATCGGTGCCCCTGATGTGTCGGTTATGTCCTGTTGTATCGAGAAGATCGTTAGTGTTGCGAATTATTGAGGTTGTTGGATATCTGATTTTATTCATTCTGCGCTGTCACATTGCAAACTCAGCGTCTTGCGGTTGAGACAGTCATTTGACACCTGCTTATCTTAAGTGTCTATCGACAATCAAAGCAGGAAATTTCGCAACCGTTGTCTGAGCTGCGACCAAGATTCCGAGTGAGTGAAAAACCTTCATAATATTTACTAAAGTTTCTAATTATACTAATTAGGTTGTTGCGCAATCCCTACTAGGTGCGTCGGAAATTTCCTGTGCTGCATCTAAGGCAACTCTGGTTCTCTAGAGTTAGGGACGCTGTCTCTCCGCAAGTAGGCAAGGCCGTGCAAGGTGGGTTTCGTTTCCAAACCCATTGACGCACTCATTGATTTCGATGGTGGCTGTTGCAGATCTTCTCAAGCTCTTCGATGAAATGGACCTCAAGATTCTTAATCACAGCATGGAAAATATGGTTGACCGGTTCAAAACAGAGCTTCTGCCAGTGGCGTCGCAGCTCACTGCACGGCTTGGCCCACCCCGTGAACCCACACCTCCAGCTGCTACACGTCCTCCAGCAAAGAAGGCGGCAGATGCTCCTTCAAATGCACCTGTGTGCACTGCAGCATCTGCAGCATCTCGTTCACAGGCTTCAACACCTCCAGCACCTCCATCGCAAGATTCTCGTGTACCACCAACTCCTGTACCATCAACTCTTCCTGCACCAACACCCCCTGCACAGACGCCTGGCCCTGCAACAACTACAGGTTTATTTGACCTTTCAGTTCCTCGCGCATCGTCTCTTGCAATGTAATCGCGTGAGTTTACACCTAAACTTCCAGCTACCGAACTCTCGACTCACGCTTCCTATCAGTCGTCCACTGGTTGACGCTATTCTCCCACTCTTGATGCAGTCTTTGTCATCAGGTGCGGCGGTCCCCCAGTAGTGACACGACTTGCCGGGGCAAAAGCTAACGACATGAGATATGATCATGAGAGGGGTGCCTTTCGCGTCGAATATGAAGGCTCAGAGAATCGCCGAGCACTCACAACCATCACCGAAGATTCGCAAAATGAATCAGCCGTACCCGCCAATTCTCGCACGATGCACACGATTGAGTGCGAGATCCGTTGTGACATGGACACGTGGGCATCTGCACTTGATGAACAATCACGCCAACAACCTTCGAGACGGATTCCAGCAGCGCAGCGGGCACCATGCCCTTGATGAGGCCATCGATGTCAATCGGGCTGCAGCTCCTCCTGGCGCGTCATTCTATTTCTGATCAATCTATTTTTCTCAAGAATCTTACGCTCAGCCTTCAAGACAGATTCCAATAGCGGGGTGACCAGCCTGACTTGACGAAGCATCTAGCAACTCTTTTATCTATGACACACAGAATCCCGGACTGATCTTAGCGTTGCCAAGTCATGGGTGGCCTCCGCGGGCACCCTAAATCATGGCTCTGCACTGCTTGCCTATAAGACTGCATTGCAATTCGTAGATCGGCGAATTTCTCTCCTGTCGTCTTTTTTGCACCACGTCAACGTCATTAGGGAGGCTGTTTCTTCCCTTGCCACCGATGCTTTTTCATGCAGCGTTGTCCGCAACTGCCTCACATCAAAGGATAGAAGAAGACGAGGGGAGAGAGAAGCCCGCAGATGTAGCAAACTCAAAGCATGCGTTCAGATTACATTTCAGTTATCTACAAATTATTATACGAAGACTTGTCATGGTTCGTCATTGTAAACTGCACGGAATATTGAGATCATGTGAGTCCTGTCGCTCGAAGCGGTCAGAGCTAGGATGCTCTCCGCAATAGCCTCTGCCGTCGAATTGTGTGCTACATAATCTCCCTCAGTCCTGATATGGCTACGATGTACGAGAAAGCGAAGAGTTGAACATCCTGCCCAACAGCTTTCCAATAATCTGATGCATCAGTGGAATTCTCAAGTATCACCTCCGCTTCAGTCATCATAGTTTGAACACTTTGATCATCCCCTGGAGTTGACGTGGTCTTCTCATCCTTCCACTCCCTCCAGTTCTTGTGGCCGCATATCGTAGCCAGCTGATCGCGACCCATGTCAAGGAGTACCCGACGACGGATCTTATTGATTGCGACTTTATCCTGTAAGGCCCAAACGTGAGTGCGAAAAGTGATAAAGCAAAATAATAGGACGAACACCCAACACTGCTCTATTTGTTTCCTCCATCTGACTTCTCAGCTCTTTGAAGTCGTGCTTGAGCTTGGCATTGTCGTCCTTCAGGCCATAAATTACCCGCCCCTGCTCTTCCACCTCGTGCTGCAGTCCAGCATTCACCCGCCTCAGCTCTTTCACGTCGTGCTGCAGTCCAGCATTCACCCGCCTCAGCTCTTCCACGTCATGCTGCAGTCCAGCATTCACCCGCCTCAGCTCTTCCATGTCGTGCTGCAGTCCAGCATTCGCTTGCCGCAATCCAACATTCGCTTCCTTTAGCTCAGCATTCACTTGCTTCAGCTCGGCAATCTCACTCCCAAATCTTTCCTCGATTGATACGAGTCTACGAAGTATGTCATTGTTGTCAGCTGAAAATACAACTATTAGTCTGACCGCGATCAACCAAAGGGGACAAAAAACATACCCGTTTTCTCAGTGCTTTGCTCTCTAGCCAGTGGTGCAACATTTTGTTGAGCCTTGATGTCGCTTACTTCGTGAATCGCAGATTGAAGAGCATCGACAAAGGGTGAGGGTGTCAGGTGCTGTCCTTCGGGGGGTTGTGGGTAAACCACCATTGTAAGATCACCCTTCAAAGTGCGTATTGCGGTTGAATCATTACTTGGAACTGACCAAGTGTTTGTATCCACTGTGAATACGTGGGTAATAAGTGTATCGGCGACATACCTGGGTAAAAATCGGTACAATCGGGGTCTAGGGTGACAAGTGGGATACCGGGAAGTATCCCCAAGTGTTCCTTGATCGCCTCCATCCCCTCCTGCTTAGCGCGTGAAATAGTACAACTGCCTGGTAAGCTGATAGATTTTTGTAGCTTGGCCTCTGCGTAAAGGACAACCATTAGCTTGTGATTATCTTTGGGTGCCATCCGATCGTCTAGGTAGTAAGATGGTGAAGAGTCTGGCCGGAATTTGCCGGGAACCGTCTGTCACTAGCTCTGACCTCCAATGGATCGGTATTGCGCAACTCAATAGTCGATGATTGACAAGGAACCATCCTTGCGTGATCAGGAGTCAGCCGCTTTGATCAAACTCATATCTATCAAGATCAACAGTAAGTCTTGCCAATTCCATTGTTGCACTTGAGCACTTACTCCAGATATTCTAGCGGCTTAACGCAAGTCATCATGCTCGAGATCATTCACATCTTCAACCGCCAGGCAGAGATCGTTAAGCTGAGTACGTATCTCTTTGTTCTCGACCTGTTATACATGTTCAACGTTTACCGTGTAGTCCGCACGCTTCTTAACTGCTTCAACTCCATCCTCAACAGCCGGTAAACTGAGATTGATATACTAACTAACAATATCGAGTGAGTGTGAAACGCTCATTCCTCAAGTACAGATCGGAAAACCCTCTCGTTCCCCGGGTCCCTGTAAGAATCACTTCTACGTCTTATGATGATACTGATCGTTTGTACAGGCGACTTGAAGCACTACAGTACAAGCTAGCCTTGTCACGAATCGACGCACTTTCGACAACCTCTCGAAGGCCAATGTTCAGCCGACTCCTTTCCAACTCCCTCTCCACCTCCTCGATCACCTTTCCCAACGATACATCCGTTTTCTGGTAAGCTCGATGAATCTCGACCCACTCCCACACCATACCTATTCTCGCGCCAGGAACGAGTACAAGAGTCAGAAATCAATGAAGGTGAGATGGATGCCAGTGAGAATGAAAATATTGAAGGTGAAAATCGCGTTGAACTTCACTCCTCTTCTTCTGATGCATGGTTGCTTTCGGCTGCCTACACTCGTGCGCTCTCAACAACCCTCTTTACTAGGGGCAGGAAGAGCGATGCTGAAGTTGACGCTGACCAAATTGTACCTTTGGTTCTCGCTCGTGCAGGCGTGGAGAAGCGCGCAGTTGAAGCTGGTCGTGCCGACGGGGATGGCTTGACCATCCTCATCAAGGTCGTGGAGGATGGGATCGCGATGGTTCGGCAAGGTAAGAATTGTTTGACCCAATAATTGATAGCAACGATCAGTACCCTTCCTCCAGCGTCGAGCAGTGGAGATCCCGCTTCAGGCTAGAGAAGTTTTTGTCTGAATTCGTATGTCAATTCATGAGCGCCGCAAATAAGCTTAGCGAACCTTCAATGTAGTATCTCAGTCTTGCGGACATTCCAGATGCCGCCGTGCAGCTATGGGCTTCCACAGCTACTCACTATAGGTCGAGCTGGGCAGCTTGGGTGGCTTACATTGATGTTCTCATGTGCGCCCCATTCAATTTCATTTGCCTGGATATCCAACCGACTATATTTAGCCGCATAGATCACCACGATCTTGCCCGCAAAACCTTCCAAGATATGAACACGAAGAATTTGGATTACCCAGAGGCCCTCTGGGATGCACGACACAACTTTGAACATGCGCACGGGTCCCTTTCTTCTCTCGCGGAAGCCATCAACAAAATCACTCAAGCAGGAGCCCAACCTGAGACGCGGAGAGCGCGGGTAAGTGCGTTCTCATCATCATTTGGTAATATTTCAACTGCATTTTAGGAAGCTGAGAAAGCATATGCAGCTGCGGCAGCACAGTATGCAGAGCAGCAAGCTGCATCGGTGCTGGCTGTACCTGTTCCCGCCACAGGTGCAACGCAAGGTTCGGCACTGGTTGTCAGTGAAGCGATGAACGTCGACATCTCAGCTCCAGCCGACACGAAAGGGAAACGGAAAGCTGAGGAAGAACTCCCTGTTACAGATACTAGTGACGCCCTTCATCCGTCCATTTGTCCCAGTCTGTCAGTTCTGGACGCCTCCCACAACGATATCGCATTCCTCTAATTCGCTCCTAGCTCCCCACCGCAAATATCGCACACCCTCACACTGCTTGATGTCTCCTACGCCAATCTTTTGTCTCTTGAAGCATTATACACCCAGTACTCATTCGTATACCCATTCTGATCCGTCTCCTTCGCTCACTCGGCTTCCTCGTTCATGGATTCTACTGTGCTCGCTCGACCAACGTGGTATCTCGAATACGCTCTGTTCAAGATGTGAACCCTAGTGGCCTGTGACACCAGCCTTAACAAAGATGCGATTTTCGGCGTGTGGATGTGGGATGGTTTGCGGTTGCAAAGAGGAGAGTGCTATTGGAGTGACGAGCTGTGAGTTGCCTTGCCTCTTCCTCTGCGTCTTTGAAGCTTAATTTCTTTCGTCAGCTTCCTCTTACGATACCACTGTCCTTCAACCAAAGAGGACAGGATAGAAGACGCAACGCTTGATGTGTACAAATGGACAGGGTGGAATGATCATGTCGCTCGGTGTGCCCGGGGTTTATATCTTGGTGGCGGGTGAGTATTCTTTCCCTGCCAACGTGTTCATTTTTGACATTCCTCTTTATTAAAGACTAAGCACTCGCTTTGACGCGTTAGGTTACTTTACCCGCAATAGACGTTGAACGATCCCGCACGCTGTCTAAGAGCTCAAAATGAGCCGAACGCCAAGCGCTCTTCATTCTCTTTGAATGTCCTTGTATGTATCTCCTGCCCTTTACTAGGAGGTAAGCAACCCTGACAAGTTAACGACTCTGCGCTCAGTACACATGCATTACACCTGTACATCTGTGAGTGCGCAAAGTGCCTCGTTCATCCGACACAATGAAGCCTATTTGGTAGGTCTGCGTTGGTTCCCTTCTGCGGTTTGTACTTATTTTTTCTGTGCCAGGATCTCGCTTTAGCACGTTTGGATTTGTTCCTTAAGTTTGTTGGTGTAACGACATTGCGAAGTCTGGGGATATTATCTGTTCCTGAGGAACTCCAGGCTGAACAACTTAGATGTAAGCTTTATTTGTCGTCCGAAAAATCAGTCACATGTTGACGATCCCCCAGGTCTTGTGCTACGCGTTCTCTATCGTCTGCGATCGCTGTCGGAACAAATGCTGTTGTCATTCTGTTTGGACTCGTCGCCAGGCATCTCGACGCCTCGGACACACGCATTCCTAGTATCGTCGACCGACTGGTTGGTTAGTTAGCTAAACGCCAACTATAGTCTCCCGCGGCCTGCAAAATTGCTCGAGATATACATCCGGGTCACGCACGATTTGCCATATTCATGACGTACAAGATAGTCCCTTGCTGTGCAGCATTTTCAATTGGTTCTGCACCAATGCCAGATCAGCCACCCTGATCGCACAACAACTCTCACCAACGTCGCGTATGCCCGCCTTCAAGAATATATTTGCAAGCATCTTCAAGACGTTGATATCATCATTTCCCTCTTCCACGACGCTCTGACCTGGATCACACCAAAAACCTCGTACTTGATTTCCTAGGCTGGGGCGTATCTTCTGAATACCTGGTCGAGGCTGGTGTATCGGCGGGTGTATTTATACAGGGTCTTAACTGATCTCAATCTCCGTCTTCCAACAAACCTTGTTCTCCCTCCCACTCGGCCCTTGACGCCTTCCGGTATACGATAAGCCTCTGTTTCCTCCCTGTCTGAACATTTCGCGTTCTGTTATTGCTCTGTCGCCTCTGTTTTCAATACCTCTGTTCAGCCTATCGAACTTTTCGTTTTTTTCATGTTTTGCACGGGAGTTCTTGATCGCTTGGTTCTTGTCGGTCTCACTGTAAGCCATTGTCATCATCCCTGAGGTGTATGAAGGGTGCTCGAAGATATCTGTCACTCAATTTTCATCCATAGGTGGTTTTGACCTGGGCGCATTGGTAGGTTTAAATTTAATTCTATATGCATCCCACACCTCGTCTAACCACAGATATCGCAAGGCTTGAAGTGCATGAATTTCGATCGACCGACTTTGCCTTGGCTCGCTTAACCTTCGGGTGCGTCGTGGCTACTGGTATGTTTCACTATTTTTACCGCTGCCATCATGCAATGACGTGTTTTACAGCGAGTTTCCAGATCGGCGGATCTGCTAATGTCGATGGACGCGGAAAGTCTATCTGGGACGACTTCTCCAAGCAACCTGGAAAGACAATGGACGGCATCTCCAGCAGTGACACCCTCCCTCATGCCTACGCTCACAGTCGCTCAGGCTGCTCCCTATATCTCAAGTCCTGCCTCTGCTACTGAAGCGACATCGAATCCTCCAGCACATCCTCCTGGGGCACCCACTGAAGTGCCTGTACACGTTTCAGGGACAAGGTGTGTTTCTAATCTATCGTTTCGTTGTTGGGGTGGTGATCAGGTTGCGCTCAAGTTTGCCATCCACCTCTGTGCTAACTCGACGCTTCTTCGGATCGTGGGCTGGTTCCACGACGATATCTTCTCAGACCTTGCTACTAAACTTGTATTGCAGGGTATCAACTTCCTTCAGGTTACGTTAGAATGTGATCTTCATCGTACAAACTATTTTGAGGAAGGGACCAGGCGCTTTAATGAGGAATCTGACACTGGAGGTATGATCTCATTCCAGAAGCGATGGTCAAACGCGTGCTCATTCCTCGTGCCTTATCTTAGATCCTGGAAGTGCTCACCCAACTCACGCCAACTAGCTTACACGACACAAACTAAAGATGACAACAAGATGTACATCTGCGATATTCCTCCTGGCATCCTTGCTCAGGCCCGTGTACGCATTCTCCCTGAACATGTACCGTTCGTGCGCTAACATTCCATTACAGAATATTGCACGCAAAAAGGCAAACCTCGATCATCTACTGCATGTGCGCATCTCATCCTCTTATGACACCACTCACTCATTGCTATCATTACAGTCTCGTGCAACTCGTCCTCCTGTTGGATACCGCAGACGTCCAATATCCGCTATACCTATAGTGGCAAGACCTCCGCCTAAAAGAGACCCGCAGCATCCCGCTTTCTCTCGACTTACCAAACTTCTTCACTTCTGCGCGGACGCGGACCCTGTTCGCCATATTCAACCTCGTGACCCTCTAGATGTATGCTTTCTCTTTTTCACATTTCATATTTCACATTATACTCAACACTTGCGCTTCAGTTCCCTGCTACATCACCCTTACCTTCCACAAGGTCACCGAGGCTTTGTTCGATCAAAAAAACTTCGTTATTCTGTGTCTGGCTATCTAGCCAAGACTTTGCAGTCCCTTCGAGTTCTAAACGGTCTCCTTTTTTAAGTTCTCTTTGGAGCCCGCTCAGTTAAGTCCGTCTATACGTGAACGCGAATGTCAATTTCTGAATCAGCCAGTCCAGGCATCGACTGGAACGACAATGATTGACGCCCTAAGAACGTCACATTCTGTATCACATCGTTGGCCAGGCAGTGGAGGCCCACAATATCTCGACTACTCAAGACTCAGTAAGTTCTTTGTAATGATGCTCTTGTATTTTCTGAAGGAGTTTTGCATCTAGTTCTCGGGAGAGGTACATTCTTTATTCGCTCATGACATCTTCCACCTAATCTTCACTCAGAGTTGCTGAACATCCCCTTCTCTGTCCAATTTTGACCCATCAACGCATCATCGAGCTTATGCTACTAACGTGGGTGCTTTAAGGTTATGATCTCAATCGATACTGATTCGTTTAACCACTGGGATGTTTTATCAGCCGATCGCAGGGCATACTACTAACTTAAAGGTCCTCGTCAATGCCTATGTGACTGATATCATCACAACAAAAGTCACCGGATTGATTGCCGCTACTGGTGTTAGAATTGTCGAAAGTGACAATACCTACACGGCAAATGTCGCCGGCGAAGTGTTTCTCACGGCTGGGTGAGCTCTTTACCATTTGAGGGTTGCTGCAGCTGAAAGCTTCGTCAGTGCAATCATGTGTCCAAAGGTTTGAATATTTTGCGTCAGCTGCCTCAATATGGAGTAACGTTCTGTCTAGATACTCGGAATGTCTGGCATCGGAGATCCCGCTGTTCTTGAACTGGCGGGTATCGAGGTAAAGCTTGATCTCCCTGGTGTTGGAATGAATGTTCAGGAACATTTATACTCTGGAGTTACCTTCGGTGCGTCACGAAATACTGACCCAGCATGGGTTCACTGACTCGCCCTGGCTGCAGAATTGACAGATCATTTTGCGGAAGGTCAACACTTTTGATTTTCTTGCAACAAATCCTGGTTTACAACAAGAGCTACAGTAAGCCAGATCATAGTTTGCTTGAATTGTACCGGCTGAACAGAACATTACTTGTCAAGATGATGCCACCATCGCAGGTTCTACCATGGTTTGATTCCTCAAGTGAAGTAAAGTTGCTTGCCTGAGTTTAGAGTGGGTTCGCAACAATGTCATCACGACCTTTCGTGAGTTCTCCCTGCCTGTCTGCATACACGACAGTGCTAGATTATTGCATTGCCAGATACTTCTAGTTTATATTCTATGCTTCTGGAAGAATTGAATGGCGTTGTTGATTTTCAGCTCAAGGTAGTATGGGTAATGACGTGTCGGTCCTGGAGAGTAAAGCTTTAAAGAAGAACGACCCTGTCATCTGTTCGAAACGCAGCACTGCCATATGCCAGGACTTCTGACAAATTTGACCGAGGTTCGGGCAGGTGATAACGTTGCAACGCCGATCTCAGACGAAACGAAAGGCATAATTCTGGGAGAACATTAACAACGAGCATGCAATTACAAGGTACGAACCTGGAAAGTGAAACTTCGAAGTGAAACCCTTGTAATCTGCTCAAAATGCACGACAGCAGCTTAGAAAAGCCGTCTAGCGAATATCGGAGGTGATAACACTGCGGCTCCAATTTCAGTCATTGCCGAAAGGAATGGGATATTGATGATGTTTCTCGGAGAACATTGATATTAACAACGAATACACAACTTGACCAAGGTACGAACCTGAAGAGTGGAGCTTGAAATGGAGCGCCATCAACGACCATGACGTCGAGAACGACTGATATGAAAACAATGGCAGGTGATGATGCTGCGACCTCAATGATATTAGGTGCTGCCCAAAGGAGTAGGATTTGGGGTAGCAGGTGGCATCGGGATACTGTTTTGAGAGAGCGATGTTTGGAAGTGCAAATTTAAAGGTCTGTGCGTATGTTGACTAGATCTTGCCGTGTCTGTAATCCAGGAATGGTGCAGACACAAGTGCGTAAACCTCAAAAATCTGTTAGGGATGGAGACACTGCGACGCACCAATAATGAACTCAGGCTAGATCCACTGGTGTCATACACGGGCAAAGGCGACTAAATTCTGCGGATAGGAATTGAATGAAAAAACAGAAGCTTGGCGTTCTGAGGGAGGAATAAAAAGAGGCGAAGAAGCTGAAGGACGGATCGTACCAATAGTCAACGGAGACTTGCAAGAAGTTTGAGATGTACTGAACGAGTGGGCGGCGACTGGCAAGGTCTGCTGATCCGTGGGATGGCGATCTATGACGACTGTGGATAGATGCTGTCGATTGCAGAAAGGTTATGTGTAGGAAAGAATCATCGAGATGCGTCCAAGAGTGCTAGTGATCGTCTGAATCAATGTGGGGCCTCACGCTGCACACATGTTGAAGGTAAGCTCTACGAGGCTCTACGACAACTGCTCCCGACACTCAAACTCAACCCGTTCTGCTCTAAACCGCTCTGCTACCTCCATATACTGCATATCATGGTGACACGTATTCGGTTTTTAGTGTGTGGCTCACAGTGCAAAAATCGATTTGTTTGTAGTGATAATGCTGAAGATGAATTCGCACCTTCTTCACCAACTTGAAGAGGGTGAAACGCTTTGGCAGAATCCTCGTCCAAGAACCTGTCTACGCCCCGGAACAGAAATTTATTTAATCAAAGGTAATCATTTATTGTGAAATTGCACGGCGATGCATGAACAAGTGAAGAACTCGGTATCAATTTACGAACATCCTCTCGGGTGTCGTGCAATGCCGAGGAATATGTTTACCGATATCGCTGAGGTATGAATCGTGGCACTGCACTTTGCCCCACATCCTAGCTCCAATTGAAGACTGACGTGCTCCCTGCGGGGATCAATGAGTGTTTCCGAACCAAAACAAAACATACCTGTGGCGCCTCGAACGTATTGGTAAACGGCTGCATGCGAATATTGAAGTGACAACCAATCGTCGACACGTACTCGGCGTCAAGAAAAAAAAATGAGGATGAAGAATAGACTTACGAGCTGAATTGTGTTCCATAAGGTATCTTCGTCATCGCTGCGGCGAGTTTCCATAGCCTCACGATGCTCGGTCATCAAAAGTCCCATAGGCTTCGTGAGGCTGAAACATTGAGTTAACTACGATCTCCGGGAGTGTGCGAACTTACTCTTTACTTAATGAAATTGGGAGATGAAAGATCTGGCATCTCTGAAATATAAACGTCGACTCGACGTCGAGAATGCAAGCTTAAAGCCGCTGTGAGTTGCCTTATGAAAGACGCGTTGAGACATGAGATGGCGCTCAACAGGTCTTTGATCACGACGTCGGGGACATCAGACATTTGGATGTCAAGCACTGAGAAAAAATAGCAGACTAAAGCAGTCCGCAACTCGGAGAGCCTGTCGAAGAATGGGGTAAGGTTAAGGTCAGTCATCAGCGAGAGTGGCACACCAATGTTGAAGGGAACATGCGAGTCTCACTGCCAGAGCGTCCCAACTCCACAAACAGATGAGTGAAGCAGGTGGGTGCTTCTGATTTTCGGGGTCCACATGTAGATGAGTGAAAGGAAAACTGCTCATCAACATAAAGTAGCTGTGGGACTACGTTTCCATGGGCCTGGATTTCAATTGAAGTTGTGAACGCCGTAAAGTTCTGCTGGCAAGAGATGACTGGAAGGGATAGGTTCTGCCTAAATCATTCAGCCAAATATAATGCTGGCTAAAAGACCGCAGGTCATTTTCGCGAGTATAAGAGCAGCTGTCGTCCAAATGAAATTTTTGCACCGCCCTTAGCAGTTCATCCTACCTCGCACAAACAATGCGTTTCTCCTTCTTCACCATTGTTGTTGCGCTGACAACATCTATCATGTCTGTCAGTGCGTGTCAGGTGAGGGAAGCGTATTGCAAACATGACCACGACTGCTGCGATCCACTTGATAAATGCGTACACACTGTAAGTAGGAGCA
>JRHT02000152.1:0-18409 GCA_011800875.2 Suillus brevipes Sb2 | reverse complement strand
GCAACGCTGAAGGAAGAGTCAGCCAGGGTGATATAGTAAAAGACCCGTTCCGACGAGCAACGACGCCCGCGCGACTAGGGCTTGTAGTAGATACAATGAGTGAAAACTGTCGGAAGTCGGTGCAAATTTCCACGTAGTACGAGAACTGTAGATCCCCTACACAGATAATCTAGGTACCTACGTTTGTCTGTTTCTACTCACTACCATGTCTTGTGCAGTTAATGATCCGCATTTGTGCGCAACTACGAGTCCTACGAGCAGTCACGAGTCTTCATAATCTACCCCATTTGACAGCCAGTCACGGAGGGGAAAGTTATGGACCTTCTGAGGGATGTCAGCGTCTCTGGCCCGATACTTTTCAGCCTACCGTTGCTCAAATTACGCGCATCTAGACACACCAGGATAGGGTGAAGTGCATATAAGTGCAGCATCATGATTTGCAGCCAGGTCATGTTTCTAGCGGCTGCTTGAAAATAAAATCGAGGCATCACGACATAGCGTTCGAAACACAATCGAGATTGAGGAAGTTGTGAAATTAAATACACACATTGAACATGAACAAAATAATAACAATGAAATTCAAAGATGAGATGGGCGTCCAGACGATGCAGTGTTAGTGACCGTCTGCGTGCGGGAGAGATGCACAGCAGAGGAAAAGAACGAAACGAGTCCGCAATGGCAGGGGGTGTGGCTGCACACTTGCTGCACCTGGCGCGATAGTATGAGCATCAGGAGCAGTAGGTGTCGCAGATGCAGAGGAGGCGGTAGGCTGAGCCTGTGACGATGGCGCCTGAGCCTGGGGTGGGCCTTGTGATTGACCTTGATGGTGTTGTGGTTGCGACGATGTCGCATGGGTCTGCGCTTGTCCTTGTAATTGATGCTGTGTTGGTTGTGCATTGGAACCGGCCCGTTGAGCGGATGTGCAGCAGAGAAAGAGCATCAGATGAGCCAACAATCGTACAAGTCGTGAATGGGTAGGTCTTGCACCCGGTATGGCAGCATTAATGCCTGGAGCATGGGGTGTTGTAGACGATCCCTGACCATGCGATTGAGATTGCTGTTGCTGTGTTTGTGTTGCCTTGTCACGTTCGGGCCGGCGGGCAACAAAGAGCGACTGACAGGGAATGATTGAGCAATTGTAATTAGGAACGCAATGGGAGAAATACATACCTGTTTGTCCTGTACTGCAAAAACTTTGACGATGGGAGGTCGGCGAGAGAAGATGGACCGCGTTGGGCGTTGCTGGAGTTCAATTGCTCCATCGGCATGAGAGTGGCGGAAGAGCGACGTGAAGCGTTCGAGAAGGGGCGCTTGGGTACTGCGAGGACGAGAATGGATACCGCGTGCTGCAGAGGACTGAAAATACAGAGGTGAGAACGAAAATCGGTCAAAATGCAGACGACTCACCTGGGCACCATTTTGCACACCATCGAAAAAGCCTTGTGGTATTCGACGGGCTTGAATAGGTGGACGTCGCGTGGCATTACTCTATAGCGACAACCTTGAGGTGGTTAAAAAGATTAAGGAACACGACACATACGTTCATTAACGGTTTTGGAGTTGGGACCTGCGGTGGAATATTAGGGTAGTTTGTAATGAAGAAGTATAAAACTTACATTAGAAGTAGGCGGGAGGAGGTCCTCATGGCCAGCTTCTTTGAGGATGGCATTAACATCCCACGTGTACGCGTTGTGATTTTGACAAGCGGTGAAGCCTTATCAATCGGTTACACATCAGCCCTCCAATAATGGTCGGGCGGTCGAGAGCAGAGTCTGTCTATTGCAATTTCCTGTCGCCCGCATCGATGTTATCTCCAAACCACTGCAGAGGTGCGTAAACATCCTTGACCTTTGCTCTTTATGGGAAACCAACCTTAACGATACCGCTGTTGGGTCTCATAGTCGACGTATGTCACGCCAAATCGTGTAATGTATCCGTCCGCCCTGGGGAAACATCAGCGAAGGGGAATATCATCAATCTTTCTACTAACTCAAAGTCATCTAAGAAACCTAGGAAGGAAGACAATTAGGAAATTCGATTGCAAATGATAATAACACATACTCCTTGGGAAGTACGCTCTGACGTCGACACTATCCCCAAGCACAGCGGCCTTGAGAGAAACGGCGATACCCTTGAAGTAGTTCACTCGATCGTTGTCCTGCAACGCATCCTCAATTGGCTTCGAATGCTCATCCTTGACAGCGAATCTATTTTCGGTGACGCTGGAGTCAAGGTCAGCGCAACACGTCAACTGCTTCCTCAAAATAACTCACTAGATAGGTAGCAGAGAATTGTGAGCCGATGATTAACACCATTACTTACTTGAATGAGACGGTGCTTACTGGTAACAGACTTCGTGCCCTCAGAAATGGCATGCTTTGCCAGCTCTCCTGGGAGGATAAGACAAACAGATGTTTAATCTCGCGCGATGAGATCGTCGACTTCTTGGAGTAAGCCGCAAGCTCTGAGGTAATCTTTAAGTATCTGATATACGACAAATGATGGGAACGTACTGGATGCCTCGGTAGCAATACGCTCAAAGATATCATTGACAAACGAGTTGAGGATGGCTGTGGCTTTGTTTGAGATACCGGTATCGGGGTGTACCTGCTAAAGGAGTTTCACACCGAAGTTAGTCACGCATATTTGCCACCATAACCTACGAACACACCCTTGTAGATATACGAGCTGTACGTCTCCTTGCGGACCTTTCGGCGCTTCTTCTTCTCTCCCTGAGCGGGAGCTTGTGGCTTAGCAACGGTTTTCTTAGCAGCCTTTGCTCCAGAGTCAGCCTTAGCTGGTGCCTTGGAAGTGGTGGAGGCAGGGGCTTTGCCAGCGGTAGATGCGGGCTAAATCGAGTCCTTATTAACATAAGAGAGCTGTATGAATCACGAATCGGCGTACTTTGGGTGCCATTGCTTAAATTTACAAAGTGTATGGGTATGTAACTGTCAACGTGAGTCAGTTTGCATTTACAATGCGGTATCGCAAGCATGTACACACCGGATATAGCTTGTCTGCACAAGTGGCAGTAGTGGGTGGTGGTTAAGGGAAGAATGTTGAGCTTACATCTCTGTTGAATTTCCGTCAGTGACTGGAATGCTGCACACCGTGAGCTATGAATACTTCAGAGACGCGTCATATACTTCAGAGAACTGACCCTAACAGGAAGAAAGACAAAACGAACCTTTCTTGGGACACCAGCAGGAATCACAACGACTTGAACGCCGTCAAGGGCCTCGTCGAGCTGGTATGCAGGGTAACCATTTACTTTCAAAAGTTCGTTGAACTAACCATAGTCAAGTGTGCAGTTAGTAACAGCGTTCCTCACTATGAGCGTCGACATGGCTTACATCAGCTGCAACACTTGGTGCGCCACGGATATCATAGAGACTGAGAGAGGTGACGAGGGGTCGGTCTTGAGAGGGAGTGATAATGCCTCTACCGGGGCCAAGGACGGCAACATTCATCTGCCTTGCAGCTAACGAGAAAGTATTGGAATTAACTCGCGCAAACGATAACTTCTAACTCACCTTTCACCGGCACCTCCTGCCTGAGCTCTCGTATCACATATTTCCGATGCGTGAAGCATTGCAAGGTCCAAGGCAGACTAATACTAGATCACGTCGACCGCGGAACTTGTAGTTAAACGGCGTCGTGTAGACGGTGCCCACGGACAGGAAAACCTTAGCTTGGACGGCGTTAGAAACGCATATGCTACAATGTTTTAAAATTAGCTTAGATGGACAACGTCAGAGGACAATAACTAAGTGGTGCGCATAGCGGAGTGAACATGAAATGACATACGTGAGGAGCCCAACATGTCGGTTTTGTGAAGAAACAAGTTTTGAGCGTTGGGGGAGGTGGTCGAGGAGGTGGAGAGGGAGTTGGAAAGGAGTTGGTTGGAAGAAGATTCGTTTTATTCCTTTTGAGGTCGCAGCGATGTAATTGAGCAGAGAGTACATGTTGGACTCGGATATGATGGAGTCATCACCAGGTGAGAACTGGGAAGGCTTGAGCGTATTGGCAGAACCGAGAAAGAAAAGGCATACCTTAATACAAAGCGTAAGGCATTTGGCAGCCGCTGTCAGAGGTGGGGGCGCGCTTCTCGCTATTGAATGCAAACTCGAATATTGAAAGAGGCGAAGTGACAAAGCGGTGGAGATGGATTGCAAAAGACGGAGCAATCTCCAGGAAGCTGTAAAAGATGAGCTAGGGAAGCGCTGCACGTTTCATAACTTGACTAACCCTCGTACAAGTACTGTAGTAGCTTTGAGCGCCGATTCCTGGACGAGATTGTCCAGGATGAGTGGACTGTCACTCAATAGTTGTGCCAGGCGAGTGGCCATAGATAACGGTGGAGTGTGTCAAGGAGTGCAATTGCCGTGCGGTAGAGACGACTGTTGAGGTCGGTAGGCGTGCCAGGGAGCGGAGTAACTTCAATGCGCAGTGCCGGTTGCGCAAAGGTTGGATCTGAGGTCGTGGTGAGGTTGGAAGGGAGGAATCGGAAAGCAAGATGTCACATCGTAGGCTAATCTCTGAGCGCAAGATCAGTGTCGAATTGTACTCCGGGTAATGAATCGATTGCGACCCAGCTATCTCGAACTGTTGGAGTAGATCATATCAACACAACGGAAATCACATAAGAAGATTGTGCACGCACCAATTCAAGCGGAACATCTGCAGGACAGGTAACCAACGATTTGGATTTGAAGTGCAAAGGATTGGATTCTTTGAAATCTGAATCGCGCAGTGGAGGAACATCATGATGAAGTGGAGGAAGATCACATGACGAAGGATTGAACTTTGGTCGAAAAATTGGTCATGGCAAGGGGCGACCGTTCTACCCCTTGCCATGACGAAGCTGCCCCTTGCCATGACCAATTTTTCCAACCCGCATCCCAAATCAAGAATATTTGTCAGTCAAGAACCTACTAGACATAGGTATGGCAGAGTCGGATGGAGAAAGACACAGATATTTCGTTTCAACCGGCTCATCATGGTCTGTGCTGGACTGGACGGATTCACTCAGAGTAGTGAATCTGACAAGGCATCACTGGTACGGTACGTGTTAGTTTTCGGATTGTCATATTAACTACTCAGTGACGCGGCTATGTAGCATGCTGAAGGAATCTGGTTCTTCATTTCCTCCCGAATTTGTCTCTTATCGCGTTCTGGCATGCCTCACCTCCGCGCTCGAGCTTGGCAGTGCCTCAGCAGCAACCATCGTCCCTCTCGTCCTCCAATTTGGACAGAACCGTCACACCCAACGACTATGGCTCGATCATCGTTGCACCCCTCGTCAAGCTCTTTGCAAGTGCTGACCGTGGCACCCGTATCGCGCTCCTCGATAGTCTCCCGGATTTCGCCGAGAAGCTGGATAAGAAAACAGTCGTCGACAAGATTTGGCCAAACTTGGTATGTCATATTTTTCATCTATCGTTCGCTCACTTCATCCTATCCGTGCAGCAAACTGGGCTTCACTGACACTGTTGCAGTCATTCGAGAAGCTACTGTCTGCGATATCGTCCTACTTTATACAACGGTGTCCTCGGCCATCTCGTCCCCTTCCAATCAGACCCAGAAGCCTCCATCCGCACCAACACTTGTATTCTTATCGGCCGCCTGGGCCCTTCACCAGGGTACGCAGAGTGCTTCAAGATGGAGGACATAACTGGTAAAGTTGTTTCTGCTGTCGTAGGTGCTACGCTGGATAAAGAAAAGTGAGTCCCCAAGGCTCATTTCACTACTTTAATGCGTTGATGGCCGGAAATATCCAGGTTGGTTCGCAATCAGGCCTTCAAAGCTGTCGAACTTTTTGTCAAGCGTTTAGAAGCTCACGCTGCAACCATGGTAGATCTTAAGTCTGTAATTCTGTTTGCATTACTTATACATCCTTTTTCACAGCCAGAACCACAGAAGAGGGCGGGGATGATCTCCAACTGGGTGGAAATAAAGCCTTGACTTCTACGCTCGCTGCGCAGCTCGCTGAAGAAGTCGCCAACGAAGCAGGGCAGGGCAGTAGTCATTTGTGGAACGACGATTTGATCGATATTCATGCTGATGAGGGAGATTGGAGTACGATCCTTTGACATTCAACAACATCACCCAGATCTAAACTAAGTTCGTTTTTCTGTATAGCCGCGTTCGAGAGCACTCTACCCACCATAGAATCAAAACTTGCGAGTACAACCGACGCTCAATTCGGCATATCGCTGCGAGCCAGTTCTCCAAGTACGTATAATTTCCTCCATAAATGTTCCTGCTGATCAACGATCTATCCAATACAGCTTCTGACGAATGGGGCGCAATGTTATCATTTCGATCTACATCCCCTGATCCTTGGACAACCCCATATCCCTCCCATATCTCACGCACGCTCTCCCCACAACCCCGCAGATCCCTCGCGACTTCTATTCTCCCGCCAGCATTCCCACCCGCTTCAAGCACTCGCCTAACACCAGTATCGTCTCCTCGGCCACTTCCGAATTCTGCTGGTAATTCATCGCAGACAAGTATGGCTGGGATGTCTTAGGAGGAGATGGCCGCTGAGATGGTGAGGAGGAAGGAGGAGAGGTGGTTGGTGAGTGTTGTTTTAACGTATGTCACTTTAATCTTTCCCATAGTTATTGATTCAAGCCGGTTCGTTCACAGTACATTGCCCGTCGGTCACTCGAGATCACTCGAGATCAATGAACGCGGTACTTGGCAGGATCCTGCCCACCACCACCACGTCAGTCGTGCTCAACTCGTGAAGCTGATGAGAATGGGTTTTGTCCGAAAAGGGTCGAACTGGTCTGCATCTGAACAGCATCAATGACGTGTCAGTGAACTTGAGGAGCAAATAGAATGCGATGATCGTGCCGAACAGCCGGAGGAGTCACTCAAGAACACTCATGATCGCGCCAAAGAGCTCGAGTATCAGCTCTCTAAGCTCAAACAGGCATGGAGCTATTTTCCTCTCCGTCAGCTTGTGCTCACCAAACAAGTAGAGTCTCGTGATTGCAAAACACGAGAAGGATGAGATACAGTTTCAGTCTCAATTGCGGGCTGATGGCGAAATGAGTGGAAGGCCAGGCACGCAAGTCTCGAGGAGCAACACTTATACCTCCAAGAGCATCTCCACTCTGCCAACCAGGATCATGATGTGTTGCTTGAAGAGCGCACGTTACTCCAGTCTCAGGTCAACTTCAACCAGGGCGCAATTATGCAGCTTCAGAAAAAGCTTGGTGAGGTCGCTTCAGAGTTATCGTCGAGCGACTGTGTTCTTCAGAATGTTCATAGCAACCTAAGAGCTACCAAATCACGAGATACTTTCATCTCGAAGCTCAAACTTGCCCGCTGTGAGTCGATGGACCGGGAGGCCGATGCAGCTCAAGTTCAGAAAGAGGTGAATTCGTGGCAGGAGAAGGACACAGTTTCACTGCAACAATCAATCATTGAGCTACAGCAGGGCTATGCCGAGCTGTAGGCTGAACTGGAGTCATCGCAGGCAGCAGTGCTCAGCTTTGAGGGGAACCGTACACAACTGCAACACACGAGGGGCGTCAGCTAGAAATCATTGACCGCCTTTCGTGGAATCCAACCAGCATTCACAAGTAATGTCCCATTATGTAGATGATGTAGAGAGGCCGAGAAAGAAAGGTAATAAGACGAGTAATGATATTCCTACCCAACTTATCATTTCATTTTTTCCAAGTAAATGTCTGATGAGATCGCGCTGTCGTCCAACAGATGCAGTGACATATTGTTGTGGGGTTTCGAACTTCCATAGGCACTGGCCATCAGTCCTCGACTATTTTGCCACCATTAAGCCAACGCCCACTCGCCTATAATATTCTTTAGTTGACGATAAGTTATCCCCCACCGCGCTGAAAGCGATATCTACAACGGTTACTATATTTTGACAGGTTCCCTGATAATGTCTAACATTTAGTTGGTGCTCCCTAGTTTCTGCGTTTGATTTATAATCAAATCATTTGCATTTCAACAGGTTCAAGCTCCACGATCCACGAGCATATGCTAACCCCTCGCAAATCACGATTAATCAACCCCGGACGCCTCTTGGGTAAGGATGGAAAAATCACAGTTCGAATATTGAGTTCATACGGTGAAATGCATTCTTCAATTCTTGTTTCGTTGATGCCCAATTGAGCGCTGAGGTACATGAGGTGTCCGTCTGATACCCTTGCGATAACATAATGATCTAGCTAGGGCGCCCCGCCAGCCGCCACATTCGGTTTGCTGTCAACCGGTGACAATTTCAAATTACGATGCGAATAACTTTGTTAACAGTTCACTACAGCACCCCAGCTGGAGTATCAAACACAATCAGAAGGATAAGTAATTGGGCCCGCCCAAAAAGATATGATAGCCGTCGAAGGGTTGAACGTGCTTGAAAGGTTGAATGAGGGGCATGTAAGTCTCCTGCAGGTTCCTTGTGACCGGTACTTTTACTAACGGCATGATACAGCTCTCGTTGAAAGCCAACCCAATCAAGAGACGTCGTCAATTAAGCGCGTGCAAATCGGACACATCAGTTGCAGCCCTCTGTGAGCACTCGTTCATACTCCTTGAGCTCAATTTTTGATGTCGTGTGCCCAGGAAATAGCCATCGCAGTAGTCGGTTTATCCGGTTGTGGCAAGTCGACATTCATCTCAGAGGATGCTAAAGCACAAGAGGCATCGGGCATTGCGGCACTATTTGCGTCGAGCGGAACTTTTCCTCCCGCTCCCTTCCGTTGTAAGTTCATATTCAATACAATATATATTCATCTTGATTTATTGACTGCAATCTCTCAAGACTCGCGTCACTTTGACTGGGTGATACCATGCGATTTCCCAATGGTAATATATGAGTTAGACATTGCAAAGGTTTTACACGAAAACCTCCCACCTGTCAGTGGAGTTGTCGTGTGTTATGATGCTGCCAACAAGGCCTCGTTTTCTCCTGTGGAAGAGTTCCTCCGTATGTTGCATTTCTCGTTTTCGCGGTTTTTATCAAGCATCTTTGAAAGGGTGGATACGACCGTTGAAGCTTTCGACCATAGCAGTAGCCTTGAAGACAGACTTGGATGTCGTTATTGATCCGCAGGAGTCTTCGAACCTATTGAAAAACTATGATGTTGGTCTGGTGCAGGTTGATCACTCGAGGGAAGCAGGGAGGGCTAGGATAAAGAAAGTGTTCAATTGGTTGACAATATCTATCTTGCCAGGTCCTCGTGAGTCTACAGAGTGGTATCTGAATGTGGTGTTAAACTTTGTTGTTCGCATTTCAGATGCTGATCTACGAAATCCCGCACCACCAGATGCTCGCCATTCACCGATTACTTGGCAAGCCCAAGCATCAGCATCATCAGCCACACCCACCATCTCTTCATCCACAATTTCTACGCAGACCATGTCCCAAGACCAGGGTAGTTCGTTGGGACACTCGCCCACTTCTACACTCCCATCATCTCCGCCGCTAATTGCCATCTCTGCAACGCGCGCCCGGTCAACTCCCGATCTCCTCTCAACACACGAGGTGTCGAAATCACGAGAATCGTCTGAACGAAAGTTATCGAGTGCTCGCAGCGTCACAAGCTTTGCAGGGTTATCAATCGTAAATGCCTCGTCACTCAGCTCCTTTAAATCTGGGAGAGATGCTTCCTTGAATGTTACTGAGAACGATCATATCGATCACTCTGTGAGAAAGGAGAAGGAACCGTGGGTCATCCGCAATCATTCAAACTAGTGCTGCTAACTTCTTGATTTGCTTAGTCGCTCAGGGCAATATGCTACCCTGGAGGGTTTACTGGACAAATTACTATTCCTTGCTGTTAGCGGTGATGGTAAGCTTGTCTCTTTTGACTTGTTAGCACTACAGGATTCACAGCATCGAGTGTAGATCCAACATTTATCTCACATTTCCTTCTTACGCATCGAAGATTTGCAAGTCCTCGCAGTATTTTATTGGCTATGCAGAAGCGAATGCGACAACTTGACAATTCAACTGGCGATTCGACATTTGCCAGCTACGCACAAATGAGGTATCACAATGTTGCGAGTTGCAAAGTTATCTTCCTAACATGCCGGCTGATTTCAAGGATATGCCACCTACTTGAAACCTGGATCCAGGCGTATCCACAAGACTTCGCTGTTCCGGGGGCCTCTGGCGCCTTACGCGTGCTGGTCAAGTCGATCTTCGGGAAGACATACCTCCTACATTATGGTTCCAATTTTCTCCCTTTCCTTTCACATCTTCCCAACATCATAGACACGGATGCAGCCTGGGCTCTGAAATCTGAGATTCCTGAGGACGAGAGCGAGTGCCCACACAGCATATCAGACGGAGAGGAGGAACTATTGGTTGTTGAAACCGAATCACCCTCTACGTGCCGTTCGTTGATGGCTCGCTCGAACGACAACTTCCCTAGTGCAGCGAGCGTCAGGGAACGCAAGTCAAGCTTGCCGCTCCGCGCGAAAATATTTATACCAGTGAATTCGAGTCACAGCCAAGGAGATGCTCAAGATATGTCTCCGAAGGACCTCCTGAACAAGCTAAGGAATAATGCCCAGACTCTTGCTAATTTTGATTGCTCCGCGATTGCGGAGGAGATCACGCGAGTGGAATTGAAGTTATTCATGGATATTGAGGTTAGCATTAGCTACTATACCGCGATTGCCGTGATCATGATGACCCTTTTGCAGCCACGGCACTGGTTGCAACATACCCTCATGCCCGGACGCAAAGACCCTGAGTTGGACTCAATATCTCGATTCAATGCTATTTCTAATCACCTTGCTGATTGGTAAGTCACCATGGGTGGGTGGGGCGAATGATAAATATGGTTAATGATTTCTTCAGGGTGATTTCCCTCATACTATGCCACGACAAACCGAGGAGCCGCGCAAGGCAGATAGAGCGATTCATGGATATCGCGCACGAGCTCCGCGCATTGAACAATTACTCAGCCCTGCGTGCTTTTGTCGCTGGAATCAACAACTCCACTTTCCAGGGCGATGAAACCATGGAGATTTTCAAAAACAAGACTCCGGATCACTACAAGAATTTCTTGTCTTGGGATGTTCTTCTTCGACAACGCGGGGCTCATCATGCTTATCGTATGGCACTCAAAAGCACCAAAGGCGCTTGTATACCAGCGCTGTAAGTGTGGTGACTTTCATGACAAATAGCTTGATCCTTAGTCTTACCTCTTATCAGGGAGGTCCATGTGTCCGACCTTATTCGTGCCCATGAAGGAAATCCCAATGTTAACCTGGATGATCCTTCAAAAATCCATTGGGGCAAATTTAATATGTTTGGTCGGCTCATTCAAACCACCACCAACTGCCAGATACAGTGCCAAACAAATCCGGAATACTGCTTGCCGTCACGAGATCGAATACTGAAGGTCATTTTTAACGAATATGTTATGTCGGAAGAAGTGCGTCTTGATTCTAAAACTCTTATCTTCCCTCGACAGACTTTATGCAGATGCAAATATCTCGAATGGCGCCTCTCCCAGACTCGGATTTGGTAGAAGAACCCTTCCGCTCCACGCTGCCCCGAACAATGTCACGCGAGCATTCAACATTCTCTCAGAAAGGCGTAACAATTCTTCACAGAATACTGCAATGGTGAAGATAACCCCAACATGTATCTGCCGTTTGTTTCTATTCATCTGTCGCTCTATCCCATGTGTTTGATACCCCGTCCTGTATTGTTATTCGGCAAATGTACCCTTCATGTTAAAGTTACTTCGCACTCATCATATAGGCACATTAGTAAATCTCAAGCATCTGTTCGACCAAAGAACGTGTTACGTGACACGACGCCGCCGTCGCTCGCTGGCAGCTTCGTCATGGCAAGGGGTAGAACGGTCGCCCCTTGCCATGACCAATTTTTCTCGTAGCTCTACAGTATACTGGGTCCGAAACCGGATATATCCGACATTACAGATACTGCAGATATTAGCTTACATACTCAGGTCTGGGCCGAGCAATTTTTGTGATGTAACTCCGGTTTCTTCAAATCGATCCCCCTATGTATCTATAAGCAGGATCCTGCTGTATGCGCCAAAGCTTGAATCAAGGTTCGAATTTGTCAAAGATGGAAACAGCATCAGTTCGTCGTTGTCGTTATTTGTAGTTGCCGGCTTGACTCACCGTAGAGATCTCTGAAGATTTTCGACAGCTGTGCGTGGTCAATATCTTTCGATGGGGTCGAGATTCTACCAGATCTTGTCACGGAACCTGTGGACTGTTGTGGGTGCCGGGTAAACTGATATCGTCTGATATCGTCTTTTCATCATATCAAGCTGTCGTCTTCCATGGCTATTTTGGTGATTTTGGTTCACTAGCACTCTTAAGTCCAACTTCACCTTTCAGCGGCGTGGCTACGTGTCACCGACCCAGCTCACATTGCGGTTCGATTACATCTGATCAAGATATTCTCGCGCAGATTTGCTCACCAAAGCCATGGACTTACGGCTCTAGGATCCCTCCTGTGTCTCTATAAGAACGGCTTTAAGTCTTATACCTTCTTACTACTAGCCAAATGATGTTGGCCTTCGTCGATGAAATTAAAGGACAAGTCTTTGACTATATCATCATTGGTGCGCTCTTTATCAAAGTCTGAACGTGTTATGGAGTGACTCGCCATGCTTCCAGGTGGCGGAGTAAGTCTGAGAGGGATCATTTGCTCAGTTTGACAACTGACCAACAGTCCCTAGACTACCGGTCTCGTTTTAGCGTCATGTCTGTCAGAAAACCCATCGGCTTCAGTTCTTGTTTTGGAGGCAGGCGGTGCTCATATTGGAGATAACGCTCTCTGTTAGTATGTCAGAATTCCCGTGAATTATCGCTGACATAAAATCAAGTGGTACCTCAACGACGTTGGTTGTATCTAGGCAATGCTGAATATGACTTGGGCTTTAAAACTGTTGGTATCTGCGATTATAGGCTCGTAAAAGCAACTAAACAGCATGAAGGAAACACAACATCACGCCAAAGATAGAATTTTCACATGGCCAAGGTCAGTTCGTGCTACTTGACTCCGAAGGGTTTGACTGATGACTCTTGTTTCAAGGGGAAAAGGACTTGGAGGCAGTTCCGCAATCAATCACCTCCTCTGGAATAAACCAGCGCGCCAGCACATTGAAGGTAACTTGATTTGCTTGTATTGACACTTCTTTAATGCACCAACAGTATGGGGTGCGCTCGGCAACGATGGCTGGACATGGGAGAAATTCCAGAC
Source organism: Suillus brevipes Sb2 (assembly GCA_011800875.2). Lineage (NCBI taxonomy): Eukaryota > Fungi > Basidiomycota > Agaricomycetes > Boletales > Suillaceae > Suillus > Suillus brevipes. The sequence goes on along the minus strand of JRHT02000152.1, from coordinate 5,169 downwards.
ATATTCCAAGAAATCTGAGAGGTCAGTGATATTGCTATGTAGGGTTGCCTAACTAATCACCTCCCAGATTTGTGAAGCCAGACCATGACATGGATGTTTTGACGTATGATGCAACACTTCACGGGGAGCATGGTGTGCCGCTTCACTGACAGTATAACGAGTCTTGCTCATCTTATTACAGGCGCCATCGTCACATCCTTCCCTCCTGTTATTTCAAACCTCGAGGTAGATTTCAGGAAGGTACTGCTTGTATCTAGAGCGTCACATTCTATCTCACATAGCTGGCCAGGCAATGGAGGCCCACAATATCCCGACCATTCAAGATCCAGTAAGTTCTTTGTAATGATACTCTTGTATGTTCTGAAGGAGTTTTGCATCTAGTTCTCGGGAGAGGTACACCCCTTAATTCGTTGACGACTTCTTCCAACTAATCTTCACTCAGAGTCGTGGGTCATCTCCTTCTCTGTCCACTTTAGACCCAACAACGCATCATCGAGCATATGCTACTAACGTGGGTCCTTTAAGGTTACGATCTCAATTGATACTGATCCGTTTAATCGATCAGATGTATTATCAGCCGATTGCAGGGCGTACTCACTTAAAGGTCCTCATCAATGCCTATGTGACTGATATCATCACAACGGAAGTCAACGGATTGGTCGTCGCTACTGGTGTCAGATTTGTCGAAAGTGATAATACCTACACGGCGAATGTTACCGGCGAAGTATGCCTAACGGCTGGGTGAGCTCTTTACCATTTGAGGGTTGCTGTAGCTGAAACCTTCGTCAGTGCAATCATGTCTCCAAAGGTTTGAATACTTTATGTGTTCGCTGCCTTGGTATGGAATAACTTTCTTCCTAGATACTCGAGATGTTTGGCATCGGAGATTCTGCTGTTCTTGAACGGGCGGGTATCGAGGTAAAAACTTGATCTCCCTGGTGTTGGAATGAATGTTCAGGAACACTTATACTCTGGAGTTACCTTTGGTGCGTCACGAAACACTGACCTAGCGTGTGGTCTCTGACTCATCCTGACTGCAGAATTGACGGATCATTTTGTGGGCGAGCAGGAGGTCAACACTTTTGATTCTCTTGCCACAAATCCTGGTTTACAACAAGAGCTACAGTAAGCCAGATCATTTAGGTCATCTTAACGCTCCACTCTACCCTAGAGCGTCGCGCCCCCCCTCCCGTAACTCGCTCAGATCACATCATCTCGACATGCCACCACCACAGACGCGTTCCCACAGGTTCTCCGCACAACTTTGGTTTTGACTTCCTTTTTTGGTAATTTTCCCACGCTTCGTCACTACGCTGTTTCCCTTGTCCTTGTCCTTATACTCGACTAGGATGTCTTGTTTGACTTTCCTTGACTTTGACTTTGCTTTCTTGACTTTGCTTATACTTGATTTTTCCTTATCCTTGACTTGGCTTATCCTTATTGATGACTTGTCTTGACTTTCCTTGACTTGACTTGACTTGCTTGACTCGAAGCTGACTTGGTTCAAACGCACCGATGTTTTTCGCCTATTTTGGCAATATCTCCATCAGATGACATCATCAGCCTTAGCCACCACCACAGCCACATTCCTAGGGGCTTTGGCTACAACTTTGATTTTGGGTTCTGATTTGGGAAATTTCTTCCCGCACTTTGGTGACTTTTGTTCCCATGCGTCGACCACTAGCACTCTTCTTATCCTTATCCTTGGCTTGACTGTCTTGTTTGATCATAATGGATGACTTTCCGTCGGCTGAAAATTTCAGATTAGAATATCATACCATAAACATTACCATCTCGAGAATGATGCTTGCAGTTTCTTTCTTGAGGGCAAGGAAAGATTGTTTGTAATTACTAACCAGTCCAGTTACACCAGAGATGCAACGAGCTTCGAGGCGCATAGCCCGGTTGTAGTTCGGGTTAGTGTGTGAAAATAGTCTGCAACTATCTCATCAGAAACATAGACGAATGGCCGTCGTAAGTGGTCAGTGTCACTGTGCACAGCTATAAGGAGGCTCTTCTCGCCGGTCCTTGCAGCAAGATTGGAAAGCTATAACAAAGAATGTGAGGCAGAGTGTGAGACGAGTAAAATTTCTTACTTCAGATGCGATCTTATCTAGTGTCACATGAGCATCATGAAATGCACTGATAGGTACATTGTGAACAGCAATGCTTTTGTTAGCTCGATGTTCCTTGAGCTCCTCGATAGCATCGGTTGTTGCCTCCATTTTCTCTGAGTCCGTCATGCCGTTCCAGACCATGGCAATTTCATGTTCGAGTTCTGTTGCCTTTGCATGAGGCTCCCCATCAGAAAGTGCTTCAAAAACGAAAACATTCAGAGATATGCGCAATCCAATTTGGAGGACATACCATTGTTATGTTTTTTGACTTCAGCGCAGAGGAAAGCATTCCAACGATTTGGAGCCTTTTTCTTGCTTTGAAAGCGAGAATGCTGCATAATTGCTTCGAAGTAATACTCCGCACTATGAGTTCCAAATTCCGCTCTAAGTTTAATAGCCTGTTCCATCAGGACATCCTGTGCTCCACTCAATGCGTTGGCATAAGAAGTCTTATTCAAGAGTCGTTTCTCCTTCAAAGCAGCCTTGTCAGCTTGTGAGTGTGTAATTGCATGGTGTTTTGTACGGTGGTGCCATGGTGTACGAGCACTGGCTTTTGTCATTTTTGAGGTAGCGAAGGGCATGGTGTTGACTCCGGGTCATGGTTCAACACGAAGTTTAAAAAATCCAAACTATGTTCCTGAGAAAAAAAAATCAGCATGTAATATGTAACAGCCAACACATGAGGTAAGTAATATGACTCATTAGTGTCTAGGAATCTTGATCAAACCAAATCTCACATCCAGATATAAGCTCGAACATATATTCAGCCTCAAGTTGAGACACTCCCTTCAGACACAGATAAGCAGTGAAGTCTTCGGGACTGAATGATTCCCTGAAAGCGAAGATAATGCTTCAGATTGCCGAAGCCTTCAGGTACTTCTCAGCTGCAATGCCAAGGATGCCAGAAGGGGGTAATCGTCGTCCTCTTCATCGTCCTCATCAGCAGAGACTATGCTTCCGACAACACCAGAAAGAGAGTGAATGAAGTGGTAGACATATTTGGGGGAACCAGTGACGGACTTAGTCTTTGAAGTGGGATAACTTGACGAGGGGGAGCTGATCCACAGTTGGGATTGAAATGATGTTGTCATTGACCAGGCATTAAATCAACTATATAATACTATGTACAAGAAATCTTACCATTGAAAGAATTAGATTCCCCGATCTTTGGTCTTGACAGTAGCACATTGGATGAGATTGGACGACTCAGAGATCCAAAAGATGGTCCTGCGTCCATACCAGCAACAGGTGGTAAACTGGACACACTCGAATATGCGCCTTTCATGATCATATAAGTGAGGGAATCTAAGAATGTTTCAACACATTGAAAGCGGCGGATCTCTCGTCCATTGACTTCTGGTACAACATCATCCCTTGGTGCGAAAAACATAAAAATTGGACCACAGAATTGTAGTTGAAGACTCACCAGTGCAAGTAAATGCCCACATGACGCCCATAAACGACAGGGTAGAATCTATCCCACTCCACAAGGATCCCGCTAGCAGATTGTAGTGCTCTCGATACCCTGTACGCAACGCAAGGGTGGCGACTTCAGCATCATCCAAGTCGATACTTTGAAGAATAGACTGAGCACGTGAGATCTCGAACTTTGTCTTCCAAACGACAATAGGTAGCTATTGGAAAGGCAGGAGATGTTCTGCTTGCCCCAATGAAAGGCCTGAGAGATTGATCAGGATAAGTTAGCGAATTGAATCTCAGACTGAGTTGATCAACATTTTCTCAAAATTTACTAACCATTTAGTCTTGATTCCTGGAGAGTCTCCTCCAAGGATGTAACAGAACAGTTTGATGGGAGGTTGTGGAGGCATGAAAGTGACGAAGAGTTGATTTCAGCATTAATGAGTAGCATCACACAATAGACAAGCACAATAGTTCATTATGTCGCTATCACACTAAATCTGTATGAGTGAACTGAACACTACCGTCTAGCTTCAAGTTAGACCCCCGACAACTACTACATCATATCAATACCAAGCTCAACCTGCATACCCTCGCCCAGCTGTGCAATCTGCATTCCCACCTCCAGTATCACAACAATCACCCTCTACTACTTATACATCTTATGCCTTGCCGTCCATTAATCAACCTAAATCTGAACCGGTTGTAAGTCTTTCGTTTATTTCTGTTCAATTCATCCAAAACTAATTGCAAAAAGAGCTCAAGTACAATCATTCATGCATAGGTAGATCAGCTATGTAATTCCCGAGTCCTCCAATTTCCTCAGCGCATCATCAGCGTCAATATCATCCCCGTCATCTCTATTGTCGCTATCAAGCTGCTGGCGCTCATCAACCAACAAATCGTCGATGGTCAACGAGGAACTATGGTCTGCAGGTATTGAGCCCTTTCGAACACCAACATTCGCGCCACCTGTAAATCCTTTCAATGCATAGATATCTTGAAGACGAGCAAAAATATGAGCATTGATCCTACGACACCGTGTGCAGAATTCCGAGATGGCACCAAAGACGGGGCCGTCAGTGAGTCCATTAGTATGTGGGAGAAAGTATTCTCCTCGTCAGCAATGTATGTGTGTAGACGACAAATTTCAATGTTGCAACATTGGATTTCCTTGTGCGCGCGTTCAACTCATAGAGCTCTTGGATTCTTATCCTGGCCTTTTGGAACGATTGACAAACAGGTCTGAGGAGGAAATCCTTCATATCGGAGAGCTAGTACATCATTCCCACCATGATCAGAGTTCTTGCTAATGCTTTTTAGATAGGTAAGGGAGCTGCAGGCGCAAGAGGCGATGTCACGAAAATGTTGAAGTCTGCAATACTAGATTGGATTGCTCCGAAAGGACACACAGGGTGAGGTGGAAATAATGCATTATTCTAACCATGATTTTGCAAGTCCATTAGGGTTACTCCTTGGTTATGGTATGTCTAGAACAGCAAAAACGCGCAAATCCACCAATGAAGGATTTGTGGGAATCAACCCTTCAAAAACGCGCAAATCCACCAATGAGGGATTTGTGTGAAACCAACCCCCCAAAAACGCGCAAATCCACTGATCAAGGATTTGTGTG
>JRHT02000151.1:15897-90215 GCA_011800875.2 Suillus brevipes Sb2 | reverse complement strand
TTGAGATTAGAGGACTGCAGTGGAAAGACAAAGGATCCGGTGCCTTGGAAGGAGGTGATACCCAGACAAGACGAGCTCATACCTCCACCGTACCTACCGGATGGCCGTAAAATCAGGGAGCCGTCGAGGATGAACCGGGATGAGGCGACAGAATTGTTGGATTTCTGGTTCGATAGACAACAGAACTGCCGGGACGTCACTTTTGAGTTCTATGGATGGTGGAGCAAAGCTGACAAAGAGGTGAAACCACCTGTGAAAAAGACTGACCGGGCGGATCTTGATGCACCCGAGAATGGTCTGGGAGACGAGAATTCGGGAGGTAAAGGCAAGAGGGCGAAAAGGAAGCAGATACCCATTGTAGCTATGAATGACAGCTCCGACGAGGAAGATATCCAGGTCTCGAAGTCAAAACGGACGAAGATCACCCGCAAGTCTGAATCTCGGGTAACACCCGAAGATTTGGCAGACGAGTTCAAGGCATCAGATGCATCTTCAGACGATGAAGGCCCGCCAATCAAGAAGAGCAAAGCCACAGTCAAAGACAAGCCACGCGAATCAGGGAGGAGGGACGCAGCTTCAAAAAGAAAGACAAACCTGGATCCGGTGGCTGAAGAAGAAGACGATCGCCCGGCAGCTGGTGCACGGATCACGGCACCATCCCAGAAGGCCAATGAATTTCTTGATCAGTCTGCGTCTTGGGCACCGCCAACTCCATTGGATAATCCAAGACGTGTGGGCCCAGCATCTCGCCCGGGCGGTGCGTTTAAACGCCAATCCGGCAATGCTAAGGATGCTGGTGACACAGCCAGTTCTCGGGAGAAGGATGTCGTCAACAGCCGCACTGAAGGGGCATTGCCGATTGCTCCTAAGAACACAGTAAAGGTTCAACCCAAGGGCAAGAAGCGTCCTGCCGAGGACCGCTTGGATGAATCTCCGGCAAAACGCACCCGAAGCAAAACTGTGGAAGTTCTCCCAACGAGGTCTAAGAAACCGAACTCTAGATATGCAGTCAACTTTGTGAAGTGTTGAGCCGGTACATCTTTAATATTGATGCTTTACCTCGTTGCATTACAATGAACTATATACTTTGTATCTACCGCTTGTCATTCTCTAATGATACAATTACATTGTTTACTGTTTTCATCAATCCCCGCTGAAGTTCGATGAGCCGGTGCAGTTTGCACATGTCTTGCCCAATCCCGGTGATCCGATTTCAGGCGTCTGCGTATGAGGCAAGCACCTGTCGGTTTTCCATCAGGATATGGGCGGGTGCTTGCTCGGCATTGAGTCCATATACAGCATTTTCGATGATTGCGCGCATATGGTGATCCGCTGGATATTTATTCAGTTTCGTCAATGACAACAGCCGGATTGGTGGACTTACTCAAGTCACTGCCGATTGCCTTCATCTGGCGATTGGCCCGAAATGCCAACTGCTCGTCTACCGAGGGTGATCCATTCTCGGTCGGTGTGGGTGATGCCCGCCTGGTTCTGCGTGGTTCGGGTGATGTGAGATCAATGACATCTAGGGGTGGATCAATAGCTGCGATGACTGTCAGGTTTGAAGACTCACCTGATTGGGTCACACCATGCGCCGTCTCGTCCTCTTCTTCGACCTCTGATTTCATGACGATGATGTCATTGTCCATGGGATCATCGTCCGGATGACCGGTGCCCCACCCAAGGTCATAAGCCTGACCATCCTCGTTGTCGTCGGCAGTGACTTCGGATGCAGGGCTGGGTGCTCCCCATCCGAGGTCATAGGTCAGACCATCGTCATCCTGTGCATCGCCCGAACTTCCTACGTCCATACCAACTGCGGGTGCGGGGCTTTGTGAAACCCACCCAAGGTCATAGGCCGGACCTTCGTCATCCGGTTGTGCAGCAGGCGCGGCACCCCAGCCCATGTCGTAGGATGGACTTTCGTCTTCGGGCAACGGGAGTTCCGCATCTGCTTGTGCAATAGGTGCATCACCCCAGCCCATGTCGTAGACCGGGTCGTCATTAACACATGCGTCCGGGACTTCAGGGGGCGTGGATGGAGCTGCTGGTGTGGCCACCTCCCAGCCAAGATCGTACATTGCGCCGTCTTCGTGGCCTGGCATGTTGTCATCATGGCCAGCCTCGGGCGTTTGAGATCCCCATCCGAGGTCGTAAACTGGACCTAATGGGGCTGTTAGACATGGCTTCAGGAAGTGCAAGTGAGACTTACTGTGTGAGCCATCACCCGAAGTGGGTGGAGTCTCAGACCCAGATGGATCGAGCTCATCGATCATCTGGTCCTCGTCCGTCGAATCCATGGGCGGGGAACAGACAATCTCCGGATCTTGCGATCTGTCCCAGTCTTCATGGAACATTGCTGTGAAATTGAAAGTCAATTAAGTGGGTGGGAAGAAAAATAAATAGACAGCTCACATAACAGTTCTTCGATGTATTCATCTCGGCCCGAGTAGGCTCGGTCGTATTGGTCGGGAGTTGAATCACCATGGTCGTTCATGGTGTCTATCCGAACTTCCGGACTCATGTTATAACCTGTAGTATATAAGTCAATCGCTTCCAAAGAAGCACGAAAAAGAAGCACGACTTACGTTTAATTCCCCATCCGGCGAACCGATTTGAAACTCTTGGCGGGATCCAGTCTTCTAATGGGACGAAATCACCCCACCAGTCTGCAAGGGCATGTGTTCGCCTTGGGTCGTCGTCACACTCACCGGTTGACGGCTCACGTTGAGCTCCCGAAGTTCGGATGGGTGTTGCAAAGTGAACCCGGTGGGAGGTCATTGTGAGATTGTAAGGAAGGAAGATGGACAGGAAATGGACAAGTTGGGGATTATATAGGGAACAGCAATATGCGGTAGTGGAACTGTGGACTTAGATTATGCATTGACCATTGTTGGCCACGGCAACAGCCGAACTTCCATTGTGACGTAATATTGTGGGTCAGGGCAAAAGTTTAATAGACCGTGGGAATGGCCACAGCCACGCTGTGGCCACAATCGCAGTTCCCTATATATGGACCCGATTTTCCCCTACCGAACTCTATACTCAACCATTACCATTACCATGTCCTCATCCGCACACTCCAATGCCGAATTCGCTCTGGTCACTGACAAAGTCTGTCGGCTGATGACCAGGTCCAACAAACTCAAAGTTGGTGACCCGGCTGCCAAGACTTTGGCACATGAGATCGCTATGGCCTTGGTGAGTGATTTTTTTCAAATCTTGTGGTGATACTTAACTGGATTCGGATGTTCTATAGACGACCGCATTTGCCCAACATGGCAATGCCGCCACGTCATTCTCGCCCCTGCTCTTGTCCTGCGCGGCCGAGCTCAGAGACAAGATGGGGGCCAACGGCAGACTTGCGGCCTTGCCCGACTGGAACACAATCTCGGATTGTGATCCACAGATCAAGAGCCACCCCCTGTTCCTGAAAACAGTGGGGTATGCCCAGTCAAATTCGGCAATGCCACCTCCCGCGGTTCCTAGACCGCAATCACCAATGACTCCCACTCCCGCCACTCCCACTCCCGCACCCACACCAGCACCAGCACCCGCACCGCCCACTCCCGCACCCGCAGTCACATGGGTCCCGGGCAAGTTGTTTGTCCGGGGCAATGCTAAGCGCAGTGCGCCCATGCCCGACGATGACGACATTGTCGAGGTTGACTCCCAAGAAGCAGAGGACGAGGTCCTCCCGAGCGACCAGTAGGGCACGCCCGAAGCGTGCAAAGTCGGCTGCCATCGTCATTGACGATGTCGAAGACCCTCTGGCTGATCAGGTGGTCTTTGTCAAGGTGAGTAGTATTTTTTTCGACCATATCAACCAACTCACCCATATGCAAAATAAGACCAATGCTGGACCCCGGGAGAAACCTCCTGCACCCGAGGTCATCAACGACGATGCACCCGAGGTCTCGTCGACAGCCGTGGGTGACGACTCCGAGGGCACTGTACGCCTCTTTGGTATACAGTGTGAACGGTGCATCAAGGACGATATCCCATGCGCCGTCATCCTCGGGAAGAAACTGGGTGAGGTGAGGAAGTGCTGCCGGAATTGCGATGAGAAGAAGACGAAGTGCGTTCGTCCGACGCCCGAGCAAGCCGAGGTGCTTCGTGCCGCTGCGGCCCTCAAGAAATCCAAGGCCGCCAATAGGAAGACCCAGGTGGTGAGGCGCACCCGGTCCCGGGCACGCAGCACCCGTGCTCGCCCGCCATCGCCGGCATTGAGCGATCAAGATGCTGAGGGCGAGGATGATGCAGGTGGTAAGTTGGTTTCATTACCCGGCTGTGCTCATACTAACGTGTTAATATCACAGAAGAACAATTACCGATTGCCCCTGCTGCTCAGCAGGTTGTTGATGTCGATGTCCCGGAAATAGGTAAGCATCTCATCCTTGCCTTTGTATTGATACTGATTACCTTTCTTTCAGTGCCTGCTTCCTCCGATCACGTTGACAACGACGTTGACGTCGATGAACCGCCCCTCCCGACTTCCCCAGCTCACACACTTCGGGACATCACCACAGACCTCCCCGTCCCGGTTTCCCCGGCTCACGCGCTTCAGGAGGTCACTCCTGCACCACCCGCCCCTCAGCCCAGCAATCTGGACATCCTCCAGATGATCAACACCATGCGCCAAGAGTTTGCTGGCATGTGGCAAGCGTCCAGCGACCACGCGGAAGTCGTTCGCCGGGAGGTCAACTCCCGCGTTGATGAGGTAGAAGACCGCTTGACCGCCCGGATCACGGCCATGGAGAAGAAGATGCACATGGTTGACTTGGACACCGCGCAAAACGCTGTCCAGATTGGTCACATGGCCAATGCCTTGCGTATCATAACCCAGCCAGCGGGTATCTCGGCCATTGGTCCCGTCGCCGGTACATCTACCCAGGGCCACCCATTTGGTGACATCCCAACCTCATGGCTGGGTCGTCCCGCAACTGTGGAAGGTGATCTTCATCTTCCGGATGGTGCCTTATCCCATGTGGGCAAGCAGTACACTACTGCATGGGATCTATCTAGAGGTCCTGCAGCCAGTGGAGTTGGGGAGCAGATTGATGCCGCGGTTGAGACCGTCTCTAACCTCTCAAGCCTTTCATCCGGTGATGGATCTCCCGGTAAATAGAGTAGAGTACAATAGAATGTTTAGTTCACTGTTTACCATGTAATACCATTGACTTTGAATTGATTCTGCCATCTCCCGGCATTTTACACATGGTGTGATTCTACAAATTGTGTGATTCCGGATGTGTCGTGATTCTTCGGGAGTGATCACATGGTATATGCAACTGCCAATGACAATTCAACCTGACCATCCTTGTGTTTTGCTACAAATACTGCTCCAATGTAATGTCATCGAGACATGCAAACCTACCTCCGACACCCGAAGCCTCGATGTCACCGCAGACAATGCGATCATTCGTGTCTGCCCATGTATGAACACCCGGGTTCATTGAGTCAACCCCATTCCTGCTCCCCGGTGTCCACCATGGTCCATCATATACATCCATTTCCCTCTACCTGGTATGTACAACATCCTTTTGAACCTAGTTGTATATACTGGGTGTCAGATATACTGACATACAACACTTCCGGTTTGCTATGGTGTATTCCCGGGTATTGGAATCGTGTCACGGGTATGCACACAGCCCACCTGGGTCCAACCTTATCTTTCGGGTTTCTATTATCCGGGAATATACCCTAACCATTTGGGCCCAACCATGTCTGCCGGGTTCACATGCCAAGGTCAATACCTAGGTACAGGTACACACCCCACCCATTTGGGCCCCATCGCATCTACCGGGTTGTCCAATATTCGGGAATACAACCCACCCACATGGGCCCAACCGTGTCTGCCGGGTTGTCTAATATTCGGTAATACACCCCACCCACATGGGCCCACTCGTGTCTGCCGGGTTCACATGCCAAGGTCAATACCTAGGTACAGGTACACACCCCACCCATTTGGGCCCCATCACATCTACCGGGTTGTCCAATATTCGGGAATACAACCCGCCCGCATGGGCCCAACCGTGTCTGCCGGGTTGTCCAATATTCAGTAATACACCCCACCCACATGGGCCCAACCGTGTATGCCGGGTTCATATACCAAGGTCAATACCCAGGTACACACCCCGCCCATTTGGGCCCCACCGTATCTGCCGGGTTATCCAATATTTGGGAATACACCCCACCACATGGGCCCAACCGTGTATGCCGGGTTCACATAACAAGGTCAATACCCAGGTACACACCCCACCCACATGGGCCCAACCGTGTCAACCATGTCTGATATACCCTATTCGGCCCGCCCATATCTGCTAACATCACTGTCCTATATTACGTGTTCGGCCCAGACGTATCTACCGAGATGTTCATCACACACTGCATGGCTGGCCCAGCCATTTGTACCGGGTAGTGGTATACATATGGGCCCACCAACTCTACCGGGACCGTACTGCCTCAGGGCCCATCTCGGGTGACCCGTCTATCTCAGAAGAATCTCAACTTCGGTTGACCGTTTAACACGGGAAGATTTGACTGAATTATGTGGACAGATATCTCCGATGGCAGCCTGCAATGTCTACCGTGGCTTGCTGGCTTCTTTGAGCCAAACACTGAGCGACTGTTGTAGACAGACACTGGGGATTTTGCTGGCAAGGTGAGCGATTCAGGAGGTCCGGGAGGAGGAGATGGCGACGACGGAAGTTGGCGCTTCTTCCCAGCGGCTTTGGAGATACTATCGCCCCCCTCGTTGTCTCAGAGGGAGGTCTCTTGAATGTCCATGTTGTTGTAGGATGCCAAAAGGCCAGAAAGATGAGGAGACCAGTTGTAGGGGGGGCAGAGGATAAGAAGGGGGGGGCAGAGGGCAAGGTGGGTGCAGAGGATAAGGGGGGGTAGAGGGTAATGCGCGAGCAGGAGCAGATTGTTGCAGTGTTGTATCAATGGAAGGGTCACCACAAGAACCCCCAGCATAAGGTGTTACTGGCAGATATCTTGGAGGATGTTGTTGGCCATAATGCGAAGGTGGAGTACTGGAAGGATGGGTGTCATGCAGGGAATATGCGTGAGGAGGCGGCTGAGAGCTGAAGGTGGGAGACCATTGAGGGGTGGTGGTATACTGCATGGAGGGTCAAGCACTGACATCAAACTGTGTGGGGGGACCAGCCCCATCATGCAGTTGGACCAGGGAAAATAATGAGCCAGCATGATCAACCCCAGGTTTTGATGAGTACATTTTCGCAGCCATGGACGGATTGGCATGCCATATGGCATCCAGTTCCATGTACCATGGGAGCTCTAACAGTGCTGCATCTATAGCAATACATCAGCTGAGGACACAAAATTCAGGATGGAGGACTCACCCAATAGGTGTTTCATTTGCGCGCCTCTATCAGGCATCACACTAGCGCCTGTGCTGCCAAAAGACACCTTCAATTTCTTGTATTTCCCCTTAAGACTACATAAATTTTAGTATTTTTATTTAACGGAAGAAAAAATTGAAACAACTTACATTCTGATGTGATTGCAGACCCCGTCACAAAATTTCGTTGTGCTGATAGCATATGCATGACCGTACTTCGGGTGATCCGTAAAGATCAGCTTGGCAAGGGCAGCATAGACCTATCCTTTGTCCGATCCCGAAGCTCTATCATCGACAGTGGACATCGCTTTCTTGCTGTCAGAGTAAAATAACACTCTGCAGTCAGCAGGGTGCATGGTGAGATGATTGACAAGTATGTCAGTGAGAGCGCAGTCGCTCTGCCACTGGATAGTCAGGCGGGGTACATAATCTTGTGGGGGTTTGGTCAGTCCATGAATGTTTGAACCTTCATAATCCATCGTCCTCAAGGGATGCACTAGAGGGTTACCTTTCAAGTGTGCAGAACGATGGACACATTGATGAAAGGGAGGCATAGTTGTTTCAAACTCCGCCAGTGATACCAGCCTGACTTTCAATTGCAGTCATCGGCCGAAACATTTGAAGCTGTTTGGTGGTGAGTTAAACACAATTAAGCCAGCTTTCAAATCTTTAAAAATCTTATTCTGAGTACCACTATGAGTCATGATGAAACTGGAAGATCACAGTTTCCTCCCACAGTACACCTCAGGCTCATGTGATCACCATGCCATCTTGCACATCAAGCCACAGTGATGCATTTACCCACTTCCTTCATTCTTGTGGTGCTATCAATCCAATAGAACTGCCAAAGAAGAAGAAATGAAAGCCCGCTGTTGTCTCCAAGCCCTTCCTTCCTGATACGACCCTCCGGCATGGATTCTGACGCCCATGTTCATCGCTGAAACTTCAACAGCTGAAGCTCACACCAACACAATCACACACTACCCCTCATATCAAACTTTCTGATGATATCATTGCACAGACCATCAAATCTGTGATGCAACTCATGACACATGAAGTTTTCAGGAGAGGCACTATGACAATTGACAAAAATGCAAAAGTGATGCTGTGTAAGGTGATTTCAGACTCTGTGCCACATTGCTTCACGCCAAACAGTATGTTCTTGATACATTAATGATGTCTTATACTGATTGTTTTGTTTCAGCAATGTTTGAAGAGTTCATCACTGGCAATCATTTGTGAGATGTCATAAATGCATTGTTGGTGACATGTGGGAAATTTGTTGAGTTCACACGTGATGACGTCTTCAGCACCTATAGGCTCTTTCCTCCGCAACATAGCACTACAGCTCTGAAGGTCTATCACCAATGAGTTATCAAGAAAATCACCACCAAGGTCGACACACTCGTCTTTATGCACATATATGCCTTTGATCAGGTGATTTTCACTTCATATGATTTTTCTAATGTTTAAAATTCACAATTTGGCAGGACGGAAATGTTGAAATCAAAGCTCAGTTTCAAAATCTGTTTATAATGTCCAACATCATTCATTTCATCTTGTTCAGGTTGTGTCAAGAGTTTCTTGGCGAGTCTGAAGAAGAAAAAATGGAGAGATTGAAGATTGCTTGGGCACTCGCTGGTGTAGCAATGTTGTGCACCCTGGATGAACAATATGAGGACATTGTCAAGATAGACCATTTTGGAGAGTTGGTTCACAACCGCAAGTTTCTTGCGATTCTCAATGCACTGAGCGCCCTTTCGGTGATGAACTAGCAGAATTCAATGCATTTTTGTAGTACATCTTGAAGGTTGGTGCATCACAGGCACCTTCAGCTTCATAAACTACCAATACTTTAGCGCTTAGCATTAATGAGTTTGCTTAAATTCGAGTTGTAGTAGTCCATTGTTTTGTCTAGTACTACTAGTATGTAGTAGATAACACATCAATCACACTGATAGTCTTATATCTTGGTCAGATTTCACATATATTTATGAAAAACTCAAGTAAGGGTCCAAACATAACTATAATAGGTGTTTACAAACTGAATTTTGGCCTCTCAAACAAGGGCCTGACTGAAGTTACATATAGACTGGATGATAGAACGTGCAGTACCCACATGCACTTTCGCAGTTCATTGATCTGAAGGGCTCACCTTCATCGTATCTACTATTGTTACCTTGAGGGTGGACAATGATGGTCCAGAAGTGTGAATAGTATGTGCAAGGGTTCAGCCTTTTGTAGCCTTAACTATAAGCTCTAAATGTCAATTCAAACATAATGCATCAGGTAACACTGCAGGTATGCACACAAACAGATAAAATGCACATCCATGGCTGACAATATTATAGGTGTTACTCAAAAAACCTCCCACATCATTCAAGTCATCAAATGGCAGAACACTAGGAGCAAGGACTCATCAAACAAGGTAACTCCCTTACATTGCACTTAGTACTATGTCAATCAACTTCCCTAGGCAATTCTATTTGATGCTGTATACAGTGCTAGACACGAAGGATTATTAAAAACATACAGTGAAAGACCTCTCTCTTGTCAACCTCAAACCAGGAGATCTTGTATTGTTGGAGATGAAGATGACGCACTATTCAAAGAAGTATAATGATAACAAATGACACTCACAAGCTCAATACAAGATGATCACTATCTCCCTCTTGAATATCACAGAGATGTCAGAAGAAGATGGTCAAGGGAGTATGCAAATTGACGGATTAGCGATCTAAGACTATACTATTGACTGACAATGTATGAATTATTGTTGTACACTACACAGATGTAAATGATTTGATTTGAAGACCTACAGCTGACAACTGCCCTTGGTAAAAAAAAAAAAGATAGTGCGAACCAATGAAAAGAAACAGACAAAATTCGACAATCTTGACAACAAGCAAAATGACAAAAGCTAGTGAAAACAATTGAATAACGGCACACCAAATAAAAATAAAAATGCCAGATAAACAGCTGTTTCTACATTTCACCAAGGTGAGAAAATGCATGCATCAGAAAGAATGTCTTGATGCACTGAAAACAAGTATGGTGGATTAGTAAAACACGATAAGTACCAGTTGAGTGATTTCATACACCTGCTTCCATTGTTTCTCTGCTACTGACATATGGTCATACTAAAACCTTATGAGAACCTGAGATGCACACATGGTAAGCTGCAATGATCACATGGTAAAAAAAAAGGTCGAAGATGGAGGACCAGAACGTCTGGAGATTCGTATTCAGCGGAGCAGATAAATACCAGTCAATCTGATTGTTGAGCCAGGTGAACTGTTCAATTGACAAGTCACTGTATCCTGTAATGTCTGGGTTGGTGAGCATAGACTGGAGCTCAAAGAACACTTTGATATACTTAGTTTAAGCAAGATCAGCCTGGATTGTGATCATTAAGATAACACTTGCAGCTTTCAACTATTTTCTCCTGCAGATCCTAGGCACTGTTCTACTTCCATCAGAGTAGTATTGCTGAGCATCGTTGGCCATAAAATCTAGCAAACAAGAAAGGCCAATATGTGGAGTCATCGTCTTGCTGAGGTAATATTTGCAATTCATTCTTAAATCAGAAATATGTGGAAGAGACAATATATCAGCTATCCAAGTAGTAAGATGACTAAGAGATGGCATTGTGAGATCAAGACTATGTAGAGCTGCAACAAGTTGAAGTCAGCAATCAGAGTTTACTTATTTAGGCCATGTTTGGACATTGAATTACACTGATCTAGTGGTAAGTACATACATTTTTAAACTAGGAGCTTTCCTAACCATAGAATACTACAGCAACTGCAAGATCATGATATTACTACCATCCTCCCAGGCTCTCTGATCATTACAGATTCAGCAATTGTAAGTGGCACAAATCACTAGATATTATATTGAAGACTAACATTTTTCAAGGGGGTTTGGAATGCTACATTGCATACTGCGCAGGACCAGATCCAAAACAATCGCTCTGTGCTACATTTCAATCCAATTTAAATTACTGACGAAGATAAATACTGGCTGACTCTCATGATATTACAGAGGGAGCAGGAGGTGGAGAATATCTTGAGATATGTGGAAGAGGCTCGGCAGTTGCACTACATACCTTGAAAATGAATGATGAATCCTCTTTTAAAGATTCCACTAGATCTTGGTTTTGCCTTATCATGTCCCTCAATTTACTTGCTGAACCTATACAAAGTTTGAGTTAGCAACTGCACCACCATTTTAAGTTTACTGTGCTCATATGATGTGTGTTACAAGAGCTTTCAAATAATAGGATATAATATAAGTCAGTCCAAGAGTGCATAGATAACAAATGACTTACCATCTTGATTGCTAAAGGTGTTAATTATGTTGATGCCTTTCAATTGACAATCCTCATGTCAGGCCTCTTTTCCCAGCATTATCTCAATAGCAATGGAATCGATTCATGGTGCCTATGTGACAATTAGACAGTGGAAGATAGAAATTGTGGTTACAACATTGTCTTTGGAGACATAATCAAAATTACTGACTTTATATGATGATGGGAGCTATCCAAAAAAAATTAATCTTCAATATTATCAGGGCAGCCTCTTCAGTGTTGAGTAGTCATTTGGTCACATGAATAGCAGGCAAGTGTAAAAGTTGTCTGAGACAATGCAAATATGGTTCAGTCAGGGCAGCTTGTTTGTAACGTCATTTCCAAGAGGAACATCCAATTTCAGGTGCTTAAGTAATGAGTACAGTAGTATTTTAATAGTATATCAAAGTGCCAGGATAAAAATGCGCGAAAGTTAGACGGTGAAACGAAGAGATAATAGTCAGCCGGTAAAGGACAAACTAAGATCCTATAGGGCGCGAGTATAGCGTCGACCCTAGGGAACTGCTATTGAAGCTAATCCTTCGTCGTAGTGTGCGAAGGGAGTCTGTTGAGTCCTAAGAAAGATAAGCCGAAGCTGAAGGAACACCGTCGGTAAGTTAGCTGAAACTGTAAGTAGAGTAAGAACGTCTAAGTCCAATGCCACGGCAACTGCGGTAAAACTGCGGTAACTCGTACTAGGGGACTTTTGTAAGTCCAAACCGAGGTATACTAGGAAGGGCGAGTCGCCTGAGCAAAGGTTAAAGAACGCAAAGGTAAGATACCGCGGTAAAGCGGTAAATCCGGTAGCGGTCCGGGAAACTAGTAAGTCTGAGAGACGCGAGGTGCTTATGGTGTCAAGTACCGTCGGTCAAGGAATGGAAATCAAATGGACTGATATTCGCAAGGAAAGACTACTAAGTGAAACTACCGCTGCTGAGGTCCGGGGATGACAGGTAAAGGGGAAGTAAGTATTCAGTATTTACTACGAGTCATATATACCACTTGCGTGGATTACCGGAATATACAGGCGAAGGTAGTAGCGATAGTAAGTGCGCGGGGATACTCATATGTAACTTGCCTACCGGTGTGCGCGCGGCAACATGTAATATCGACTATAGGCGAATTTAGCAATAAGTAAACTCAAAGGAAAACGCACCAATGGAGTTAGACGGCAATGGACAGGACATGGGAGGGCTAGGCACGCGTTTCGGTAACTGCGCGGGAATGCGGCTTATGCTGAGTGAGACATGTTGGACCAAGGAAGTGGTAACGCGTAGACATATAGGGAAATGATGTGATACGAGGCTAGCGTATGCTTGATCGTCACAACGGAATCTACGGATTGCGAACCAAAATTTAAGTTTGAATGACTAACTCAAATTCGGACAGTGTGACTGTGCTACAAGACCCCTGTTGTGACTTCCCGCAATTAATCAAATGATCTTTCCAACTATCGAGACTCGTCTTCTCTTCCTCGCTGAGAGAATCCAGGAACAAACTGACACTGTCGAATATATTTTCGTTCCCATCCACCGAGAATTTATGCTTGGTGAACATTAGTTGGCCTTGTTCTAACAAGACACACTCAACCATTGTGCATGCAAGCAAATATGCATGATGTAGAGCCTCCCGGGGTGATTCGTGCACGGCGAGTAGTGTGTAGAGGTCATGGTTTGTGAGCCAGATCACCTTGAGGAGAAGGCAGAAAATGAATTTATTCTGGCATGTTCACCGAATGACAAGTGTCCCGTCCTGCAACTTAATCAAGTAATGATTTTGAAAGAAATGTGTGAACGTACCTCAGCAAATGAGTAGTCATGCATATAAGCATGCAGTGTCTCTCAAACGATATGATTCACTCGATTGACGCGGATTTGGTCTGGTGGAATATTGCAGTCGTGCGGCGGGAGAAGGTCATATGCCAAAACAATGTTTTGTCGGGCAAAGGTCATCATCGCTGAATGCATGACCATTACGGCTTGCCAAATCGTAGACACATCCTTCGGGAAAGATGGCCATCGCGTAAGACCTATTGTTTGATCAGCTCTGTAAGATAGATCATCATTAAAAACTTACCTTGAATACTCGGCACTAGGCGAACAGCCTTGTTGGTGATATCCTTAATTACTCATTTTTGATCAGCAGGAGATGATGCATTTGCATCACAAGTAAATATGATTCCTTTGATAAGCTCGCACACGCGGCTACGGATGTCCTCACGGGCTGCCATAGTGATATTGGGCTGGACTGTGGCAGAAGCCACTGTCACAGCCTCTGATGACGGGCCCGCTGCAGCCATGGGAGCACGTGTCGAGTAAGGTGGCAGTGTTGGCATTGGGGGCATACGTCGAGAGCGCCGACGTCATTCAGAGGATCTCGCTGGTCCCAAAGTCTAGAATTATCATTAAGTATTTAATTATGCAATTACAAAGGAAAAACATACATGTATGACGTTGGAATCCGGTATCTCATCTCCTGTGGGGTCAAGTGTCAATGCGCGCTCGGCATCAGCATCCTCGCCGAGCTAGTGGGGGATGGCGCTGGTGCTGTGAAACAAAGAGATAATAGTTAGCCGGTAAAGGACAAACTAAGATCCTATAGGGCGCAAGTATAGCGTCGACCCTAGGGAACTGCTATTGAAGCAAATCCTTCGTCGTAGTGTGCGAAGGGAGTCTGTTGAGTCCTAAGAAAGATAAGCCGAAACCGAAAGAACACCGTCAGTAAGTTAGTTAGAATGTAGATAGAAAAAGAAACGTCTAAGTCCAAAGCCGCGGCAACTGCGGTAACTTGTACTAGGGGACTTGTAAGTCCAAGCCGAGGTATACTAGGAAGGGCGAGTTGCCTGAGCAAAGGTTAAAACGAACGCAAAGGTAAGATACAGCGGTAAAGCGGTAAATCCGGTAGCGGTCCGGAAAGCTAGTAAGTCAAAGGAGACATGAGGCAGTTAGAGTGGTCAAGTACCGTCAGTCAAGGGATGGAAATCAAATGAACTGATATTCACAATGAAAGACTACTAAGTGAAACTACCGCTGCTGAGGTCCAGGGATGATGGGTAAAGGAAAAGTAAGTATCCAGTATTTACAATGGGTCATATATACCACTTGCATGGATTACCGGGATGTACAGGCAAAGGTAGTAGCGAGTGTAGGTGTGCGGGGATACTCATATGTAAATTGCCTACCGGTATGCACGTGGTGACATGTAATATCAACTATAGGCGATTAGCAATAAGGAATACTTAAGGAAAAATGCACCAATGGAGTTAGATGGCAATGGACAGGACATGGGAGGACGAGGCACACAGTTCGGTAAGTTAAGGCTCGGTCGGTAACTGTGTGGGAATGCGGCTTATGCTGTATGAGGCATGTTGGACCAAGGGAATGGTAATGCGTAGACATATAGGGAAATATGGTGATACGAGCCTAGCATATGCTTGATCGTCACAACCGCCGGGAACTCTAGAATCTGACGGTCACATGACGAAGTTGCCATTTTTGGAAGTGAATGTGGACGTGGACTCGGTCGGCCCCGAAGAAGGTGTGGACGCGTGGCCATAAAACAAAGGAGAATTGTGGACTGAATTGTGGACCAAACCATTGATCCCTATAAGAAACCCCTTGACCTGATTTCCCTCCTTCTCTCATACCACTACCATCCTAATGTCTTCTCCCACCTCTAACACTTTTGACTTCAACTCCCTGATTCACCCTCAGGCTAACCGCCTGACCGCTGAGTTTAACCAACTCCGGGTTCGTATGGAGGGCATCGCCAAGGCCGTCCCCAATGATCGTGAAGACCTCTTCTAGGAAAAGGAAGAATGGTTGTGCGAATGGCGTGACGTAACGGTAAGTTTTTCTATTCTTGGCTTCCTTACTTTGCGCTGACTTATGCTTTTGCAGACCAAGATGCATAATTGCCGACAGGACGCGCTGACCTACAATGTCAGCCTCTTCCTCACCGTTGAGGAGAGCGCGTTAGGTAACGAGGCGATAGAGACCGCCAAAATCTACGCCGGTCAAATCTCGGCGATGAAACGCCGTGCCAAAGAACAGGCTGCTGAGGCCGCCATGATCACCGCCGCAGAGAAGGAATGCACGCAGGAGAAGGGAAAGGAGAAGGTGAAGGACACTGATGATCCCATGGATGGGGAGGGTACTGGGGGAGGAGATGTGGATGGGGAAGGTGAGGAGGAAGGTGATGGACTTGAGGAGCAGCCCATGCCGCTAAGGAAAGGCCGCGCAAAGGTATTGTTGAGTCTCGTTTGCCTTGGTTTCTCTTACTTATCATTTTCCTAGGCCAAGACACCACGCATGAGCGTGAAAAGCAACATGATCTTCCATGACAAGGCATGTGCGAAGTGCGCGGCAAAGGAGGTAAAGTGCTACGGTCTCCCTGGTCATTACTGTAACACCTGTAAAGAGGCCAAGTTCGGTTGCATGCACTCCAACCGCAAGGCTGGTGAGTACATGTTTCCCCTCATCTTTTTACTGATTCTAACTCTATTCTAGCGTGCAAGGCTAAGTCTGCCGCAAGGGCATCCTCTACCACTGGTACCGCTGGTACCTCCAAATTCGCGGCAAAGGGGGTAGCTCCCATCAAGCTATCTGATAACGAGGAGGGTGGAACTATCGTTATGCGGTCTAAGAGAGCCCGCAAGGAAGTTACCGCGGTAGAGGAGGAGGCCGGTGAAGAGGAGGAAGAAGGACCAGGTGAGAAGGATGATGAGGAACTGCGGTTCCTCATGAGGGCAGAGCTGGAGCGCATGGAGGCGCGGTTCATCCAGGTGGAAGGGATGGTGAAGGAGATGGCTGTTGGCATGAAGTTTGTCCGTGGCTGCATGGACAGGGTGGAGAAGAGGAAGCACTGGGACTAGCCTCCTTCTACCTTAGTATACCCTAGACAAAGACCAATGTACTTCTTGTGTCTGTACCTCCAATGGACCTTTGTGTTGACTGTGTACTCCAGTGTGAAGATCCTAAGTTGCCACGCCTAAGTCCAGGTCCCCATGTCCATGTCCAATTACCGGTCCTAACATCCATTGGGTGCCTAAGGAATATAGTAAGGTAAAATGAGCGCGCAAGTCAAAAGAATCAAGGTAAAGGGAGACCAGTTTGCGGGTTGCCGCCTGGCTTATCTTCTTCAGTGCACTTCCTTCATCTATTCCTTCGGTATTTGGTCGGTATATCCTAGAATCCAAAGTGCATGGTGCACTGCCTCCGCGTTAGAAGAATAGAGGGTAAGTAATTGTCTTTGCGCTATATCAATCTTTGTTCGGTAATCGAAAGTCTGTGCGCAGTTAGTGCGTAACATAGGTATATGAGTGTGGGAAAATGTGAGAGAAGGGAACTGAGACACTGGTCGAAACCCGGGGTAAAACTGAGACTATTGTACTAGGAGCGGTAACTTGTTTTTGTTGTTTTTATGGTTTTTGATTTTAAGGAATGATGATGGTATAATGAATGGGAGGTATAGGGACTGTTGGTGATGTGAGGGTGTGTGTGCGGTTATTCATTGAAGGAGGGATCGAGTTCTTCATCATCTGGCTCTACGGCTTCTTCTTCTATCAGGGAATCCAATGCTTCATTGTCAAGACCTGTGATACTAGTGACCGAGACTCTTTCTTCGCTGCATGGGTAATAGGGGATCAGGCAAAAAGCTGCATAGCGCAGCTTGGATACCGTGCCATCAAGTTCAGCAAGAATATATGAACCGCCTTGGGTGCGGCGTAATACTACCATGGGACTGAGGTACCGCAGCTTCATCTTTCGACTTAGCTCATATTCAACCTTGGAGTTGTGTACCAGAACTAGGGTACCGGTTAGGAATGCATAGTCCTTGATTGCATCGGCGGGTTAAATTGTGCCGCAGGGTGGTACAGATTGCTATGGAGCGCTGTGTAGCACTCTGTAGTGAATTACGTTTCTCTGATGTGATGCATCGTAACGCTGTTCGAACTTTTTGATGGACTGGTATCTGGCCTTGAGTACTTTATCCTTGATACCACATAGGTCTTCTTGTCGTTTCTGAAGTTGCTGGGCACGCCATGCGATGAGGTCGGTAGTCAAGAATTCCCTTTGGCCTGGTAAGTCTACTAGAAAGGTACCTTCAGCAAGATCAAATGGAAAGATGGGTTCAACGCCATGGGCCATAAAATATGGTGTTAGACCGGTATCCTGGTGAATGGTAACACACTTGGCCCAAAAGACCACATGGACGGTTTGGTACCAATGTGGCTCGTCCCCCTCGCAACTTTTCATGATGACCTCCCGGACATCGTAGTGACGTCTTTCAACTATTCTGTTAGCCTGTGAATTGTATGGTGAAATGCGAATAGGATGTATGCCATATCTCCCTGCTAGGTCATCAACAGCTGCAATGAACGCGGGCCCATTGTCAGTAACGATTTCGGTAATGGGCCCCCACCGGCAAAGGAGTTCTTCAAAGATGAACGAGCTAAGGGACTTGGTATTCTCCTTTCATAACATACACCATTCTGGGTAACCAGTAAGTGCGCAGCGGGCTTGCACTAGACGATTGAATTCACCGGCTTCGGCATCATCATACAATCTAAGTGGGCTTTGCGAAAAATGCCGCCAGGTACTGGTACAGTAGGCGGTATGTGTAACCGAGTGTTCTGCCTGACTTGGCATTCGTAACATGTCCTAAGGTACCATTTAATATCGTCAGTAATATGAGGCCACCAAAAATGCAAGAGAAGTCTGGTTTGCGTAGAGAAAATACCCTTGTGACCGAGGTCATCGTGAGCTTCCCTTAGGATGCGGAAACACTTTCCTTCAGGTACAACCAACTGATGTTTGCCTTGAGGGTGTTGCCGCCACAGGTTTCCTTCAAGCACGAAGTAGCGAGTAGCGGACTGGACAAATGATCCATATTCTTCTTCAGTAATGCTGGCGGGTTTCTGTCGGTCTGTCAGAAAACATTGGATATCCTTCAACTTTGCATCTTTGGCTTCGGCTGCCTCAGAACGCGGTATTGCTTCGGTTTCATCTTCTGAGGTTACAGTACCTATGCAAGCCAAAAATGTAGGAGGGCGGGTTAGTAGACACTGAGCGGTTGCAAAATGAGGCTGCGGTAAGGTATGACATGTTCGGTCATTCAGAATCTCCATACCAAACGAGTATGAGTGGTCAAGCCAATCCTCGTGGTCATCTTCCTCTAGGGGATCTGCTTCAGCGCGTGGTCTCCTTGAGAGGCCGTCAGCACCGGTATGTTTAGAAGCGGGTACATGCACGAGTTCGAAGGAAAATAGAAGTATACCTGCAATCCACCTATATTGATAGTAGTGTTTGGCTGAAGGTCTGGGTTATTGATCATTCCCTTGATATACTTCGCATCTACCTCAACCGTAAGGTTGGTGATGCCGAAGAGGTAGATCCTAACCGCCCGCAATGTGCGGAATAAACCATAGAGTTCCAACTTGGCCTGGGAGTAATGGCTTTCTACTTCGGTGAGTGTGATAGACCCAAAACGGCTAGGGTAACGTTTGCCGTTGTCGCCTACTTGAAGGAGGATGAAACCAACTGCTATTACTGAGGTGTCAATGGCAAGGATAACTTCTCGACCGCAGGTGTGATCAATAGGCCTTAGTGCCGGGGACTGTACTATTGCCTCTTTCAGGGTTGCCATAGCCAATTCCTGGTCTTCGCCCCAAGTAAAGGGTACATCTTTGCGGGTGAGGGATATGAGAGTCCATGCAATCTTAGCGAAATCCTTGATGAAGATGCGTAAAACACCGCAGGTCCCTAAGAAACCCTGCACTTGCGTGATGGTTTTACATGTGGGCCAGTCATGGATTTTCTGCACCTTAGATTCCCCGGGTATGCGCCCTTCCATGGTACACATATGACCTACAATGTTAGCAGATGGAGTGGCTAATGCAAACTTCGAAGCCAAAACGGTCAATCCAACTATCCGTAAACGGTGAATGATGCGGTTTTGAACCTGCAGATGCTCCCATATGAAGCGGCGAATTCCTGGGTTTTCAGGTATGGTCTCATATGAGCAGTGAGCTCTTTGATACTGAGTTTTGACCGATTTCGAGGTAATATCATCGATGAAGGGAAGAGTATACTTAGGGATCTCGTCTTGTAAGACAAAAGCAATATCTCCTTGGAATAACTGGACGCCGTTTGCATGGCCCATAGGTAATGTCGTTAACCGGTGCGGTCCTAAGGGTGTACCAAAGGTGGTGAGGTCGCGGGATTCTTCATGTAAGGCACACTGATCATATCCTGAAAATAAGTCAATCATACCATAGACCGCATATCCCACAAAGGATTCGGCCAAATGTTCGACGAAAGGGGGAACAGACACATCTCTTATAGTTACCTTATTCAACGGCTGAAGGTCATGTACCAGATGCAGCGAGGTACCGTCTTTCTTGACAATGCAGAACCACCGCGACCTATAGGAGGCGGTTGACGGTTCATATACACCTGAGGCAATCTTTTCCTTAATGATCTTCACCACCTTTTCTAGGGTCGCAGGTGGGATAGGAATGTTGCGCTGAGCCCAAGGTATGTGCAGTATGGTTGGTATCTTGTAAGAGGGAAAGTACGTCTCATCAAGATGACCGCGCTCAGAAATGTCCCATGCAAAGGCCATTTCCTGCTCTTTGACAATCCATTGGACGAGCTTGTATTCTTCAGGCCATAACCATTTTGCCGGGTTGAGGCCTAGCTTGTCTGCTATTTCCTGGGTGAAATGGATGCCGGGTATGAAGTCTGGTGGGTGTGTCAGTAATATAGGCAGGTTGGTCAAGGGATTTTCTGGTAAGCTGCGTTGGACTCGGTATTCAGGAGGTGTTGTGGTGGGAACCATGCGGACTTTCTTCGCTACTAGCTTATAGATGAATGCCCGCGAGACCGGGTCTAGGGAATATACACTGTTGAAGGCATCTACAGAAACCTGGTTAATAGCCGAATGGGTAGAAGAGAGGTAATGATAGAATGCGGATAACCGCGCATAAGGGAAATAAGATGAGGATAGTGTGCTCTGTAAGAGCGGGTGATGCACGGTTAGTGTGAGACTATTAGCAGGAGTATAGGGTATAACAGAGAGAGAAGTAGGAGTGTGCGGGCGGGTTAGGATAAGTGAGTCTCCCCGCGCGAACTGTGGATCATCAATATCTAAAAACCCGTTCCCGACCCTTCTGAGGGGCACTTAGCACAACCCGGGCACTTCTTCAACCAAGGTTCGGTAGGGATACAAATCATCTTGCCGGTGTTAGGATCTATGAGTGTTATGTCCTGGTTGCCGCATGGTGAATCTTCGGTCTTGCAGCTGGTAAGCGTATGGAATGGTCTGCCTAAGAGGACGTCAAAGTTAGCCGTTTCAACAATCTGGACTTGGAAGAGCATGTTGCCCGTCCCAAAGTCTAGCGGTAAATTCTCTACAATGCCAAGGGTCTCATTGGTGGAAGTATTGACTGATTCCATCGTCAACTTGTAGTCTGGTCGAAGAGGTATTGAACCTAGGGACCGCCAAATCCTTGCCGGCATAATGATGCACTCTGCACCTTGGTCTAGGACACAGGTTAGAATCGGCCTTGGTAGGTTACTGCCCGAATACACCGTAGGGATTTGAAATGGTCCACTACTATACAACCGTCATCTGAACACTTGAGGAATTCTTGATTGCTCTCGAGATACTCCTTAGTAGACGGTGCACTGCTAAGCTCGTTGATTGACATAGCCCCAACGGTAACCCGCTTGGTGGTAGTCATGTCCTTGAACACTTTGCGCACATCTGTAGAAATCACGATAAGTTTCCGAATGGGTATACTAACACTGGTATCCAGCATGCGGTCTGTGATGCGCTTATCTGCTCCCTTGTCTTCCAGCGGGAATGTGTACCTAAATTGAGTCGAAGATTGGTTAGCTGGCTGTTTGTTAGATGCTGCAGAAGTAGTTGCAGCTGGTTGAACGACCGTAGCCTTAGGATTTGGTTGAACGTTAGGCTTCGATGCCGTGGCCTTGACTTGAGGCGAGGCTACCTCCTCTACCATAACGGTGGTTTTGGAGGATGGGCCAGGTTTTGGGCATGATGATACTTCCGCACCGTCAAAATGCACTGTCTTACCCTTGTCTGCTTTCTTGTTGGCTCGGTCTACCTTAACCGTGGCAAACACTTCTCTCGCCTTAATCATCTCGTGTTCTAGGCGCCTGACTTCTTCATCGTCGTCACTGTCTTCCTGGTGGTTAGCGCAAGTATGCATAAAGGCCGAAGGGTCAATGTCAAGTATTGTGTCACTTGTAGGTGCCGCGCGGCAAAACAAACTTCCCAAGACTGTGGTGTTAGAACCCGTGGCTGGGCCTTCATGCAGGTAACGGTCAATGCGCTGTTGGAATGTACTGTCTTCCCTTCGGTAAGGGATACCTCTGCCATCAGGCATGACTAGCTTGCCGCTCTCGTTCCATTTGACTTTACCCGCGCGTACGTACTCTTGCGTAATGTTCACCGCCGCAGAAGTAGCAACCAACTGTCGTGTTGAACTCCTTTTTGATGACTATACCAGGACTCTGTTGTTTAACCAACACAGATCGCCAAGCTGCAGCTCGTGCTCTACTCAGAAGTCAGTCGCACCTTGATGGCACACACTACCACACCAGGACACCAAGCGGTCTCCATCCCACATACATAGCCTTCAATGATATTCTGACATCCACAGAAAGGCGGGGCATCACACACGAGGAGTTTGTCGAGGCTGCTCTTGAAGATGTATTCGATGTGGTACGTATCTTTGATTGATGAATTGAGCTTAACTTTTTAACTGCTATTTTAGCTCACCACTCAAGATTGTCTCGACGGTGGTTTGTCCCTTCTTGTTCATTGTCCAGGTTCCCAGATCGCAGACACCATCTCTCCCGACCATGTCGCAGTTGACCTTTATGTCACTCCGCGAGAACTACATGAAGCATCCGAGCAGATTTGAGGAGATGTTTCTGTCCTCGTGCAGGCATTCTGTGAGGAGTTTGCAGTGCCTCATCTCAAACAATTTATGGAGCGTTGCCGCAAGGAGGATATCATAGCTCCACATCGCTACCGCCTCACTGACACGTGGACAAACCAACCCCAACCCCAGCATGACCAGCGACACGGTGACTCCTCTTCCCCACGCCCATCAATGCACGACTCCACCAGATACTGGTCCCCAACTACTCCACTTGACGACATACTAATCCCCGACGGCGCACAAACCACCTCAGGATGGGATTAATGTCTGATACACCAAACAACAACCCACCTCGAGAAGACTTCAGAATCTGGCAACAAAACCTCAGAAAGTCGTCTCACACATCGGAACACATGCTGGACCCGAACAAATTCGATCTCGCGTGCATTCAAGAACCATTCCTCAACCCCGTCAATCTAGCAAACACGTCAAACCTCTGGACCTACTGGAACGTACTATACCCCTCCGACCACCACACCTCTCCAAACCACACGCAGGTCATAATCCTAGTGAACAAACACCTCTCAAAAAACAACTGGCATATACTACCTATCAAATCATCCAATGTAATGGCCCTTGAGTTCACTGGAACTTTCGGCAAGGTGCGTGTATATAACATTTACAATCCATGCGATAGCAATCGCACTGTACACTTCCTGGAGAGACACATGTCCTCCCAACGTAACATACCCCGAACCGCTCAAGGCGGACAGAACCACACTAACGAACATTTAAACATTTAATCTGGCTAGGAGACTTCAACCGCCACCACCCCATGTGGGAGATGCCTCACAATAATCACCTCTTCACAGCAGCCAACTTAGATGCCGCAGGCCTGTTAATAAACTTACTCGCTACATATGATTTTGTACAAGTACTACCCCCAGCAATTGCCACCTTAGAGGCGTCTAACACAAAGAACCTAACCCGCCCAGATAACGTATTTTGCTCCCCAGAACTAGCAGAAGCAGTCCAACACTGCAAGGTAGAGTACCATCTTAGACCCGTCGTCACTGACCATTTTACGATCATCAGCTCTTTCAACCTCCGCCCAGAACGATCCCCTCCCCCTCCCAAACTGAACTACTGCCAAGTCTCCTGGGAAGACTTCAATGGTAAATTCTCCAACCGTCTCGACCATCTACCCCCACCGGCAGACATCACATCAGCGCACAAGTTCCACCAAGTGTTCAAAGCACTCACCAAGGCCATCGAAGAGACAGTAAACAAGTGCGTCCCCAAGACCAAATCGTCACCGTACTTGAAACGCTGGTGGTCCAAGGACCTCGACAAGGAACGCAAGGCAGTCCACAAAATAGCGCACAAGTCACACGCAAGACTGTCAAGCAGGAGGGACCCAATCCACGAGGAGTACCGGATAGCGCGGAACAAGTTCTCAGAGAGCATCAAGAGGGCGAAAGAGGATCACTGGAGGGAATGGCTCGAAGAACTAACACTCTCGGATATGTGGTCTTTTCACAGATACGCAGCGAGCAACCCAGCGGATCAAGTTCACACCCGCATCAAAACACTCCAAGACCCAGCAGCGCCGCCAGGAACCACGACGCAGGACAACGCTCGAAAGAGCGAGCTACTTTATGAAGTTTTCTTTCGTCCTACCCCAGCTAACGACTTTTTAGATGAAGAAGAGACATATCCCCCCCCCAGTAAGCGAGTTCACCCCAATCACTGACCAACAAATACACAGAGCAATCGCCCGCCTCTCACCACACAAGGCCCTGGGACCAAACAGAATCAGCAACATAGTATTCAAACGAAGCACGCATCTGCTAGTCCCCTTCATGGCACCCATCTTCTGTGCGACATTTTCCTTAGGCATTTACCCGGAAGCCTGGAAACAATCGACAACCATCGTATTACGGAAACCAGGACACCCAGACTACAGTGTCCCGAAAGCCTACCGCCTAATAACACTGCTTGATACCATGGCTAAGATCCTATCTTCCTGTGTAGCCGATGATCTGACATACTTAGCAGAGCAGCACAACTTTCTCCCATCGACACGCTTCGGGGGTCGTCCAGGACGCTCAACAACAGACTTGCTGCACCTACTAACCAAGTTCATCACAGATTCCTGGGCGTCAAAGAACAAATTCGTCTCGCTCTTGTTCCTCGACGTCAAAGCCGCATTCCCGAGCGTAGTAGTATCAAGACTCCTGCATAACCTACACAAACTAGGTATCCCACAAGAGTACATGGGATGGTACAAGAACAGACTTAACAGCCGGAAAACGAGTCTTGTCTTCGATGACTATCGCTCAGAACCGTTCAATGTTACAGGTGGTATTGACCAAGGGTGTCCCCTCTCGCCGCTAGGCTTCATCTGTTATAACCCTGATGTGTTGAGAATTGCTAACCCACACCCCCGCAAAGGTGAACTTAGTCTGGGGTTCCTAGACGATGTAGCACTTGCCGCAAACGGCAAGTCTTATGAGGAAGCTAACGGAAAACTAACACAGATGATGGAAAAGGATGGGGGAGCCTTAGAATGGAGTCGACTACACCATGCAGAATTCGAGCTTGACAAAACAGCACTCATTTGTTTGTCGAAACAACACATCCCCAGCGCAGACAACCAACACAAAACAGTCCCTGCCCCCCGACCTCCCATTGTTATACAAGGCCACACCATCCAACCGTCAAAATCCCATAAGTTCCTAGGGGTGATATTCGATTAAGACCTGAACTTCAAAGAACACGCGGCTTACGCCGCAGCCAAGGGTACCAAGTATACTCTCACCTGCAACTGCATGATCAAACTAACGAAGGGCATTCACGGATGCCTGATGAAGCGACTGTACAACAGCGTCATTCTCCCCAAAATGCTCTACGCCGCCGATGTATGGTGTTCTGGGCTGGTGCAAAGGGAAGAGGAAAAAAAGGAGGACGGGGAGCACGCAGCTTCGCTTCACTAATGGCTCGCACCCAAAGGATGGCGACCTTGATCATAACAGGGGGTTTTCGATCGTCAGCAATTGATCTTCTAGACTGTCATGCTAATATTCTACCTTTCCAGCAAGCCCTGCACAAAATATGCCACCACGCGACTCTCAGATTGTCCACCCTCCCAGAGACGCACCCACTAGCAAAAGGCATCAAGACCACCTTCAACTACTGCAAAAGGAGGGATTTCGCGAAGCAGAAACGGCATCCATCACCACTACACCAACTCTTCAACGAGTTCAGAATAGACCCAGGGAAGATGGAGAAGATCCTGCCAGTCCGTCACTTCCCCAAATGGGAACCGGACACGACCATAAGCATCGCAAAAGGGGAGAAGTACGCCGTGAAGGAAGAGAGCGAAGCCAAGGAGGACCTGAGGGTCTACTCCGACAGGTCAGCAGTGGATGAAGGAGTAGGAGCAGCAGCAGTTCTGATGAGAGGGACCAGGGTGACTAACGAGAGAAGATTTCACTTGGGGAGCGAGAAAGAACACACCGTGTATGAGGCAGAGATAGTGGGTATGATCCTGGCGATAGAGTTGTTGAGAGAAGCAGGAGGAGAAGGAACGATGGCCCTAGGCATGGACAACCAGGCAGCAATCAGAGTCACCAACGCCTTCCAATCACAGCCTGGCCACTACCTAGTCGACAAACTCCATGACGACCTCAAAACGCTCCTCCTGGAGAGAGACAGCAGGAAACTCACCATCAGATGGACTCCAGGCCACATGGGCATAGCAGGGAATGAAGCCGCAGACGAATGTGCAAAAAGGGCAGCCAGGGGGGACGCCTCGGAAGGCCGTCTCCTCCCCAGATCACTCCAAACCAGCCCAAACCTCCCCACCAAACTACCACACAGCAAGGCAACGGCAAAGCAAACGTTCAATGCGAAGATCAAACCTGAGGCGAACCTCGCTAACACCCGGACTATTAGCAAAGACACCGCAACCCGATGATGCAAATTGATAATAGTAAATAGTGTATGTATTGTCAACTATAGGGCTCCGCCCCACCAGACAATAAATAAGGATACCAAAAAAAAAAAAAGTGTCAAGCCTACACCTCAGGGTGGCTCCAGAGCAAAAGCTACTCCTGCCTCCAAAGCGAAAGCTACTCCTGCCTCTAAAGTGAAAGCTACTTCTGCATCAAGTTCTTCAGCTAAAGGAGGCAAAAATGCAGTTAAAGGCCTAGGATTGACTGCAGGAGAAGAAAAGCATCTCAAGGATTTGGCTCAGAAGAAGGAGAAGGCAGCTGAGGACGCAGCTGAGGTTAAGAAAAAAGGTAAGTATTCTAGAATTGAAAGACCATCACTAACTTAAAGTCTCAGCCTCCAGAAAGTGTACTACTGATTGTCTCTTAGAGGAGGCAGGAGAATATGAGGAGAGGTCTGATGAGGACTCAGTATGCGACAGTCCGTCAACCAGCTGTCGTCGCCTATATTCCCCTGAAAGGAATGATAAAGGTAGTAACATGGTAAGAATGATTTTAGATGACTTGAGTAGCGAGAATGAGGATGAGGATGATGGTGTTGATGACTAGGTTGAAGA
The DNA here is from genome assembly GCA_011800875.2 of Suillus brevipes Sb2. Classification (NCBI taxonomy): domain Eukaryota; kingdom Fungi; phylum Basidiomycota; class Agaricomycetes; order Boletales; family Suillaceae; genus Suillus; species Suillus brevipes. The sequence continues at coordinate 63,016 of JRHT02000151.1, read as the reverse complement.
GGGCGAGGATGAGGACTACCAAGATCAGAAAGGGGAGGTCAGGGAAGAAGGGGAAGAAGGGGAGGTGGTGGATGAGGTGGATGAGGGCATTTAAAATGAGGATGAGAAAGAGTTTGCTGAAGAGGAGGTGAGTGCTCCAGCATACTAAAAAGGATTGGACTGACTTTTTAAGGAACGTATCAGACAGTCATAGGCCTGAAGGAAGAAGACCATGAATCCAACAAGCCCTTTGCTAGCATTCCAAGGAGCAAGGTGAAACTCAGCAACCTGAACAGCCCGCGTACCAAGTGCATAGCTATCTCTGCTCACAAGGCAATGCGCCTCCATGTAGCCACAGTTAACAGCTTTCCTTCAGTTTTGGACAGAGAGGAGCTCTGCTGGGACTTACTGGTGTCTAGCACTAGGGACAGTGAGGTGTTGTGGGAGAAGATGTCGCTCATTCAAAGTAATGAAGACTTGGAAACTTACTTGATAGACTATGTGAGTATTTTCCTTCAATGCGCCTCAGTTGCTCATTTTACACTATAGACTTAGAAGGCTGCTGGCCAACTCAGAGGGGAGTTTATAGCCAAAGCACACATCAGTGTCCCCAGTACCTATGGAATAGGAGTGCTCAAGCATGAGGAGTTGGAGAAAACTATTAAGTGGATGTTGGAGGAGGCGAGATTCATATATGGAGGAATTGATATCAAGATAAGTGTCCTATCTATTGAAATGCTTAAAATGTGCTAAAGCTTGAAATTGCTGTACAGAATCTCATATATGATGAAGCTTCTCCCCTCTAGAACACCATCTTCAGGCTGCTACTAACTGCACAATGGTGGGGTCCCAAGGGAGAAGGAAGAAAATGGGGGCAGAAGAAAAATCCATTTTTCAACAATGTACCTATCCTTACTTTGATATCAAGTGCAGTGAGACTTGCATCTACCTTATATCTCCTCCACTCATCACTGATGAAACTTGAATCCACAGGTTAAATGTGTTTTATTAGGTATTATGAGGAGACATCCCATAGACTTTTCTGAAGCGCGCTTCAAACCTAGGTTTGATTTTTATTTACTTGTAACATCAGTCAGACACTCATCTTTCTGTTGATTTTTTGTTAGATGGGATTACTATGTGACCCTCTTGGAGAAATTTAAAAGGGGATGTTCTAGCTACCTAGACATGGTTTGGGACGAATTAAAGGAAGGGGTGTGATGCATAATATTGTTTTTTCCACTTTAATTTTACTCACTGTTTGAAATAGGAACAGTAACATTCCTGGTGTAGCTGAAGATGCCCCTACCACCACTTTCAATTTCTCTGCTCTGGAGACTGCTGGACACGCAGCAAAGACTAGGAAATCTGGCACTGAGTAGGAATACATATTTAGTAATATTTGATCAATATCATTTGTTTGTGTTGCCTTTTTTTTGTAATTTTTTCAAATAAAGTCGATTTCCAAGTGAAAAATAATGCATTAAAAGACAACTATGGATGGTTCAGAGACAGCTGTGTCCGAGCACATCGCTCTAAGAGCAAGAATTGCAATTAATGTGGAGGCTCATAATAATAGTATTAAATGACTCTATATGTCAATTAGAGCCAGTTGACTTGTCTTTTTTTGCCCTAAGGGATATAAATGCTATATTTGCATAAATCGTGCTCTTTTTGCAATTAGTACAAATACCATTTTTCCTGATGTGACATGATGGTTTGAGGATATCGGCGGTCACATAGAGGTGACCTTAAATCCAAGGCAATACAACAACTGGTAGTCCTTTCTTCTCTAAATGGTCTACAAGAAATTGTCTCACAGTAGCTGCAATGGATTAAGCATTGTAAATACATGAGAAATCAATAAACTCACCTAACACATGGAATAAATATGTTCTTATTGCTATCGTATACTGTGGTACACCCATTTGTCCAACACCCATAGCTTTTATGCCCTCCTTGATTCTATCAATCGTATCGGAGAAGTTTTGTCTGTGCGCTGGATCAGGCATGGTGCTGATACATCTAGATGAGCCAGCATTGATTTCGATTTCTTCCTCTTCATTGCTGTCACCTTCATTTGCTTCGAGGTTGAGGAATGGGTTCTGTGGATGCATAAACTTATGCTAATTGTATCTGAATGAATAAAAAAACATATCTTGCAAGAATAATGAACACGATTTTGTACTTTGGGAGCAGAACTGAATGAGGGATCGTTTGTTGAACTTGAGGTGTCCAGTATGTACTTGCTTCTTAACGATAGTAGATTGGCCAATGCCAGTTCATTGTCGCCGTCACCAGAGAAAATGGCAAGTTTGGCTTCTCGCCAATTGTCAGATCGATATCTATCTCCCAGGTATGCGGTGAGCGATTCCTCCATCTGACTATAAGTCAGATCTGTGGTTAAAAATCACTCGAAGATTTGCCAAGCGCCAGGATCTGTCAACACTGATGAATGTATAAGTAATGAAAATGATGAGACAGATGTATCATACCTTTCAATCCAACGTGTGATTCCTTTTCATCACATGATACTTTTGCCCACTTGTCAAGGATCTCCACCTCATCATCCCCAAGTACTTCCTCAGCCTCCTCATCCTCACCTCCTCCTTCGAAAGTGAGAATTTTCTGAGGCTAAGAAAGTTAATGCTCATTCGACCAACACAATGAATGATGTCTTACCTAGTCCGTACCTGATGACAGGCAATCAGACAGGTACTTTGTGTGGACGACTTGGAAATTTTGCAGAGACAAGGTGTCATCTTCGTCGCCTGAAAATAAAGCTGTTGTTGCCTCCGCCCACTCTTTTACAATAAAGGTGTCTCCCAAGTAGTCAGTCACCTTGGCAAGTGTATCACTGTAAGTGATGGTCAGGGAAGTGAGGAAATTCTCCAGAATAGCCCAAGCATAGCAATTGCATAATGGCGATTGGGAATCTGCTGTATTGACATTAGTGATAATGTTAATGTCAACTTGATTACAACTTACTTTCATGTCTGGCACATTTTGTGCTGGGCTTGTCATTAGAGTTGCTGGATGCGCATTTTGACATTCTGTAAGTACAGGTACATTAGATCAAACTAACACAAAGTATAATATGTCCTATGTACTCAATTCAATTATATGTAGTGTGTGTGTAGTGAGATGATGGAAGAAAAGACACCTACAATCACCAAAGTCAGAATTTTATAGGGAACACCGAGTTGGGATGCTTACCAAGACATGCCTGTGGACAGGTGGCGTCATTGTGGACTGTGAGCGTGTCATGTCACATAACCTGCAAGCACACATTAGTAATGAAAAAGCATTATATGTGGACACTTACAAGACATGTCAGTGGATGCGATTGACAATAGGTGCATGAGCACGCGCATTGTATGCAAATTTATTAATAGATCCCTTGCATGATTTTATAATACATTCTATTTATGTCTACATATATAAATATAATACTGCATCATTGTATGTGGGGGGTCGGAAAGAAGAACACTCTGAGAAGTCAACATTATATAGGGATGACCAATCAGGATTGAAACTCAGCTCAAAATGACTGGCATACACTGACAGTAGATTCCTGCAGACATTGAAAACAAGTGGTGTTCCCTATATGATGCCCAAGCAGGACATCTAACTTCTCTTTTCGCACCACCAATTACACTACAGTACATATGATAGAATACTACAGTAGTCAATACATTATACTATATATTGATAATGATATTCATTGACACACTTTCATATAAACTAATTGAATTATTTCCTTGTCATCGTTGTTGGCCACACCATGCTTGTCGGCCATTTCCTAATCATACAACATAATGAATGGTCGTTGGATGGAGAAATAGACCCTTCGCGCCAATTTCAAGCAGGAACGATCCTAAAAATGCTGAGACTAATACTTACATTGCACAACAGTGAGTGCGTTCCCACCATCACTCAGTACTCATGGTTTGACTGAAGCAAGCAAAATCCAGCACTTGCAAGCCCAAAAAGGTTCCCCCCCCCACCTGTGGTCATAACAGCCACAGTGTTTCATGCTTCCAAAGTCGCACAGGCTGCATCCAACCTCAAGAAGGACAACCTATTATTATTTCACCAGAATACTGGGGTCCCCAGCCCCAAAGTCACTCTGCTCCAACCTACAAAGTGGCCAAAAACCCTCAAAGGCAATGTATGAAAGAAGTGTCTTTTTAACTGCATCAATCGCGATGTTGGAAGATGAAGGAAGAACATGCCAGTATACCACCTGTAGGGAGTACACCTGGCGGCACTTCAAGCATGTCTCAAAAACTTGCACAAGGAGGAAGCCCAGCGTGTCATAGATGAGATGCAGGCCTGGGAAAGTGATGGTGCGTCTGGCCTCTTCCAGAATGACGATGGGAACACACTTGTTGTATATTTGCTCGAAGGCAGAACACCGACGATAACCAGGTAAGTCATTGATAAGTAATATACATTACAAAATACTAACAAACCTTTTTTGTAGGACACTGATAAGCCAAAATTCTGTTACTACTTACCCGGTCCAGACATGCCTTTGGCCATGGGACGATCCGACATCTACCTAGACCAGGCTGAACTTGATGGTGAAGACGTCTACTACAATGGAATTGGGGTAAGTTTTTTTTAATTAGTGATTATAATGTTTTTTAATTCCTACAAAAACTAGGATACACTGCTTCTGAAAACGCTTGTAGCAATGCAACTCCTGGTGCATCACATTGGCATGTATAAAAATGACCGAGACGGTCGACACAACAAGGGTAACATACTTTGTCGGTACTCATTGGGCAGAGGGCCGCCGTGCGGTATTGCCGCTGCATCTGAATACAGGAAAAGTTTCATCCTCGATAGTGTACCATGATAGCACATTCAGGTCAGAGACTACAGGGGTTGTGCACTTGGTGCACGCTTGGCGTAAACAGGGACGTAAACCTGAAAAGGTAGGCCACAACCGTGTATATTTCTATCGTCTACCTAATTTATAATATTCCAGCATGGCATTCACCCCTCTTACGATATGTTATCTGGATGTTGCGGTATCCAATTCGTTCATTGTTACTTCAAGGACACAGAGGAGCTAGTGTTGGTGTTGGCCGCCATGTTTTGGGTGTCGTTTCCTGAGTTTTACATGAAATATTATCACACCTTCCAAGCTGGAAAATGGACAGTGGTGGACACGGGTCCATTCCTGGGCAGGGCAATTGTGTGGAAATTGATGTATGCCCTCACCAGACTGGCCTAGATGAGGGGCCAGCCGCCATCTTCCTGATGGGTAACTTACTGGAGGGGAATGTTACATTCCTGACCTCAAACTGAAATTAATGTAAGTCTTTCCATTGTTTAAGACAGAAGTCAGACATATCAATTAAAGATATCAGCCTGGTGAGGTGATCATCATGATGTCGGGCACCTTATACCATGCTGTCGGTGAATGGACTCCCAACCGCGGAGTTTTTCCAAATGGAATAATGCCCGGTTGCATTGGGAATGTATTTTTTCTTTCCCCACAGCTCATATGAATATTTGAAGGACAAACCCGAGGGTTGATGTGCTCAGACAGCGGGCAGTCAATGCCAATAAACCCGCTTCACAGATAGATAGTTTGGGTAGTAAATTGACATTGTTCATGCAATAGTGTTTGTCAATGTCAACAAGTTTTGTGTATTAGAAAAGCATTGACACCCTCGAGAATAAGGTGGTTGTCTTAGTAGAAGCATGAGGAGTTTGGCAGGAACTGTGTTAGATATGTAGAAGGCCTGCGATAACAATTGAACTTGTTCTTGAATTGATTAAATGAGAAATTTGAAGTAGTGAGATGTTATCAGCTCTGTCAGAGGACTAGGTATGAACTTGATTTAGCGGCATGGGGGGAGGGATGGGAAGCGTCAATTTAATTCAAAAGTAAAGTAATCGTCGTCATTAGGGTAAAAGTAATGAGGACAGGAAATCATTAAAGATGACAAATCCTTCAATAAGGTTCAAATATGGTTTCAAAAGATGAATCCAACTTAGAATTAAACCCGCAGCTGTCATGCCAGCATTCTCCAAGGCCAGTGACCAGACTGAGAGCTCTGAGTCTCAGCTCCTGAGAGAAGCGAGTAAACAGATACTGCATGCACCAGTGTGGGGCTGCCAGTGGAGGAAGAGCCCCATGCACTTCTGGCGGCGACTTCAAACACCTCCATTTTTGCAGTTGCCTGCCCTGAGTTCAGTTGAGTGCATGCATTCCTCAGGAGGTTGCCTATAATGCAAACCCTCCACAATGGTACTCATTAAGCACTCCATACAGTGAGGAATCTGGGAGAAGCAGACAGCGAGTTGAATAAAGAGTTGGGTGTAAGCTTGCTAAAAGAGATGTGATCAGCCACTGTCATATCCCGTACTCTGGACCCTATTTCCCAGCCCTATTGTCACCATTCTTTCCATTGTGTATGTTACACCTCAGTAGGATCAGCCCTGCTACCTCCGTCCATCATCCTACTCGATATCCAGCCTTCCGAACATCTGCAACCAGTCTGTACCCCTGACCCCTGAATCTTCGGATCTCCGGATCTCCGGACCTCTACATCCTGTCCGGATATCTCTGGACCATTTTCCCACGGTCCGGCCATATCTCCATTTAGTCACCACCGCTTTTCCGGTCCTCGGATATTGTCATACCCCATGCTAGAATCCATTTCCCCTATATGCCCAGATTCCTCCTGACAGTTAATATCCGACTCCATTCTGATCCCTCCGTTAGTCTATTCATTTCCTGTTCATTTAACTCATTCCCTTTGTTCCATTTCATATCCGGCTCCACTCTTGATCATTCCGCAGTATACTCTTTTGTGTTAGACTCCCTCGTACATAGCTTTGACTTCCGAAGACTGCGCTTCAGCCGGATACCTGTTGGGAGTACTACAGTATATAAACCCTCTGTAACCCGTAGTATTTCCTTAGTTCGAATATTACAGTTATTCTCCATCAATGTTGCTTCCATCTCCGAAGCCTTAGGGATTGATTCCCTTACACTCCGACCCTACCTTATGGTAGTCCTTCCTTATCCTTGGCTATTCCAGACATCGTCTGGATAGCTATCCTTTGTCCTTCGTTTATCCTGGACTACTCCGGACTTCGTCCAGATAGTTGTCATTCGTCCTTCACCCATCCTGGGCTATTCCGGACCTCGTCCGGATAGCTATCCCTCGTCCTTCGGCCTTAGGCCTTCATCCATCTCCTGTCCTTAGGCCTGCATCCTTCATTCTTAGGCCTGCATCCATCCTTCGTCCTACGTCCTTCGTCCTACGTCCTTCGTCCTACGTCCTTCGTCCTACGTCCTTCGTCCTACGTCCTTCGTCCTACGTCCTTCGTCCCGTCCTACGTCCTTCGTCCTACGTCCTTCGTCCTACGTCCTTCGTCCTACGTCCTTCGTCCTACGTCCTTCGTCCTACGTCCTTCGTCCTCCATCTCCTTTGTCCTCCTTCCATCCTTTGTCCTATGTCCTCCATCCTCCGCTTATCCTTCGTCCTCCAACATATCCTCCATCCAGACCTTGGCTTAATGCCTTCGTCCTGTTCAATCCTTTATCTGTTCCACTCTCGGACATGTTTCTAAGTAGTCCTCCTATTTCCGGACGTACGTCCGGATTTAGTTCCCGCGCTCCGGATATGTTTCCGGACGAGTTCCCGCAGTCCAGATATCATGTCTGGACTTTCCCATGCTTTTCCGGATGTCCATTGGGCACTTCACTAGAGTTGCCTTACCTTCGGAGTTCCACTGGACTTTGTTTACACAGTCTTTCCATTTCCGGACGTCTGTCTGGATTAGTTTCCGCACTCCAGATATGCTTCCGGACGAGTTCCCGCAGTCCGGATATCATGTCCGGACTTTCCCGCACTTTGCTGGAAGTCCATTGGGCACTTCACCAGAGTTGCCTTACCTTCGGAGTTCCACTGAACTTCGTTAGATGTCCTCCGGACTTCATTCTGAAATATGGGGCATGTACTCGGATAAGGGGCACAGCGCACGAGCTGAGGCCAAGCCCTTCCTTCCTAACAAGACCCTCCGGTATGGGTCTTAACAGCTACCTTGTAACAAGGAAATATAGTGAGGGGGAAATAGGCAAACATCAACAAATATTATTAAAGACATTTATAATGGCAGAAGACCTGGAGAATGACAGAAAGGCCTAATGCCAGAAAATTGACTAGAAGTAGCGAACTCATCAAACTACCACTGAAATGTAGCTTTCAACCTCTCTATCTCTGAGTTATCGAATGAGGCCTGATCCTGCCCTTCGACATCTCCGGTGTAGAGACTCTTTCATTCCTGAGCTTACATTGACAGCTTTTTCATAGTTTCACTTACCTTCATTTTCCCTTCATTATGTTTGCATTTTTACTGCTTACATAATCACCAAATCTTCGCCCTATTCCTCCACCATTAGCTGGACTTTCAGTTATATTTCTGACAGCTCTCCTTCTAGAATTAGCAGCTTCCTCAGATTTGTAGCTTTTGTAGTTTTTGCAACTTCACAGCTCACTACTTAGCTCCTGATACATAGTCTTTTCTTTTGGTTTGGAGTGATCACTTAGCATTCTACACACACACTCTCTCTTTCACTCTCATTTGAGCTTTGGTAGAGTCATTCAAGTCCTTTGGGCTCATTCTACCCACCTGCTTCCTTTACTGCACCTATCCTTTGGAGCAGTTTGTTGTTCTACACCAATTTGAGACTGGTTCAACAGGTGGGTCATGCAGACCGACAGTGAACATCATTTCCCACAGCAAAACATGGGGGCCTCTTCTAAAAGTAAGAGGGCAGAAAAGTGGCGTCAAGAATACAGAGGAATCGACATCAGGAACAACACCTTAATTGCAGGTGGGCATCTACCCACTGTGCCAGCTGGGGTACTGCTGCTCTAACTATAATGTTAGAGCTTTTGTCGAAGAATCTGCTGCAAACGTGTGGAGGGAGCGGGTTTTGTGAAGGCATGAGTGAATAGCTAGGATAAGGGGGGTCACGGCAGCTGGGAGTACAAATGACAAGGAGCAGGTTGTGCTGTGATGTGCGATGGATAGGCCAAGTGCATTGAATGCGGGACACAAGGAGCTGATATAATGACTGAGGATGCGTAGCCTAGGCTGCTATGCTTGCATAGACAAGCATGTTTGATCCAAGAGGAAGCAAGGAAACAAATCCATGGGTCGCGCAGCAACTCGGTTGAAAGCTATGAAGCACGCGAAGCTAAAGAACATCGCGTGCTATAGGCACGCGGGCACAGGAACGCGAGACACGAAACACGAAAAATGAAAAATAAAACACAAAACACAAAACACGGAAAATGCGAAAGTGCGAAAATGTGGAAAAGTGCAATGCAATGGATAAAGGCTCAATGAATATGGGAATAATGTGCTGCTAATAGCTTCTAAATGTAGCTATGGACATGCTGATAGGTCAAGTAAGGGAATGCAGTAAGATATCTAAAAATGCGAAAAAGTGCGGAGCTATATATCTAGCTAAGCACACTAAGCGAGGCTAAACCGAGCCGAGTATGCAATATGTAAGTAAGGGTCCATGCTATAATATGGCACCATAATGAATAAAAATGCGAAAAATACATACCAGTGAGACTTGCTGAACTATGGATGGATGCTGCTGGATGATAGGGTGATAAAAGTGCGGGAAAGCAAGTGCGCATAGGGCGCGGGAAAGTTGCGCAAACATTGTGTCGCTCTATAAGGCAATGGCTAGGGAATGCACAGCTGCAAGTTTGTGCTTTTGAAATTGCGAGAATTCAATAATACCCACTTATAGAGATGCGAGTCTCTACAGTGGGAGGATTAACTGCAAGGACAGCATGGAACATTGGGCTTGGAGAGGGAGCGAGAGCCAAGAGAAAATCTCCAACCTTCCAAAGGGATGGGCATACAGTTGCAGCAGAGGGTTTGAAAAGCAGGCCAGGTGATAGTGTAGCTGTCTGTGTAAATGAAGTGTTAGCATTGCAGCCATATAAAAGAATATGTATACCTTGAGGCGTGTCGGTAGAAGAAAATTATGCGCAGCATAGGTTGATTTCACTGCAGATGACCCTTGAGTGTAACACCGGGCGTTGTTCAGATGAACCCTGCAGTTAGACGAGTGTCATTCAGATGAACCCTGTAGGTAGGTGAGCGTTAGGAACCCATTGCGGATCTGGAGCTTGCATAGTACCAAGATCTAACTAATACCTTCAGCCGACACAGTGACGCAACGTCAAACCAGTAGTAGGGGAAGCATCATCAGACATAAAGGTGGGGACAGAAGCTTCAAGGGGGTGAGGACACTCTGTGATGGTACATGGATGTTGAGGAAGAAAAGGAAAAAAAATTACATAATCTGCAGGGCGTGTTTGCTTGTAGGGATAAGCTTTGGAGACCACAGGAATATTATGGCAGAATTTAATTGGGTCACTGTCAAGGTCGTACTCAAGGACTATCGGATCTGAAGGGCTTTGGCCTCAGCTCGTACGCTGTGCCCCTTTCCCGAGTATTGCCCTGTATTTCACAAAGGCTAGACTATCGTGTCCGAAGGTTCCGGACGTATAGTATATAGATATCCGAAGGTTTCCGGATATCGGATAAGCATATAAAGGCTAATCCGGACGAAGTCCGAACTAGAAACTAACAGAGGTAGACTACCCGAAGGTAGAGCTGAATACATAGACTTAAGTCTCGGAAGTTGACAAGAGTAAAGACTCGAGTCTAGAGTATCGGAAATGAGCAGAACTATAGTTGATATTCGAACTGAGGTAGTATCGTATGTTACACAGGTATATATACTTGAGGATAGCACAGGAAATGTAAGTAATAGTCGTCCGAAGCTATGTACGCGACATGTGGAATGTTATGGTGAAGTGTCACGGATCATACTAGAATGAAGACGGAAATGAAAAGGCAGTACGGATCAGTAATGGACAGAACACGAGAATAACCGAGAAGCGGAAGCATAGGAATACTGAATAGAGAAAGGCTATGTTAACATTATATGAACAGGAAATGAATTAGAAAGCTTATCATATATGGATCGGAAGTGAAGATAGAATCAAAACGGAAATGGAAATGGATCTGAGTATCGGATCTGATCGGATCTGAGGTCTGGAAGTCCGGATGAGAAGCGCGAATATATGGATATGACAGTCACCCACTAATGCTAATGCAAATAATAATGAGAATGTTATTGATATAATATCAAGGCTGCTAACTAGCTACCAGGACGTTGTGATAAAATATGTTGCTGAACCGAAACGAAGCAGTTAAGTAACCAACATTGTTCGCTGTAGAACTGATGAACGATGAACTGCTATTCTGCTGAGCATGTGAAATACGAGCTGCATAATATACTAGAGGTTAATACAACTATAAGATAAGGGGCGCACTACAGTAGATCTCATATTTAAAATATTTTGCCAACCTTTAACATGTAATAATTGGTCAGCTAGAATGTGATTATGTTGTGTTAACACCAAATCAATGTATTCCACGTGAATCCTGCAGAGGTTAGGCAGTGAAGAAGATAAGAAATGAGCTACGGCATAATGATTGTACAGAGGGGAGATGCCAATGTTGAATGAAGTGATACACTTATTAATGGGTAGAATATCAAAGTCTAATGTACCGAGACTGCAGCTGAACGCAAGTCCAAGTTGCTTTAGTGCAGGGCAATTGTGTAAAATGGCGGCAAAGTACCAAGGACCAACTTCTGAAAGTTGGGGCATTGTGAAGCTGAGGCTGTGCAAGTCGTCATTGGCCAGATGGCACATATTGAATGTACCCAAGTGAACATCCGTGAGCAAGAAGGGGTAAAGGGGTTCAAGAAAATTGGATAGTAGCGGGACACAATTGTGCAGTGTGTAAGCATCAACTCGAATTATGAACTGTGAGAGGTTAGAAAGGGAGCAGATGGTAGCGTAGGGGTTACAGTTTGATTGGGCCACAAGTTGATGGAAAAATTCACGTAATGTATCGCCATTGAGCTGCTGGGGTAGCAACAGACCCAGCCATTGGCAAGGGACTGGCAATTGACGCAACAGAGCAATCACGGTATTCAGTGGGTTCAAGGATGACTTCTGAAAGTTGAAGTTGAGTGAACAAATGTGGTTTTGGAAGTCGATGGTGTGCAGGGCAGGAAGTGTGGAGGATATAACAAGTGTTAGGCTTTGTAGAGAGGGGTGCAACATCACAGTCTTGAGGTCTGAGGCTTTGAGGGTGAGAGAAATAGTGAGGTCGTGCAAGAATGAAAATAGGTGGATATTGTTGACGAAATGTTGATAATCGTGGCTAGTAGAGACATACTCTAAGGTGTGGATGGGAGAGAGGACCCATAGGAGACATGGCATTGAGTAAGTGTTTGTAAACCACTGTGCATTATATTGGGGAGGGATGCTAAGAAAGGATTGCAAAGGCTAGCAAGTTCCAGATGAGTTAGGCACAGGAACAGGGGACTGTCGTGAAAGCTTCAATGATATCATAGGTGATGCTGGGCCCACGTGATTTGATTTCTCATATCAAAGGGGTATAGACATAAAATTGGTCTAGTTCTGATGCTGAAGGAATGTGGAGTATACTCTAAGGAGTATTAGCATTGTAAATCAACCTTGGCGATTTTCACTCACATAGTGTCATCGTCCATCCACTGAACACCTCTGAATGATGGTATCGGGCATGAGATGAAGTAAAGGTTCTAAACAATGCAATTCCGCCCACAGGACGGTGAGTGCAATGTCAGAGTAAGCCTTATTGAGCTCTAGAAGAGCCATGAAGGTCGAAGGATTGCTGTCAATGTATATGACATTGAAAATTTCAAGCAAAATTTCATATGCGAGAGGCATAGCAGGATGACTGATAGAATGACTGGTTCAGTTGTGCTGTATTTATGTGCCACGGCTGAACCTAGAGACGGGCTTGGCCATCAGAGTCAGTCAAACTCCAGGCTTCTGAGAGGTGAGCATGCACCATAATCGACTGGAGGCTGAACGTCGCAGAAACCAGAACGAGTAGTCTGACAACCCTTCTTAGGCTTTCAAAGACAAATCTAACAAGGATTCATGATACAGAGGTGGATCAGGGTGTACATACATGTGCAGAGCAAGGAACAATTTATCAGTTAGTCGGCGGAAATACATTGTAACACTACTCACCATGCGATATCCAAAGTTTTGAAAACAGGATATTAGTATTACCAATTCCAAGTAGTAACATCATGTGACCTAAAGTACATCGAAGGTAGCTATGCTGCATGTAATAAAAATTAGATGGAAGGTACAAGAAATGTGTTTCACAATAAAACTAAAATGTGGCATGATATGCTGTGGGAAACACTAGTCCTGGTATCTTTCTACAAGGCAAACCAGGTAAAAGCAAAGTGTGACCATGATACTAGCATCTAGCATGATGATTTAAGTCAATGGTACTGGTCTTAGTATTACATTTAGATACAATCAAGATTAACCCACAGTGCATCCCATCAAGAACAATACATTCTTGGCCTTTTCCGGGGAGCAGCTGGGCTGAGATCCTCGACTGGAATAAAGTAGTGCTGGATGGCAGAGACAGCAGTTTTGCTGTGCACCAAATTGCAACAGTGCCTTTGGGGGCTTGTACTTCTGGGTTGATAAAGGGATCAACAATTTATGTGGGCGCTTAGCTTAGGACGAGTATTAAGAATGACATTGAGCACATAATTATGTAAATTAATTATAGGCAAAACAGTTATTTATTTTTAATTACAGAAATCTATTTACATATGATGGTTGGATGGTAGGTCGGAAAGAGGAAGAGACTGTGGGAAGCGAAGCGCATATGATATAGGGATGTCTGATGATAATTGAAACTCAGTAGGCAACTTCCGGTATACGTGTCACTAACAGTTGATGCCAGTGGACCTTGAATACAAGTGGCTTTCCCTATATTAAGCTCTTCCCCACAAATTGACTTCTTTCTTCCAACCACCAGCATCCAACTTGCCTATGTATTGTTTTATATATGTGTTTCTTTATTAATAACTAGTGCTTATTATTAATAGGTATTGATATTAAGCACAGAACTAATGTGTATTATTGTCGCCTCGCAACTTCAAATTCAATTATGAAGATTAATTATAGCATGAGGCCAAGCGTCGACAGACAATGAAGTCATGCTCATTTGTCAAACTAACTATTGTGTGGTATAGGCACATTCTACATAAAAATCTCATTTGCAGAACGATTACAGGGTGATATTCTGGGGGTTGTAGCTAATAATGAACCTGTATGATGCAGAGGAGCTCAGATCGCCCATGAATGCCTTGATTCCACGGTCTTGAAGATGAGGGGGCATAATGATAGTAAATTTGTCGTATGAAATGGGGAATGTGATCAATAATTTCTTTAGAGAAGGAAAGGCGATGTCAAAGACAGGTGAGTCTACGATAGTGAATATCAGGGACGTTAATCAGTGATGGAAAAAGATATTGTATTGGTGTGTGATAATAGTTTGTCATGTGAATCAATGGCGATTTCTAACCTGGCCAGTAATGGTAGCAACGTGATAGCCTGCATTGCTATGGGCTCCAGGAGAGATATGGTAAGACTACAAAGCAATGGAAAAAGATGGATTGATTGCACAAAGCCCCCCATATGGGTTCGAACATCAACATAAACTATGGTGTGAAGGGGGGATGAATGGCGACCAACTGTGCGATAACTAACTCGAGGTCTACGGCATAGTTGGGCATTTCTAAAACTCACAGACTTGCATGAAGTAGGTCAGGGATAGATGGGATGAGCCCATCACTTGGATCAGTTAGTTGGAAGTGTTCTAGGTGTGGAAGGGTGGGCAGTGACAGTTGTCTTGGAACACCTTGGTAAATGTATGGCATGCGCTCAAATTGAGGGATAGTCTGCTGCATGCACAAATGGCATGGATACGGGTGGTATACAAATGTAGATGATCGAGGTCAGAAGTGAAGGGTATATGGCGTAATTTCTAAAGGTAAAATTAATATTGCAACGGTCCCTTTGAATTGCTTTGTGCATAATGCCAGATTATCCTATGCGAAGGGTTGTATGAGACTGATCTGACGACGACATTGGTAGGGAGCAGATGTGTCATATTCCGTTCCTCAGCACAGTCTTAACAAGATGAAGAGGTTGAGCGGATGACAGCTCCCTTCATAGGAGAGGAATGGCAAGCCTAAATAATACCTTGTTCACTGAGGCCATATTCATGAGATCAGTAAAATTGTTTGTGTGCACTGCCTGTTTTAAAATGAGCTCAATAATTATAAACAGAAGGTCGGGAATGAGAGACATGATTGAATCAATATCAGAACTACCCTGCTAATATATTGTAGCTTTAGTTAGGGTAATCATAACCAGAAGGTTAGTAGTCCATATGTTACCCTTAGGCACATTAACTAAATGTGATTTCGATGAGAATCAACATGTAAGAAAAATACATCCCATTTACAAATTGGTAACTACTGCAGAGATGTCATGGATTCTGCTGAAGGGATTAAATTATCCTTCAGTGCACACCCACTTTGCATGAGCTTTGGTGCCAATGGTTTTGGAGTGACTGAACACGGCCGTAGTGTGAAGCAACACTGCTGATTTCCATTTCTTTCTGGTAAGGAGGGAGAAGTGGGAACTGGTGTCCATCTGCCAGATTCGTGATTGAAACCATCTCTTGGCTCTTAAGTTCCATTCCCTGAACCAGAGCTGCTGTTTCTGCCAAATGTCCACAGGGACCAGATGCTGCCACTCTCAGTGCAACCGAGCAACAGGGTAATTTCAGCATCAGTGACACTGTCGCCTACCATGGTGAGATGAGTCTGCCGATTGATCAAAATGGAGATGCAACAATGTGTCAGTTGATGGCACCGAGATTGCAGAAGCAAATAACCCTGAAGGTCGGTAATACAAAGCAATACACCAGAGGATCCCACTCATAGTTAGAAAACAGCATGCATGAGGCTGTAGGAGGAGATCCTGAATGTGATGAATGTAATCAGGAAGGAGTGACGAGCCCTTGGCCAATGGTCGAATATCTGCCTGTAGATGTGCAGGCTTAGCAATTGGAGGAGTAATGGGGATGGAAGGAGGGCCACACAAGGCATATACTATGGGGAGCCAGCGGAGGATGTCAGCTATTACAGCTCCCACTTTTTTCAGAAAGAAGGGAGCAATAAGACCACAATGTCTGTGAGTAAGCGTGAACCACTGGCGCTGAGGAATAGAATCTTGGAAGACCCAAAACTTTTGGTGGGAGAAAAGGAATCATTGATTGGAATGTATGCACGCCAAAGGCTTGCAGGCAACCTGTAATCAGCTTCTCGGGTATACTCACACTCGTTGAAGTCATCAGTAATGCGCAAGGTCCTAGGAACAATGAGTGTTATTAATGAAGTCAATAACAATAGGACCATTGAGAATGCAAGACAATATACTATTAGGCAGTCTCTTATGTAGTGGTTTGAGGAGGTCATGGATGGCAGACTTTAAATCAAAGGTTGGTGAGATTGACATGGTTGTTAATGTTGAGTTGTAGAATAGCGTGCTGTGTGAAGCTGAGTCCCAAAAAGATACAAGACTTTCCTGTGATTGCGTAGCGATCCTCAATCTATAATACTCAGCTTCCGCTATAGAAACACAGAAGCTCAAATGGAAGGGAAGGCGGTTAGATACCAGTCAGAAGCTTCCTTATTTGCTTTGACCTGTCAGATGTTTAAAAAAATTGCGGTACAAGAACCATACAGTACTCACTTTTGCCTGTTTGAAGTGCCTGATTTCCAGGCCATTTTGGACCTATCCTGCAATAATGCCATGTAGGCTTGACCTGGTGTAATAATGTATGTATGTATGCTTCCAATGATATGGCCCAACTCACCATCTGCGAAGGCTTTGTTGAGATCGACCACAACTTTGTCAAGACTCTGACTTTGGCTCTTGTGTACCATCAAAGTCTGGCCAAACACAAGGGTAACTGACTTGGCATAAGTGCAAACAAGCCTTCATTAAGCCCACATACCTGGAACCACTGAGCAACTGTGGTATCCTTGATTTTGACACTAAACTCACTAGATAATACTAGCACCCACTCTGGCCCATCTTTTGTGGTGAATTTAATCAAAGGAAATAGATCCTTGACGTCCGCAAGTTCAGCTCAAGATGTGATATTGCAGTCGTCAAGATAATTGTGGGCATTGGCCCTAATGTTGCGAAGTAGACCGACCTTTCGGCCAGCATTGTGATGATTGGCTTGGCCTGACTTGTAGAAACCTACAACACAGCCAGTAGAACTGTTGGCCAGGTCATCGCCGACATTTTAGAGTAACATGACTTGCATGTCTGTTTTAAGACAGATCTTGGCCTCAACTAGAGAGTTGTGGAATAGTTTCTTATTGGTGTCCCTGGAATAGTCATCAATCACTGTGAATATTCAGAGGACATCAGGGAGTGCATTGAGGCATTGGATATTCAACTGGTGAACTTTCTTACGGGTAGGAAATAGATAGATGGGGTCAATGTGAGGAAGGAAGGTCGCATCTATAGGGCATTGCAAGGATTTGAAAAAATCCACAGTGATAATATCTGGTTGGCCAATTCTATATTTATTCAAAGTCATTACAAAGTCTAAGAGGAATGTCAGAGATGGGTGCACTGGTAGATGACAACCCTTACCTCGATCGACCTAACACTGGACAATGATCAGGCGAACAACCACAGGAAATAGAGTTCCCCAGCATCTTGCACAGAACGACAGTTTGAGGGTAGGTGTCATATTCCGTTCCTGAAACCTTATTCGTCCGGGCCGGATGACCCGGGCCCGGCCTAGACTTCATTACCTCGAGTCCCCATTAGTATGTGCTTCTATTCTACCCCTATGTGCCCAGATCTTCTTAACAGTTAATATCCGACTCCATTCTGATCCTTTCCGTTAGTCTATTCATTTAACTCATGCCCTTTGTTCTATTTGATATCCGGCTCCACTCTCGATCGTCCGCAGTTTATTCTTTCGACTTAGTCTCTCTAGCACATAGCATTAGCTTCCGGGGGCTGCGCTTCTGCCGGATACCCGTCGGAAGTACTATAGTATATAAACCCGCTGTAACCCGTAGTATTTCTTCAGTTCGAATATCATCTTAGACTTGTCCTTTCCTTGTGTCCTTCAGACCTCCGGCCTAGTCTCGCCCTCCACCTCCAAGCCTCGGGATTATATCCCTAAGGCTAAACTCCTCCGTCCCGCCTTTGGGTAACCCCTATATAGTTCCCGACTTCGTTATCTCTCGTCCGGACGACTCTTACACCTTCGTCCGACGTTATCCGCCCTTTGTAAATTAGGGGCGCGTACTTGGGTAAAGGGCGCAGTGCACGAGCTGAAGCCAAGCCCCTCCGGACCACCCGTTGAGCATAGTCTTAACAGTAGGGTACTGAACTGGAGGGAGCTGTAGAAAGTCTCCCACTCCTATCACCTGAAATCATGTAAGGATGTAGTGAGATTTGCTAAGAATTACTGACCTGGATCCCTCCAAACAGTAACTGGTTACCTCTAATGTGACGTGCGACTTCATCCAGCATGTCCATGTATTCCCCGGCAATCATGGAAACTAGGAGGGTCATTGAGCAACTGAATGCGTGTGGCGGTATTGACAATAGGAGTGCGAAGTCTGGGACAATTCAGGAAGTCGGAGATCGCGGCCTGCCCAGTAGAATGCGTTTGACAATGCTCTGGAGGCATCTTTGAGACCCTTTACATAAAAAAGTACACACATATAAGAGGTCAAGGAGGAAGTACCAGTACGCATGAGCATGTAATATTATCATGTGTTTCAGCTTCTACTATACGGTAGAGGCAATCTATTATTATAACATTATAAATTGACTTGCAGGGCCTATACACTGACTACATAACAACTTTGTAATACAATAGAGCTAAGTGAGTGATCAAGACCCGAACATCACACCTGAAGATAAGTAAGTAGCAAACGATGACAGCACAAAATGACTCACTGGGTAGGTGTCCCATGAGCTTAAGGTTCATGTATGCAATTATGACTTCCAAGATGTTAGGCAGGGCATTGTTGTTGGGCTCCCCCCGAGAAAGCCACGCCGTATAACCCTGGAGGTTCATAAACTGATTGGCATGTAATCCTATGGCCGCGAAGATTAGCTTGCAAATGGGTTTGTGTAAGTACACGAGATAGGCGATGGGCCTGATATGATCATCGTACAAGCATACAAACAGGTTGTTCGGCCTAGGAATGGGGAGATCCTTGTGCACATTGAATGGAAGGAGGTAGCTGAAGCACATTACGCAAAGTGTACTGAAACGCATCACTCCCTTGTAGGAAGTGCGGTACTCAATAGATTTAAGAATACCTTTGATACAGTTGTAGGCCCAATGTGACGCGTCTTTTGAATAAAAGAGTTATTCACCAGCTTACAATCACTTACAAGTCATGTAGTTTCAGGCTCACTATCTTGAATTGGGCCAGGCAGCATCCATGTCACAACCTTTGCTTGTCAAGAAAGGCAAGGCTAGCGGACTCAAGAAGTTAATTCGCAAGGCACAGAGCTCTGATGAAGACGACAATGACGAGACTGGAAGAGGTTAATGAGCTTGAAGCTTGCATGTTACTGATTAAAGAAAGAATTGATGTTTTAGGTACTTATCAGGGTGAACGGTAGTCTGCCTCTATGCAAGGCTCGTGTAGCCGTCTCATGATCACATTACCTAACAGGTGGAGAATGGTGCCCCTAAAGATAGACATCAAGTTCGCTCATGCACTGGAATGACAACCTGTGCTGCTGCTCATTCAGCGAGCTACGGGTAAGTTAGATGACCTCATTGCACATTTTTTTCACTGGTCATATAATGTCTTATACTCTATAGCTAATTTTTTTTGTACAGTCTTCAACTCGGATGTACTGAATCTGTATCACCATTTGATTTTGTGCACAGGAACTACTCGACAAAACTTCATTATTACTCGCTCTCATAACATCAGTGAAGACATAAAATTTAATTGTGCATGATATAAAACATAAGATTTCTGATTATTATTATTTATCACTCTCTGCATTTATTAATAAACAGTTGTAATGCATGAAGACTATAATATAACAAAAGCTACAAAAAGTTAAGGCAATTACTAAATATAGCAAATATCAGCTGGCTCATAATTAAAATTACTCAAACTTACAGAATACATTGTGTACTTACAATATTATAATAATTCTAGCAAGAACATATACTGCTATTTTATTACATATCTAGTTAATATAGCCTATTTTATTTTTATAGTTTAAGCTTTTCTTTAAATGAACCAGAATTTCGCTACAATATAAATTATGATATTCTGGCTCATTTATATATTATACACCTATAAAAGCAAATATTAGATCATCAAAGAAAGTAGTGCTCTCTGCGCTTACAAAGCTACACTTATCAGCAGGTAGACATCTACTTAGATATATGGTGTTTGGTCCAAACAAAATAATGTTTGACACCAATTTTACAAGCAAACATTTAAAAATAAGTTAGTTTGGGCTGCAATCCCTTACCACAATGTGACTCTCTATATATGGAATATCTTCTAGAATATTCAGAACAGTTATCTTAATCTCCAAAGTATCATCTCATAGCATATTGTTGTATTATGGCCACCTGAGCAACAGAGAATGTGTAGTAGTAATATTTGCAGTTAGAAATAAAAGGAATCTAGCCACAATATTCTGCTAGCTTTTATCAGCAACACTAAGTTCATAAATAACTTACATCATCTGATTGATAGTAATATAACATTATAATCATAGTGCATATCTCCAGTCACCCATGTATATTAGACTTGTTCATCCACTATGGACATTCCACTTAGGCCATCTGAAAGCTCTAGAAAGTGACAGTGAAATATTGTAGTATTGATATGTTATAAGTTAGCTGAGTTGGAAGTGAGGCAGTGGCTTGCTGAAGAGTCCTATTGATGTTACTTTCATTTCAGAATTATGGAAAAACTCACTCTGGTCAGGACTATGAAAGTGCTTAGGTAAAGATGCAAGTATTCTGGTATGTGTTTTGATATTCAAGGTCCTTGAGAAGCACTTTTTCTATCAAACTATCATTATAGGCTCATCCGTTCTTAGTGGACTGTATTTTAATCTGGGCCTGTCTCTAACAAAAGAATCTCAATTTCAGATGACTGTTTAATATGATAGAAATTTGCTAAATGGACTTGAAAAGTTAAATACAAGTAGGTCTGACATCCATCTAGACTCATTTCAGAATGGACTGGAGTTTATGCATGCAAAATTATTGATTCCATGAAATTAGCTATTTCAACTTTTCAATCATATTATAAATAATTACTTTTACCTTTTGCATCTCAAATGTCTAAAGTACATTTAAAACATTCTTTAACAAGCTATATACCAATTGAGTCTAGTTTAGGATGATTTCTATGATCTCTCTCTCAATGTTTGTCATTATACTAGTCACATTAAAGTAATTAAAAAATTGTTATTGATCATATAGCTACATGGTGCCTTTAAGATTATTGTTCTGCTTGTATATTATAGTCTAAAAAAGCTTGAGTGTTAGTGAAAGTGACATCAATAGGGCTCTTTAGCAAGCCACTACCTCACTCCCAACTCAGCTAGCTTGTAACATATCAATACTGCAATATTTCACTGTCACTTTCTAGAGCTTTCAGATGGCCTGGCTGGAATGTCCATGGTGGACAAACAAGCCCAATATACCCAAGAGACTGGAGATATGCACTATGGATGATACCGAATTATAAACTTCTGAAGAATGAAGATAGGATTTGACACCAAAATGTGATGACAGAAAGACTTAACAACAAAAAGATGAAATAATATGAATACAAGAAGATGAGACGACATGAAGAGAGGAAGACAGAAATATAAGTCAACAGAAAAGCAAGAACCATCATTCTGCAGACAACATTTACAATAGTGTTATGAATGGATAAGTTGGTAAATAGCTCATCAATTATCAAATATTCATCTTGATTTCAACTTCTGCCCTAGCCTGCCATGCCTTGAACTTCCTCTGCAACTACTGCTTTTAGCATCTAAGTGTCGGGACCTCTATATCATCCACTATATTGACTTCTAACTGACTCACAAGCTGTCATCTAATTGGAATGACAACATTAATTCTATCATATTATATATTGCTTTTGAGAACTAAGATGTAGGTTTATTATTATTATTCTGAGACACAGATGAGACGACTGATGAGGATATAACCACTAGCTGCTAACTGCTACTAGGGCTTGTGATGATATATTCAAAACTAGCTGAAAACTCAATACTCAATAATTGATAACTTCTAAGGTAAAAGGTAAACGGTACTAGAAAAAAATCAACATTTATTCAAGTAAAAACATATGTAAATGCGCACAGAACCAAATAGGTAGCACTAAGGTGATGACAGTAAGGGTTCATGATGAAAATAAACATGGTATGATAATGAAATAAATGATAAATAAAGAAATATGCACCTAGAAACTTGGTTGGACATGGAAATAGGCACCAGGAAGTCAGGTGCCTTATAGCACTTAGGTGCGGGTAGTAATGCATTGTTTGGGCCGAGCCGTTGTAGATCAAGCCAAAGCCAGGCCCAAGATGAGGGCCTCATAGGGCTTTGGGCCTGGCCCAAGCCCAGGGCTTCTTACTTAGGAGAAACTGACGGTAAATTCCACACAATGATACACAGTTTATGCACTAAAGTAAGTGCTTCTTTGTGCGAAATCTACTGGCAGAACACGACGGCACTGATGCCTCCCATAGTGATATCTGATGATGACGCACCTGTCACTGTCACCGTGCGGGCAAAATGCACTATTATTCCATCATCTTGCCTTACCGACCCATCAGCTTTGGCTCAATAGAACATGGTAGGGAATTCCTTGATGCTGTGGGTGTCTGGGTAGAAGCTCAGAAGGATATGAGTAGTAGTGATTCATTATGCACACATGCTGCGCTCAACAGCGGCTTGGAGCTTGTGGAACTTCTTTTCATCCTAATTTCCTAGGTGAATGGCTTGACGAATGACATGTGCCTCAGGTCTGCGGATTCCCCTCTTAGTAGGCTTAGAAGATTTAGAAGACTTGGTTTTAAGCATCGCGACCAGCGGGAGTTCGGACGGAAAGTGATTTGAAAATTTCCTTGAAGTCCACATGTGAGTCACATGATTCGGCATGCCTGCTAACTTAGCAGCCACAGAGCCATTCAACCTTCGGCTATCAGCAACTCACTTGGCACCAACCCCAGCAATCCTGGCAAGCACAATTTGGTGGATGCATGCTGCTCTTCATTGATAGAAGACTTAGTGAAGTTGTCCAGTGAAGGAGACAAAACTGTAGGCCAAAGGTATGTTGCATCCTCTGTATTTATGTACTTACACTTTCAATTTTATAGGCAAACACCTTCGTCGGACTCAGAATCCATCTTTTACAGATGATGTTCATTCTTCCACATATCTCCTCGATGATGCACCAACAGAAGAGACTCCGAGTATTCGCAACACGACACCTGCAGCCACAAACAATTTTTTATCCGACATATTCATAAAAAATATGCTCGCATTATTGGCTCTCTTACTACACTTTGGGATGAGGTTTAAATAACATATATTCTTCACATTCCTGATAAGCTGTCTATGTGGGCACCACAGATCCAGCTTCTCAACCACTTTGCTATCCACCGCCCTGAGCTATTCCAGATGTCAAATCTGATATTTTCAATGATTTCCTTGATCAGATTAGTGATCATCTTGTCTTCCATAATCAGTCCAATAATCCCTAACTTCCCATTGCTGTGCAACTCATCATCTTTCTTAACTATGCTAGTCACTATGGCAATGAAGCCTCAAACCAGGATATCTGCCAGTGGGCAGGGATTAGTATTAGATCTGTCACAAACTACACTAATCGTGTTATGACTACCTTGCTTCAACAGCATGATGCTTTTATCAATTTCCCTGCTCTTGACTTCAATGATGCTGCACATGCCTATCACTATGTTTAGTCTGAGTCCTGCCCTGAGTGGCAGAATGGTATTCTGGCTTTGGATTTGACAGAAGTACAGTTAACGACCATGAGCTGCAGCATTGGCATTGTCAAAACCAGCACACCATAGTGGAATATCATATTCCATTATTCGGGCCATGATGGTGAGGGTGAATGTAGTTGGGACAAAAAAATGACATAGTGTAGTTAGATCTGTCATGCAATCACGATATTGTGTAAGTTAAGAATTACTAAGACTCGAGTCCGGAGGAACAGGAATGAGCAGAACTATAGTTAATATTCGAACTGAGGATGTATCGAGAGTTATATGGATTCATATATAAAGTGAACAAGGAAATACTGAGGTGATAGTCAAAAAAAAAATCAATTTTTTTTCAGTGACAAGCACTAGCCCTACCCTTGGTACCTAGTTATTGATTGCTACCTAACATGTTCTTAAGTAAAATCAACAAAATGATAGTTGCAGTTATTCAAACTTTCATAATGTATTGTGTACTAGCAGTATTAAGGTGACTTTAGCAGGAACATATACTGCTGTTTTTACAAAATGTCTAATGTCATTTGAGTTTGCTATTTTACAAAGGTCTTTCAAAGGGTGCATATTCTTTGATGTATCTTATGTAGGTGGGCTTTTGCAACGTCTTTTGCAATTATATTTAGGTCTATTTTTAAGTTTTGCCATATGGTTTGGGGGTTGAAATCTTTGGAGTGTGATAGATTATTTTCTATCTTGGTTTGTGTTTGTATTTCTAGTTCTATTACTTTGTTGATTAATGTCGTGTCTGAAAGCAGGCTCGCAGGCTAGGACCATCATCTTTTCCCTATGTGGGGTAGATCTGAGGGTGCAAATATGATGGAGACCATTTGGTGGTCAGTGGGGATCTGACTTATTAGTGAGTTCTAATCTGTTAGGCTTTTGGAGTGTCTTTCTGATGGATATATTCTGTCAAGACGCAATAGTATTTGGTGATTGCTACTGAAGATAAACAAGTGTCGGTGCGGATGTTCTAACCTCCATGTAGCTTGCAAGTTGAGGGTGTTTCTCAGGTCTCTTAGGGCATTGATTGCACTTTCATTGTCCAGTCTTGCTGAAGCGCAGTCCATGGGGTTTTCGGTAAGATTGAAGTGCCCCATCATGAAGTCAATAGACTCAATGTTTTGTCTATGCAGTTCAGTTTGGATCGTGTTCCAGAAGTCTCTGTGTTTGTTTAAATTGTTGGGTGCATATACATTTAAGATTTGGATTAACTTATTATCATGCCAGTTTATAGATAGTACTATTGTGTAACCTGGGATAATGGTATGTAGTTTTTGCTTGAAGTGTTTGTAGTCTCTTTGTTTAGGATGAAGGCTATACCAGTAGAGCTGCCGGAACATGCAGGATCACTTGAATTTAGTACCAGAAGTCTACATGAATAGAGGGAGCCGATCTGTGAATGGTGCTCAGGACAGAGGTGCATTTCTTGCAAACACAACTTGCTTGCTCGAATACAATCTTTCCTTGCACCATTCTCTTTCTTTTTGTCTCCTAGTCTTTCTTGTTTTCTTTTTTTTAGGTAGGCAGTAACTCAGACACCAACGAGGAGCCCCCGAAGCAGCTGCCATTGAATGAAAAGGAGGTGGTTGTTCTTGAGGCCTACCTAGAGCAGTGGAACTCTACGTCGGGTAAAGAAAGAAATGTTGTCTGGGGGGATGTAACCAAGGAGGCTAGGCTAAAAGCTCCTCCCATGGATACCCCCTTGCTAAAGGCCAGAAAAAGTGAGTGCTCATTGTCATTTACCATAGCAGATTGCTGACGGAGTCTGATGTCCAGGTCTACCACAAATGGCTACAGAGCCACGGAGAGACTAAGAACAGCAAGCCCCCCATCACCATTGGTAGGAGATGGACTTACTGGTCGGTCATTGAATCTCTCAGGAAGAAGGGGCTGTTGAAGAAGATCGAGGACGAGACTAGAGTGAAGGCTGGGGAGCATGGGATGATGAACCACTACTCAAAATACCTGACTGAGATGGTGGAATCTCTGACTGAGAAGGAGATCGAGGAAGCGACTGAGATGGCTGTGCAGTGGAACAAGCAGGCTGTCCCCCTGGAAGTTCAAGACGACATAGCGAGAAGGAAGAGCGACAACATTCTCCTGTACGTGGCCAAGGAGATGTTCAAAAGGGCGGGAATGCGGCTGTTCATGCTGTCTGCATAGAAGAATGAAAAGGGCAAACTGA
Source organism: Suillus brevipes Sb2 (assembly GCA_011800875.2). NCBI lineage: Eukaryota > Fungi > Basidiomycota > Agaricomycetes > Boletales > Suillaceae > Suillus > Suillus brevipes. The sequence continues at coordinate 36,757 of JRHT02000151.1, read as the reverse complement.
TGGTGTCCAGGTGAGCAGCTCCCATTGACTCAGACACAATGCCTCTCTCATCACCGGCAGCCACGACTATAATGATGAAATAGGGAAGAGGGAAAGCTTTTCTCAAACTTCGGACTGGCAGCTATACTCTAGATATGGGCGACGACGGATTCCCTATACTCCCAGACCATGCAAAGATGGATTTAGACACCCGGAAGGCTGTCATGAGGGCTTTCTTGAACTGGCATTACCGTGAGTCTGCAAATGTCAATAGGCCGGGCAAGCTGACAGCCATGGACAGAGGATTGCAGCAGCAAACCGAAAGACCCGGTTCCTTGGAAGGAGGTTATTCCAAGGCTCGTATTATGGACATTAGTTTTTTCTATCTATCTACATACCTACTGCTGCTGCTCAGTCTCTAATGATGATATGACTTGGTTAACTGTTTTCAGCATCTGGCGTTGAAACTGCAGCAGCCAGTGCAGGTCTGATATGTTCTGACTGATACCAGTAACTCAGTTGCGGGTATCTGAGAACCACCCAAGCAACTGCCTATTCTCCAACAGAATGGCTGCAGGCACCTGGTCGTCAGTCGATCCATGGATGGCATTCTCCACTATGACTGTGCATGGTTGTCATCTGAAGTCAAGTTAGCTGCCGGTCGAAATATGCAAGTTAGTGTACTTACCCATTGTGCTCCCGATCATCTTCAGTCGCCAGTTGATGCGGTGCAACAACTCGGCCCCAGTTGTATCACCATCGGGCGCATCCATCTCTTCGTTGCTGGGTTGCGATGTGACTGGGCTGAGTGGACTGAGAGGTTGTGCATCCCATCCAAGATCATAGGTAGGTCCATCATCCTCTGTGAGATCAATGATGTCTTATCAGGGTGGTCAATGGATGAATTATACAAACAAGTCAAGACTTACCTTCATTTCGGTCGACGACCGTTGCTTGGGAGACGATGTCATCACTTGTGAGATCGATCACGTCTGATAAGGAGTGTCAACATATGAATGTTGCAAAGATATCGAGCCTTACCATCATCTAGGTTGATGGTCTTGGCTGCGAGCGCGACATCACCAACAGTTGGAGTGTCGACCGGTTGTCCCCACCCTAAGTCGTAGGTGGGTCCATCATCATTGTCATTGACATTTCCGGCCGCAACTTCCTTGACCGAAGGTGGTGCTCCCCATCCCAAGTAGGTTGGTGCCAAGTGTGAGGGTCTGGCAGCAGGTAAGCTCACCTCGCCCTAGTTCATGTTGATTCACTGACATATCTCGACAGAGACTCCCGTGGACTTTGACGCCAGTGGTGGCCCCATTGTTGACAATGACATCGACATGGATTTCCAGGTCCTGGAGCAGTAGCCGTCACCTGTGGCTGCCAGGGATGATATCCCTACTGTCCTTCCTGCACAACCCACTCCCCTCCAAATTCTCCAGAGCATCGAGGCTCTTGGCACCAAGTTTGACGCACTCTTATGGAATTCAGCAGATTGTGTGGAGGTGGTGGAGACTAGGGTGGATACCTTGGAGGCGACATGGTCGATGAAGTTCGCCATCATGGAGACAAAGATGCAGGAGATAGGCACTGCGACGATGAAGAACACCGTCTCCCTCGGCCACATCGCCAACAGACTCAGCGGCTCCAACTGGACGGGCAATATCACTGCCTTCAATCCTCTGGCAGACATCTCCACGGGCAGCCTTTATGGTCCATTGCCCGCCTCATGGTTGCCACGGGTGACTAATGCGAGCCATGTAGGAGAGTCGAGTATCTCTTCCATGGGTAGGGCTCTCACCACAGCCTGGGATGAGTCGCAGGCACCAGTTCAAACTGCTCCCGGCACAAGCTCTATCTCGGCCATTCCGGTGGCTGATGAAGCCTCTTCAGAGGAGCCATGTGAACCATCCGGCAGCGTCTCAATGGCTATGGAGTAGTTACATTTAATTTACTATTGTTGTCTTTGTTAGATTACACTTAGTATGATACCAAATCAATGTAGTTCTCATAGACATTAAACATTGATTGAATGATGCCCAAGTGTGATCCAGGTGATGTCTTTGCTATGATGCCAGCCGCTATGGTCATCTCGGGCGGTTACTGGATGGACTTAATGACCTTCAAAACCCTATCTGGGTGGTATGTGCCGGTGGATTCCAATACTTGGTAGACATGGATGGGTGATCATCGCCCAGTTGTATCTGCCGAGTGTCCAATACCCATATATATACCCTGCCCACCTTAGCTGAATGGTGTCTGCCGAGTTTCAGATATGCGCGTGTATACCCCTGGGCCCAGTCATATCCACCGAGATTCTTATACTCATGTATATTACCCACCCACCTGGGCCCAGTCGTATCTGCTGAGTTTCTAATACACCACCACTCGGCCTATCCATGTCTGCCGAAACCCTTGTCTATACCACATGCTCGGCCCATACGTATATACCAATGTATATATCATATGCTACATGGCTGGCCCAGACATTAACATCGGATAGTTATATATACATGGGCCCACCAACTCTACCGGGACCGTACTGCATCAGGGCCCATCTCAGTTGACCTGTCTTGGTTGGAAGAATCTCAACTTCAGTTGGCCATTTAACACAGGAAGTATTGACTAAATTATGTGGGTCCGCCACCAAACGCAACTGTTCAACCACAATGGCGGGAACCTTATGGTTTTGCCAGACAACAAGTTCTGCTACTACAACATGCCTGTGCAAGCTACTTGTAGTAGCACTGGCAGCAGCGTGGTCACATCATTGCCACTGCAGCCGTCATTACCCCCTCAGAGTCCAGCTGTAAGCCTCTCGTTACCCTCTCCAATGTCTTCGCACCCGGCTCTATCCTGATCCTCATCGCCCCCACCATCCTTACCACCGCCATCGCCACTGCCTTTGTCACCCCCATCACCCCTCTCAGAACACATATCGCCATTGTCATTTGAAAATATTGAAATCACACGTGGGTCTGAGTCTGACCAACAACTCGAGGATGATTCAGAGCAATGGAAGTCAAATTATGACCGTGCCGCCGAGGTCTGGAATGACTTCATGCAGTGGGTAGAACAGAACAACCCATCAAATCATTAGGTTGTTTTAGTTAATTTCCTGTGCTTCTTGTCGACTCGGGTAATTCACTAGCCTGGCCGCGATACATTGACAGATGCTTCTCTGGGAGTCGGAGTCAAAATCATCACCTCAATTGTCGACTCGGGCAATTCACTAGCCTGGCCGCGATACATTGATGGATGCTTCTCTGGGAGTCAGAGTCAAAATCATCACCTCAATTTGCATGTTTAATTCAATCAGAGCTGTGTCCTGATTAGGAACTTCTGCATTCAATGTTGTGCTTGGCCCAGGCTTGACCAGAACTTGTGTTGTTATTGAAGCTAAGTCCAGAGATCTTCGGCTCAGGGCAAGCTCAGGTTGTCCTCATTTGGAACTTCCATACATAGGAGCTTATTTGTGCCCTAACTAAGATTCTGCAACTTGAATCCTAATTTTCTATCTCATTTACCACATCCTAAAAAAATCTGTCGTGTATCTGATATCTCGCACCTCTTTTTCTCCATCCAGCTGTCTCAACTCACCGTGACGTGCTGTTGTAACGGTGGTGGCTATTCTGTTCACTTATACTAGTAGTCACTCTTGGTTTGTGACTTGTGAGTGCACCTTATTCATGCAAAGCTCAGTCCCGAATCATGCTGATTGTTTCGCATGCTAGGTCTGCACATTTTTAAGCTACAGCGGTAGCTATGGAGCTGTTCTCATCACACGAGAACCATAGACGCGCCCTCAGGCTATCACAGTTTGTGATTGGATTGAGTCCAACACGTTGCATGGTGTTGATCGTGAGGTTACTCGTCGCACTATGAAATGTCTTTTTATCAAGTGAGTGCCCATCATGATCATGTCTGGCGATTTTAAAATGTCTTGGCTGGAATTATAACTGAAATATTTCTACTAGGGAACACTGCATGTCCTCGAACTCATGTTCAGAACACATAACAACTTCCGCTTTCCGCATTCATTAATATTTGTTCCCCTTCATCCACATGTCCGACCTGAATAGTAGACATACTCATCAGATGATTGGGACTCCTGAACCTGATGCATACTAATGAATAATTTTACCAATAACTATGTACAACAGTAGTACAGTTTACCTTCCCCATTAGCTAAGCATAGATGGTCAACGACTCACGAGCCACTTCAAAACTGACCCTCCTTTGCTGGAAGTCAGTCATCATGTCAACGACTGTAGTGAAAACCTTTTCGACATCTCTCAGCACCAGACAAGATAGTAACAAACCTGGGGTTACTCAGCCCAAACATAAACACAAGTATCTCTTATCAACACCAACACCATCAAAATCCGGAGCAGTTGGACCAGCTCAACAAACAATCAAAGTATCTGACTCGGATATACCAAAACACAAACAAACAACCCTCGTGCTCTTCCCACTCCCAGTACGAGTGAACCAGATGGACTGGACTATATACTTGCTCAGTTTAGGCAAACTGCTTTGGCTAATCCTGATATCTCAACCTCAAGTTTGTGTTTAGTTTAATTTATCGCTTAGACTCAGACTGAATTCATCTTCATATTCAAGGTTACAGTGTATGCAAGAAGGTCATCAAGTTTATTGCAAAGCCCAACTGTGAAATAGAGTATGTGGTAAGCTCCCATTGTGATATCAATGGTGGTGATGCTGACCTGACACATCATTTTTCAGCAGTTTTTTGGTGTGGGGCAAGTAGAATATGACGCACTAGAGTGCTTTATCGAAGAAACCCCTCAGATAAGCTTACTTAAATCAAGATAACTCTATGATATGGGTTGTATTTCTGACTGACCCTTACTATGGCGCTACAGATTGACACATATTGCAGAAGCCAACTCTCTGCTGGTAGAAATGCCATCGGCGTTACACAAAGCGCCATTCGCAGCTCTCCAGTCAGATTTCTCTGACCTCTTCAAGCACATTTCCTACAACCGATAGGCTATAACCATCAACATACAAAACAACAGACATATATCGCGAGGCATCGTGCCTGACCAGAGGATCTCCTTTCACAATGTGCTAGACAAAAGGTGGTCATCAATAAACGTCTTGAGTAGAGAGTCCGCCTTCTCTCAAGACTGGTTTTCCCTATTTGAAAAACCGACAAAGACCATTCGGGCCAATCCGCATCTACTTTTGATAATTGCAGTGTTCCTCAAGGAGAATTTTCTGTTTCGTTCGCCGGATAAATCATCGCTTGCATAGGAGGAGTTGATGTCTCGGCCGTTTCTCGAGACATCAGACAACTTCATTGCCCTGATGGAAGATGAGTCACCCTCTGCCCTTGATGTACCAGTAGTCGTCTCCGGGCACACATGGTGCTCCTTAGGGTCCGTGGTGATGATCAACCGATTGACATCGACACTGACGATGACAACTTGATGGCAGAAGGGGTAAACTAATTAAGTTCTCAAGTAAAGTGGCACTCAACTAATGTTTTTAATTGTTTTTCACAGACCTCTTATCCTGAAGAAGACATGGATGCAGCTGTTGCTATGATCGAGAAGGGAGCCCGTGCGATGCAGCAGAGACTCATTACGTTTGCCCAAAAAATTGAGCCCAACATCAACATCAACCCTCTTCAAGCCCCCGCTATCACCTTTCAGGTCGACCTTGAAGAAATGGTTCAGAAGTTTGTTTCGGCGATGACAGAAACTGCCTACGAACATTATTTGGTGTGGTACGACTTCGCATCCAAAGGTAAGAAACTTATTTCGAGTATGGGAAGACTGTATAGCTCACGAGCGTTATTTGACATGGTGCACTTCAGCTCTCAAAGATAGAGCCTCCGTGGACCACGTGTCAGTGGTACAGGAGACGGACATCAGAAAAAATTAGGGATTCTATAGTGCAATCTATCTAACAACCTTGCTGCTGATATGGGCCTGAAAAAATGCTTCCAATCCTTGCGGGTCTTGCCAGCTTCCGTATTTCGGGGAGCTACAACACAGACCAGAAGTATTATATGTATCACATATCCAAAATGATAAGTTATGGGTACTATGAAGGCTATGAATAGCTAGCTAAAGGTAGCCAATGCTATGTACACTATGTAAGAATAAGTGCTAGAGCTATAGCACCAAATTTTTTCTGATGAACTTCAAGACTAGATGTTTTCTTACCTCTGTGGTTTCTAGCTCTTCCGTAAGGTTGCCTTGATGGATATTGTCAATGTCGAAGCTCATGTCCACTCGCAATTCCCTCATCAAGGCCGATGCAATTGACTTTACCCGCTCACCTCTTATGCTCAGTGACATTGGGTTGTCACCAAGGAGATCAAGAAGAGCAAGGAGAGCTTGCACATGCATATTGGACGGCTGATTGGAAAGATTGATCTCTTGCTATAGATGCTTCCATGTAAATAGGGACTCTTAAGTTATAGCCCAATACACCTATTCCTCCTCCGATTTGACACTGTCTTCCTTGACACTATCATCCATAATGCTGTTGTCCTCAACGTCGTCATCCTCTGTCCTGCTTAGAATCTCAGCAACAGCGTGCACCTTGGCTGCCTCCCTCATCGCCTCAATGACCTCAACCATTTTCTCATAGCTTGAGAGGTACTTGTAAATGGTCCTGATAACATCCGCTTGAAACCCTTGCTGGACCATGAGCAATTGGACTAAGGCATTGAAGCCAACCTAGGCAAACTACGCAACATCACCCGCATGTACGTCGCTATGACTGGTGGATGTGCCTGAAGCTGTTGTAGTAAAATGGCTACTGGGCTATTGTCCTCTCGCACTGTCTTTGAAGAACGTGAGCTGGAGCATTGTGGCTGTAGAGGTGTGTGTCAATGTGTAGTCCATACGCTGTCAGATGAGTACAAACCAGCACTGTTATTTGATGTTGTGGAAAAGGCAAAGATGCAGCCAGTAGCCCCTTAGTGTTTGAAGCTATATGTATGGGCCCCTATAATTTCATATACACCCTGCTTGTACACCACCTTCTTATCCGCTTGATTTTATTTATTCTAATTGGATATACTACATCCTATGGTACTTTAATGGCACACAGCACAACGAAGAAAATTGCAGCGGCTGTAAATCAACCAGGATGGAAGGCAGCTACTGCCTCAGCCTTGGCTCTTCAGGAACAGTGTGAAGAAGCACGGCAAACACTGCTGAAGGCAAAAGCAACTCAATCACAGTATAGCGGTTATCTTGAACGGGCCGACAGTTTCTTGCGGACATCATTGAACAGAAGAAAACTGCCCAAGCAGAGGGCACTCATTCCCAGGCTGATGGCAAGTCTGATATTGATGCATACAGTCACGTGTTTGACATCATCCCTAACAAATACTTGGTGTCGGCACTCGAGCTGTTCCTTGTTCAGAAGGGGCTAACAAAGGGATGGAGTTTGAGCACGACGTGGGGCATCTTCTCAGCATTCAAGGATATGTGGAAAAATGTGTACGTCTTGCCTATTTCTGGTTGTGCACTGCACTCGAGGCAACAAAAACTATTAATCATCTTACAGCAAGGGCAAGACTTACCGTAGTCCCTACCACTGCGACAAGGGCACTGGGGTGGTCACAGGAAACCCAGCCTTGTCAGCAGCTGCACAGGATATGATGGAAGTCCTCAAGAATAATGAGGGTGCCAAAGGTGGAAGCAGAAATCATGCATCAGCCATGACCATCGAGGATGTGCAAAAACTCATGGCCTGGTCCTATGGTCAGTGTCCAGATGGAATTGTCAGCCACATTTGCCAGTCCATTGAAGGCAGGTCAACCCCTGACGTGGCTGACATGATTCTGGCCCAGTGACACCTCATGGTGTGTGCATTCTCAACAACAGGAATCACGATCTGGATATGGTACACTAGGTTTCAAATTCAGGCTGCCTTGCCCAGGGACTCAGACTGACTGAACTGATGCATGCATTCATTTACTACCACAGGAATTTGAACTGACTAAAATCAAGTGGAAAGACATTGTTTGGAATTGCCAGGGACACCCACCCTATGGCATCCCCTTCAACCTCGTGAGCCTCATCAACCGTAAAGGCTGGCAGCGGAAGGGGGAAATTGATGGTGCACTCGAAGGTATTTGTTTCCAGAATTTTGCTGGATGATGGTGCTGACTATGAGTCTGTGACTACCAGGTCATGAGTACGAGGTCTATGCTCAGCCGAAGACTCCCGAAATCTGCATGTTCACACACCTTGGAGGAGGTACTTCTCCAACGGCCCTTGCAACCTGAAGAATACATTTTCCCACGTGTCGGCGCAAATGGTGTTGTCTACCCTTCTGACGAGCTATCCTATGATGCTGTCATGAAGACACTGACTTGGATTTGCACTGAGGCTAGGCTGACAGCCAGGTACACCAGCCATTGCTAGGGATCTGCACGGGTATGGGTGGAAAATTCCAAGTTAACTACTGTACAGCTGTCAAGGACTCAAACCTTATCTGTAGTCTAAAGACGAACATAGCTAGTCACCCCTAGTACCAATCATACACCCAAGTCCAACATGTTCGGTGTAGAGACTCATTCTTGAGTAGGCTTGTAGAAACTGTTTGTTACCTTTTTTATGTTCGCATTTTTGGTGCTTACATAATGAATAAAACTCTTCACCTGTTACCACTCTGACTCCCTATAAGTGATTTATGATATTTTCTCTCTCTGAGCTCTGAGCCTGGTCCAGAAACTCTTTAGGGTCGAACATTGTCTATGCAGACATAGCAGCTAGGCAGTCAGACCCAACAGTTATCAGCTGCACCCTCAGCTGAATTGTTGAACCTTCATCGGATCCATGAGCAAATGTATAACAAAACTGACAGATAAAGCCAAGGCAGCCCTCAAGGGTTCCAGCAAGAAATGCAAGCAGCATGACCAGTACTAGCGAGCCCAAGAAGGGAAAACCCAACCAAATCAGTGGAAACTCTAAAGATAGAGACACTGAACCACTCTCACCATCTCTGTCTGCAGAAGATATCCCTACCAAGCCCACACAATCCCACAAAAGTGTTGTCCGAACAGAGGAAGAGGAGGCTTACCAATAAAGAGGAGAGCCCTGAGGATGAGTCAAGTGAGCTAAATCAATTTGACAATAATCTCGGTGTTAATGATATCAGAGAGGTTAATGAAAGATTGGATCTTACTGGTGTATGATTTTTTCAATCCCAAGCCACGCATTGTCACCATTGAAGGACTGTGCGCACACGAGTTTAAGTGCCTCGGGAAAGGCTGCAAGGCAACCATTCGTCGATACCTTGACAAAAAGGATGTGCGAAGTACCGGAAATATGTGGAAGCATGTGAGGGCATGTTGGGGCAAAGACGTTCTCGTGGCTGCTGATAATGCCAAGGATGCGACTGAGGCACGCACTAAGATAGTCGGAGGGTTTCTACAAAATGGATCAATTACTGCTTCATTTGAGCGGAAGGGGAAAGGGCAAGTGACCTACTCTCATCGTCAACATACTCGCGCCGAGACAAGGTATAGTGGTGTTGGTGGTCCATGGAGTCTTGTCTGATGTCAATAACACTAGGGCGGAAATTGTCAAATGGGTGGCAGAAAGCCTGCGCCCATTTGAAATTGTGAAAGACCAGGGTTTTCAGTGCCTGATGAAAATGGGAAGACCAGAGTATTACTTACCTTCGCCTAGTACAATCTCCCGAGACGTTCGAGTTGTTTTCGTGCGCACCTGTGAACGTATCGCTAAGATGACAAAGGTAAGCTTGCAAGAATTGAATTAAAGACAGAAAAAAATAACAACGCACCAGGAATATGCAGGCGAGCTCAACTTCACCACGGACGGCTGGACAGCAACAAACCACAGGGCGTTCATCGCTTTTTGGTGCACTTAGAGCACAATGGTGTACTGCTAACTTTTCCGTTAGATATAGTTGAGGTGCCAAAGGTTTGAAGTACTTACCGTGCACACGACTGGGTTGCTGATTAAGATGTAGTCTCACACTGGTGAAGAACTTGCAAACACATTTCAAAAGGTCCTGGAAGAGTTTGGGATAGCAGAAAAGGTCAGTTTTAATCAGACGCTGAAAGGAGACTTACTAATTGTCCACAGATGCTCTGTGTTACCTGCAATAACACTGCTAGCAACACCATGATGGTGGAGAATCTTGCAGAGGCTCTTCCCTCCTTCCCTGGAAGGGCGATTCATACGAGGTGTTTCTTGCACACCATTAACCTGGTGGCAAAGTCGCTCCTCAAGGAGTTCGATATGACAAAGAGGGAGGCGACTCGGGCACTTGATAACAATGTCGGCAGCGAGAGTGGAGAAAGCGAGAATGAAATGGAGGACCTGCCTATGGACGAGGACGACAGTCTGCTGGGAGACAATGATGAGGGGTGGATTGATGAAGCGGAGTTGCTGTCTGAGTGTGAGCACAAGCAGCTATGGCAACAAATATGTCCCATAAAATTAGTGTTGGTGAAGGTAAGTAAAAAAAACATTGCGCACCTTAATGACTAACAGCACCATCTCATGCAGCTGCGCAAGGTTGCATTCAAACTCATAAACTCCACCACCATTCTCCTTCCTGCCTGGCACGAGGCACTCCATTCGTCGAAGATGTCCGTCACGCTGATGCCTTGTGATGTTGCTACGAGGTGGAATTCGACATTTGAAATGTTGAATTATGCTGTGGAGCATCGAAAGGCCGTCGATATTGTGACCCAACGTCGGGATTTGGGCCTGCGTGAGTTTGAGCTGAGTGATGAGGAGTGGGATATTGCAGGTCAGCTGAGAGACGTGCTGAGGGTGAGGTTATTTTTGGCACCACACTGTAGATGACTAATTGTTCCTTTGATCTAGATTCTCAAAGATGCGACTCTATTCTTCTCACATTCAACACCGAATCTTGCGACAGTCATTCCAGCCATGGACTTCATCCACGATGAGCTAACAAGCTACTCATGCAACCCGAAATATCTACCAGCTATTCAAGCTGCTGTCTCTCTCGCAAACAAGACTCTCAACAGGTACTATGAACTAACAGATACCTCCAAAGTCTATTGAATTGCAATGGGTGAGTTTCATTTCACTTACTTCTCAATTTTTCAAATGCTAATTATTTGTATTGTAGTCCTACATCCCCGCCACAAATTATCGTACTTCAAAAATGCTGGTGAAGAAGAGGAATCTGAACCGTGGGGAAAACACAGGGAGATAATGGAACAGTAAGTCCTGAATGCGAGTGATGGTCTCGACCCAAGGACAGCTACTGAGCTAAGGGAAATCCTCTCTGAACGTGGGAACCACAAGAATGAGTAGGGTGTAGAATGACAATCGCGATATAGAGCGGAGCGCGCGCTAAGATATGGGATAGAGAAGTCGCGCGATGTGCGACTTAGATAGCTTTGTTTTAAGAAGTAGATCACACTAGTAAAACTAGATAATGACCAAGTGATAGCTACACGGCGCGCGAGAGTGAGAGGAAAATAGATTTTGAGTGCTAAGTTGTCTACTACACAGAGGAAGTAGCTGGAGGGAAAAGCGATCCAGAAAATCTACATGAAGTCCAGAATATATGTAAAACTGCAAGCATCGCTAGATGCGCAGGTCCGAAGTTGCGAGCCGAGTAAGCTAAATATAAGTGAGCATACATGTAATAAGGGTTTTCGGTACCGCACGCAGCGCGACGGCGTGAGTATGAGCTCGGAGATATGTTAGATAAAAGGAAATAACATGAGAAACGCACCAATGAACACCAGCGGACATGGGATGGACAGGAAATGGGTAATAGAGCGAGACGCGCACACTCTGAATCTATGAAAATAAAAATGAAAGTGCGCAGAGGCACAAGACTTGTCCTAAGGATAAGGGCTGGATGATGTTTAGGAAGTGAGAGAATTCGGTAATGCACGCTCAGCGAGACGCGAGTCTCTACAACACCTAGGGACTTTAAATTATGACTGTCCCCAGTCATCGCGTTCGCGCACGCACGTTGGGACTTAGTGGATTTTCGATGAAATCGATCACGTGATGTGTGGATGTTTCGGCCCAGATTGCCAGCCTTGTGGATTTGAAACATCGGAGTTTAGCGATCTTGTGCTGACATAATTGTGGACTTAGCGCATATAAGGCGCTAATTGTTCGCGTTGTGGTTCTTCATTTCTTTCGCCCTACCCGCGACCATACTTTCCTGAAACATGGAAAGCTTTGATATCTCTATGCTTGACCGCTCCCCAGCACGCGTATCCGCTGGCAATGTTGAGGAGGACGCGACCTTGGACGACGCTCCCGTCCTGGATGGCCTGGAGCCATGCAAAGACGATGCCGCGGACGAAGACGCGCCCGCTAATGAAGAGGCTGCGGAGGGAATGCCTGAGCCCAAGCCAGAGGAGCCCTCTGTGGTGATTCTCCGTGCGTGGGCTTTCGTGCTGAAGTCCCTGGAGACTCTCCCTCAGTCGCGCCCAGAGCTGATCCCGCGGAACTTGGAGCCGCTGAAGGAATGGTTGCACAAGTACAGTCGCTTTGAGGTAAGTCTCTATTGTTTTCGTTTCTCTTACGCGCGCTGATCTTGGGTTTTTAGGCCAACATTCACATGTCTTTCCAGGATTCGCGCAAGGAGGGAATCGTTCTCCCCATCAGCTCTGAGCAGGGTGCGTGCCTCACTGAGTTGAGCGATTGGAGGTCGGCTGCGCAGGCAAAGGTGGACGCCTGGCAAAAGGTGTTTGAGGAGACTGCCTTGGCTGTGGAGGCTGGGCGAACTGTCGTGGTGAAGGCGCCGGGGAAAGGGAAAGGGAAGGCAGCGCCTTGCGCGGGGTCTCAAGACATGGGCGAACCGGTGAGTTTCCCTTTTCTTTTCCATGAACTGCAGTAAGCTAACGTGTTGCTTAGCGTATGGGTGGTCACATGACGACTGATCGAGTTTTCGATCCCACATGCGCGTGCTGTGCCACGCGCGGCATAGCATGCTTGATGGGGGCCATGGAAAGGTGCCTCCCGTGCTTCAAAGGGCACAGTAAGTGCGAATTTAGTAAGAGCTAGTACGGTAACCAAAGTTGGACTGAAGTTTGTTTGAAGTTGGTGTGCCGTTCGGTAGTAGCCGATAGCGGAGCTTTAATATGTAAGTTGTCGGGGCGCATACCATGATTCAACTGACTCGGATTATCGAGACGCTGTGAGCCTGTGATGGTTCCGTTGCCCCTTGATCCCCTGTACAATAGACCATTGTTTGCTGACCGACTGGTCAATCGACTCAATATACCATTGGATCAGGCAAGATCTGCCTCATCAGTGGTCCGTGAACGCCTCACTCGATATGTGCTCCTCATGATCAGTATCATCATCGCTACGACTCAATCATTTCTACAAACCGGATTACCAAAGGACCCTGAACCTTACCACACGTCAGCGCTCAAGGGTGAAGAATGGCTAATGGAGTTGATCATCGGCCATCCTGAACGCATCCGCTGTGAACTCGGCGTCCACGCACACGTCTTCGAGAAGCTGATTGAGGAGCTTCGCGGTCTTGGTCATCGGAGCTCTCGCCATGTCTCGCTGGAAGAACAGTTAGCTATTTTTCTCTACACGTGTGTCACTGGTTTGACAATCAGGCACGTTGGAGAGCGTTTCCAAAGATCCAGCGACACAATTTCAAAGTAAGTCTTTGATTTATCAATAAAAGTTAGCCTAATCTATTTGTATCAGGTATTTTCGCAAGATATTGTTCATTTTTGCCTCCTCCCCATTCTACTCCACGCATGTACGCTTTCCTGACGGCAGCATCATCCCCAACAAGATTCGCAATAGCCCAAAATTCTGGCCCTACTTCAAAGGCACTATTGGTGCCATTGATGGCAGTCATATTCACGCATCCCCTCCCTCGTGTGATCGTACGTTCTACCGCAATCGCAAGGGCTTCGTGTCCCAAAACTGTCTGTTCGCCTGCAACTGGGACCTCAAATTCATATACGCGGAGACCGGCTGGGAGGGTTCAGTGACAGATGCGCGTCTATGGGAGGAGGCTCATTCAGATGGGTTGGATATTCCAGATCAAAAGTATCTCCTTGGTGATGCTGGGTTTCCATCCTGCAAGGAACTCCTTGTCCCATACCGCGGTGTCCGGTATCACCTCGCAGAATGGGGCCGTGCCAGCACTAGGTACATTTTTCTTTTTCTTTTTAACATTTCCAGTTTTAATTTGTCAATAGACCTGCTAATAAACAAGAACTATACAACCTTCGTCACGCCTCTGCACGGAACGTTATCGAAAGAATCTTCGGCGTGTTAAAACGACGCTTTCGCATCCTTCTCTTATCGCCTGAGTACAAGATGGAGGTTCAAGCACGCGTTCCCGCTGCGCTATGCGCCATTCACAACTTCATCCGCACTTTTGATAATCAAGAAGGCCTTCTCCCAGAGACGCGTGTCAATTTTGACAATGATAACCCTGAATATCAAGGGCAGCCTGCTGACGTGGCAGGGCAGGTGGAGGAGGTCGTTAACGATGTGAACATACTACGAGACAATATTGCGCAGAAGATGTGGGACGATTACCAGTTGGTTTTGGTGGAGTGGGGCGCACTAGATGACTTTTCCATAGTTGACATTGATGACGATAACATTGACGATGACGATGAATTGTAGTACTGTACATGGTAGTAGCTACAAATGAGAATGTGCTTGTTATACGTGATATGTGGGACTAAAAAATACTTGTACTAAGTGTTGGCATACTGCTGGATGACAGAGAGAGCGAAAGCGCGGCGCAACACGGGGTCTGTAGTTTCAACGTACGAGCTAGTCACCGCAGTACTTCTCACGAAGATGTTGATCAGCGCAACCTTCTCCTCCAGCGACAGGTCAGAGTCTTCATCCTGCATGATACAAATGGCTTGCTTTCATTGATCAGTTATGCGGCTCTCATCAGTGGCAACCATCTGCGTCACCAATGTATCTGTGAGGCGGTTGAGGGCACCTTGCATGCCTATCATTGCGACGGCATTTGTGGCCTTGCCAGCTTTCGCTCCGCCACTGCCACTAGCCTCAGGTTGAGCTTTGATGTGTGCAACACCACCATGGTTGGAGGTCTTGACTTTCTTGGGGCCCAGCTCTTGCTGCGACACTGATGTGAATGTCGTGGAAGGAGGAAGTACAGGAGGTTGCGCATCTGTGCCAGTCATATCTGAATGTGTGCATTTACCGATGCTCAATGTATGAATAGAATGAGGAGGGGAATAAAGAGGAGCAGTTGCAAGTTGTGAGCTTCCAGCGATAGGTCCAGCGTCATTGTGTGGCACATGGCCCCAACCAACCTCTTCTTCAGCCTCGCCCATGTGAAAATCATCTGTGCGTCCAGCAACAACATCCGAGTCAGAACCCATGGGAGCTGCAGAAGCCTGATCAGATGAGTCGTCCGTGAAGGCAGGTGCGGCGGCCCTAGATGGGCGATAGGCCGCACGACCTCGAGCGCCACTGCCACTTGGCAGAGTCTCTTGCATGAGTGGATAAAGCTGCCATCCGCTGTTTCGGTAAGGGCGCATGACTTGGTTGGCCTACAGTGACTCAAGCATGAGCAACCTGTTAGCTCTAGACGGTGATGCCAACCGACCTTCTTCTCCATATATGCGTCCCACACATTGCTTGCAGCCTTCCCCTCGATACCAGCTCCAATCTCATTATCCCAGTGAGTACCAGATGTTCTGAGGCGATAGTTCTCAATAACGTAGTAAAGATTTTTTAACTAGAGATCTTAATATCAGTAGCTGTTAGATAGATGTACAGATAACATACTGATTGCCATTTGTTCTTACACTGGTTCATAGTCTTCATCGGGCCAAGGGTCCTGTGGTTTGCAATAGTAGTTGCAGCTTCAGAATAAACCTGTGATCTGAACTTCCCGCCGTCTCCTATTTTTGAGCGTTGTGAATGGAGGTATGTGACGAGGGCATCTGTCTCTGCATCGTTCCAGATCGCCTTTGGAGCCTTCTGGGACTTCGGTTCTTCAGACATGAGAAGTATTTGGTGGTGAGCAGATACAATGATTCCGATTATAATTGGTATGATCTGCCTGCGCAGCTCCTGCAATTTGAGGCTATCGGGGGCATGGAACGAGGTCATTGCAGGAGGTCGGGAAAGTTAAAACTCCGTCTCGGCTTGCATCAAGCCGATACATCCTAAGTTGGCTACTTTGGCCAAACTTTGGTTAACTTTGGTTACCGTACTAGCTCTAAGTCTCTTCTTACTTCTCTTCTCCTTTACCATACTGATTTGTGTCTTACAGCAGCCAAGCGCAAAGCACCAGCCCCAGTCATGGCTGGGCGTGTTGCTAGTCGTCGTGCGGAGATGCGTATGCACGCAATGGGGCTAGGCAAGCCTCGTGCTACGCTGGAGGAAGCGCCTGCGCCGAATGCGGAGGAAGACTTGTCTAGTGAGTCCGACGAAGTGGAGGTCGTGGCTGCTCCCAAGAAGAGGAAGGCGGTGTTCCGCCCCTTCCAGGCTGGACCCTCTCGTGCGGAGGCCTTGGCGGTGCCAGAGGCTGGGGCGAGTAAGTTGGAAGAAGAGGTGGAGCGTTTGCGCGTAGAGAACACGCGCATGAGGGATGAGTTGGGGAAGGTGGAGGAGATGCAGATGGAGCTCGCTCGTCTCCAAGACGAAAATGCGAGTCTGCACGCGTCGAACGCTCGCTACCATGACTTCTGTGTCGACACGCGCCAGCGTGCGCGCTCTCAACATGCGGAGTTGCTCAGCGTGAGCAACAAGTTTTACACCTTCTCTAGTACTCAATGGGGTGATGCAGAGAAGGACATGACGGAATTCCTCGCGCGAGAGGAAAAACTCCTTAGTCAGTAGTTTAGAACTTATGATACCTTCTCGCGCTGGCCACCATGCCTAGAATACCATGTCTTTTTGCATCGCTTGAAGCTGTGTGTATCTGCGGTCCTCGCCTAAGTCCATGTCCATGTCCATGGCCACTGAGTCCATTGGGCCTAGGTAAAGAAAATGAGAAATAGGTAAGCGCGTGTCTTATATGAGACATAGAGAGAGAAATATAGCCATAGAGGAGCGTTCGCGCAAACTTCGCGTTCGACTTGTCTTCTTCGTTCTGCTTCCGCGGTCTATTCCTTTCGCGCGTTCCCTTTGGCCTTTTTATATACGTGGTTTGGTTATTATGCGCGATGCGTGAGATAAATCTATAGTCTGTTTATTTTTATGTTCAGTGAATGCGCATGTTATGAGACGAATATGAGAGAGAAAATGAGTTTGCCGGATGAAACCTGGGGTAAAACAGAGAGTATATACTTGAGCGAGACTATGTTTTTGTGATATGGTGTTGTTATATTGTTGTTTTTGTGTTCTTGCGTTATTTGGAATGTATATGTGATATGGTGTGAGAGTTGAGGATATGAGGAAGGGGGTATGTGACTGTTCACGCGCTAATCTTCGTAGTCGCGCTCTGGGTTGTCTTCAGCTGGTTCAATGATTTCTTCAGCTTCTAGCTGGTCAATGCTTTCTTTGTCTAATCCTGTCATCTGAGTTACCGACACGCGCTCTTCGCTGCACGGGTAATATGGGATAACGCGGAACACGGCAAAACGAAGCTTGGATATCGTGCCGTCTAGTTCTGCCAACATGTATGAACCTCCTTTCATGCGCCGCACAACTATCATGGGCCCAAGGTAGCGCGGCTTTGTTTTCTTGCTAAGCTTGTACTCAACCTTAGAGTTGTGCACAAGCACTAGCGCGCCAGGCTCAAACTCGTAAGATTTGATAGACGCGTGAAAGCCTTGCTCAAAGTCGCGAATCGACTTGTAACGCGCTTTGACAACTTGGTCTTTGATTGCGTCAAGATCTGACTCGCGCTTCTGCAGTTGGTGCGCGCGCCATGCTATAAGATCAGCAGTGTTAAATGCGCCTCGGCTTGGTAAGGGCGCAAGGAACGTTGCTTCAGCGAGATCGAAAGGAAATATAGGCTCAACGCCGTGAACCATAAAATATGGCAATAAACCTGTCGCGCGATGAATAGTAACGCGCTCTGCCCAGAATATGCAGTGTACGACTTGATACCATCGGGTGTCATCACCGTCGCAACTTTTGATGATGGCCTCCCGGACATCGCGATGGCGTCGCTCAACTATACCATTAGCTTGGGAGTTATATGGCGAAATGCGAATAGGGTGAATCCCATATTTGCGCGCGAGCTCATCAACCGCGAGCCTATATGTGGGCCCATTGTCAGTTACGATCTCTGTGATTGGACCCCATCTGCAGAGGAGTTCTTCAAAAATGAAAGCAGTTAGTGTTTTGGTATTCTCTTTGCGCAACATGCGCCATTCAGGATATGACGTTAGCGCGCAGCGCGCTTGCACGAGATACTCAAATCCGCCCGCTTTGGGCATCTTCATAGTGTCGATATGCGCTTTGCGAAACAAACCTCCAGGAGTTGGAACTGTTGGCGGAATATGTAGCTTGCACATCTGTCGCGTCTGACACTCATGGCACGTTTTTGTGTACCACTTGATATCTTCAACGATGTGCGGCCACCAAAAGCGAAGCAATAGTCGAATGCGCGTAGTATAGACGCCTTTATGTCCTAGGTCATCGTGTGCTTCCTTCAGAATGCGAAGGCATTTGTGCGGTTGCACTACTAGCTGGTGTCTGCCATGGGGTTCTCTACGCCAGAGGTTTCCCTCAAGAACGAAGAAGCGCGCGGCGTGATTAACGAACACTGCGAATTCGTGATCTGAAAGGTCAGCTGGTCTTTCGCGTGTGATAAGAAAATGTTGCGTCAAAATGAGCGATGTGTCAATCGCTTGCGCTGCTTCTGAATGCGGGATCGCTTGTTCAGCATCCTCGTCCTGCGTTACGTCAAGGAGTACTTGGTGAATGGGCGCACGCACTAACTGCGATGTGTAGCAGTTATAGTGCATGTGGCGAATAATTTCTGAGGCACTACCTGCGAGGCAGTAAGTCCTATCATTAAGTATCGCGACTCCAAATGAATACACGTGATCAATCCAATCTTCATGGTCATCGTCCTCTATGGGATCTTCATCAGCGAGCGGCCTCCTTGAGAGACCGTCGATGCCTTTGTGCTTCATCACGGAGATGTGAACAAGTTTAAATGAAAATAAAAGAATACCCGCGATCCATCGATTGATGGTCGCATTGGGTTGCAAATCAGGATTATTGATCATACCTTTGATATACTTTGCGTCAACTTCGAGAGTTAGATGCTTGACGCCGAAAATGAATACGTGTACCGCGCGTAGCGCGCGGAAGAGTCCATAGAGCTCTAGCTTCGCTTGTGAATAGCGGCTTTCCACTTCGTTCAGCACGATAGAGCCGAAACGATTAGGATACCGCTTTCCATCTGAGCCTACTTGCAACAGAATGAAACCAATCACGATATTGGACGTGTCGACCGTGAGAATGACTTCGCGATCACATTCGTAATTGAGGCGACGCAGCGCAGGAGACTCGAGTATTGACTCTTTCAGGATCTCTACCGCTTGGCGCTCTTCTTGTCCAAATATGAAAGGGACATCTTTCCTGGTAAGGTTGGTTAGTGGGCGCGCTTTGCGCGCGACATCACAAATAAACATGCGTAGAACTCCGCAGGTTCCTAAGAAACTGCGGACTTGAGACTGGTTAGTGGGCTCTGGCCAATCACGAATCTTTTGAACCTTAGTGTCTTCGGGTACACGACCCTCGAAAGTACACTTGTGTCCAACTATTACCGCGCTAGGCGCGGCGAGGACGAATTTCGTCGCGCTAACTGTTATGCCCACATTGCGAAGACGCTGTAGGATGCAATTCATTACTGTGAGATGCTCCCATATGAAGCGGCGAATGCCTTGGTTCTCGGCTATGAGCTCGTATGTGCCGTTGTCATATTCGTAACATGTTTCGACAGACTTAACTGCAATGTCGTCTATGAAGGGAAGGGTGTGTTTCGGAATTTCATCTTGGAGGATGAAGGCGACGTCGCCTTGGAATATCTGCGCGGCGTTGGTGTGACCTTGTGGTAAGGTGGTCAGCCTATGCGGGCCTAATGGTGTACCGAAAGTCGTGAGGTCGTGCGAATCGACGTGAAGTGCGCGCTGGTCATAACCTGAATACAAATCCATCATGCCATAAATCACATAGCCCGCGAAGGACTCTGCGAGGTGTTCAACGAAAGGGGGAACTGAAGTGTCATGAATCGTAACCGCGTTGAGCGGCTCCAAGTCGTGCACTAAACGTAAAGATTTGCCATCTTTCTTGACTACGCAAAACCAGTGCGAGCGATACGCGGCCGTTGAGGGCTCATATACGCCTGACGCGATCTTTTCTTTGATGATGTGCATGACTTCGCCAATGGTTGAAGGCGGCACAGGGATATTGCGCTGCGACCACGGCACATGCGGGACTGTTGGGATTTTGTATGGCGGGAAATACCTTTCGTCAAGGCGTCCGCGCTCTGATGCTTCCCAAGCGAACACGAGTTCGTGGGTGTAGATGAGCCAACGTACTAACTTGACTCCCTCTGGCCAAAGCCATTTTGCGGGATCGACATCAAGTTTGTCCGCGCGCGCTTGCGTGAATTGAATACCTGGAGTAAAATCTGGGGGATGAGTTGGTAAGGGTGTTATCCCTATTAAGGGATCTGGGGGTAGCTCACGCACTACGCAATACTCTGCTGGAGTAGCGGCAGGTACGCTGCGAACTTTCTTCGCGACTGGCTTGTAGACCAGCGCGTGAAGCGAGGGATCATAAGAATAACACTCGTTAAAAGCAGCGATAGTCGCTTTGCTAAAAACGGTGCTGGTAGACATGAGATGCGCGTAGCGCGCGGATTTAGGAAGCACTGAGAAATAAGACAAAGGGAAAATGCTATGAAGGGGGCG
>JRHT02000151.1:0-15851 GCA_011800875.2 Suillus brevipes Sb2 | reverse complement strand
GAGTAAGAGGGTTCGTGTCGTAAGAGCATAACTTAGACAACGCAGCGAGTTGCGTGCGCGCCTGTCGTAGAGAGTCGTCGAGAATTCCTCGTTGTATCGTAGAAAAGAAGTATGAAGCGGGGTGCATGAACACTTAGTGGTGTCTCCCCGCTGAATCTGCAGATCATCGAAACTTAAAAACCCTGACCGTTAACCTGGGAAACATTTGCTCACGCGTGAGAATGCGCGCCCTCTATACAAGGCGCGCTGTGCGTAGCGGATTGGCAATTCTTTACCCAAGGCAAGGTTGGGATACGCATTTCTTTGCCCGTGTTAGGGTCCATGATAACAATATCTTGCTCCCCGTCAGGGAGATCAAATGTGCGACAAGAAGTGAGAGTGAAAAATGGGCGACTGAGCAGAATTTCGAAATTCGCGCGCTCAGTTACCTGAGCTTGGAAAAACATAGCACCACCGCTAAAGTCAAGAGGTATGTTCTCTATGACCCCTAGCATAGAGTCGTGCGTGGTGTTGACTGATTCCATGTTGAGGTGATGGTATGAACGCAGTCCTACGCCAAGCGATTGCCAAACGTCCTTAGGCATGATGACAACTTCCGCCCCTTGGTCAAGGACACAGGTAAGTATATGCCCGCCTACTGTGCTCGCGCGAATGCAGCGCAGTGCTGCGTAATGGTTAGCAATGATACGACCATCGTTGCTTCGCATATGCGAGCCGTCGTACTGGCGCATCCAATCTCTGTTAGCTGGGTGACTTGATAACTCGTTGACTGAAACTGTGCCAACGGTTACGCGCTTGTTGGAAGACATGTCGCGGAAGTTCTTCCTGATATCTGGCAAGACCGCTGTAGAGACTCGATCCTGAGTAGCCTCACAATGGCATATATTGCACTGTAGGTCGAGTCTACTATATTATGCATGCAACGCGACACTAGCGCGATAAACGCGACGTTCGCGCGACGCGCGCGACATAGGCGACACTTCCGCGACTTGCGCGCGCTTTAGGCGAACTTTCCCACGCCTAAGCGCTATAGGGCGCCTGACTTCCTGCTGTGTTTTCCCATGTCCAACCAAGTTCCCAGGTGTGTATTTCTCCATTTATCATTTATTGCATTATCGTACCATGTTTATTTTCACTTTACATTTACACTTGGACATTTTTCACTGGACAACACACCATTACCTTTTACCACCATCATAGACAGTTATCATCTCCGAGTTTTTATTATGTTTTGAACAATACATCGCAAGCCCTAGTAGCAGTTAGCTCTAGTGGTCACATCTGCATCGCACCTCACGCCTATACGTCTCGTTAAGTCTCGCTATCGCTCGCACACCGCTTTCGCCCAGTTCCGCTTTTCAACGCGCGACTTTCCCGCGCTTCGCGCGCCTATAGCGCCTTTGTTCCCGCGCTTTCGCCTTATCACGCGCTTCGCGCATTCCCCCTAGAGTTGTGACCTGTGGATATTTGCTTTCTCCGCTTCCCCTAAGGGACGAACTTATCGCACCCATATATTTTCTTCCCTTCAACATTTATATCAGCTGCACCCTCAGCTGAGTTGAAGATCCTTCACCGCGAAGATATCCCTGACTGGGACTTGGATCGTTATGTCGAGAATCTGGTCAGTAATACGTTTTTCCGCGCCCTTATCCTCTAGTGCGCACGATAGACGATATGTGCCAGTGGGCAGGGGAGCTGGTACTGCGTGTGCGGGGGTAGAAGTGTTAGCCGTTTTAGATGCTGATGAAGAAGATGAAGAAGATTTCGCGCCAGTGACTGGCGCGTCTGATGCTGCAGGCGATGGTATTTTCGCGACCTCTAGACCTTTACCTTTACTAGATGAAGCTTGAATTGCAGGGGAAACAAGTTCCTCCTCAACAGTCGCTTGTCTAGACGCGGGCGCTGGGCGTGCGCGTGGCTTGCTTGGGACATCGATGCTGTCAAAACGAACACTTTTGCCTTTTGCGCTGCCTTTCGCGTTGTGCTTCTGTTCTAGCTTGGCTGTGGCGAGTGCTAAAACATGTTTAGCATTCTCTATGCGACACACGTCTTCGTCTTTGTCAGTATCTGATTCTACTACAGTATGAACGAACGCGGAGGGATCGACCTCTATTACACATTCGACCTCTGGAGAAGCGCGATAAAACAAACCTGCCTGCACGCTATGCATAGGCATATTCTTTTCGCTTTCAAGGAAGCGATCAATCTTTTCCTTGAGCGTAGGCTCAGGCCCAAAAATCCTGTTACCATTACACATAATTCAGTCAATACTTCCCGTGTTAAACGGCCAACCGAAGTTGAGATTCTTCCGACCGAGGCGGGTCAACCGAGACGGGCCCTGATGCAGTACGGTCCCGGTAGAGTCGGTGGGCCCATGTATATATAACTATCCGATATTAACATCCGGGCCAGCCATGTAGCATATGATATATACATCGGTATATACGTATGGGCCCAGCATGTGGTATAGACAAGGGTTTCGGGAGACACAGATGGGCCGAGTGGTGGTGTGTTAGGCACGAGTTCACACGACCAGGCCCAGGTGGTGGGGTATATACCTGGGTATTATAAACTCGGCAGATACGACTGGGCCCAGATGGGTGGGCCATATACATGGGTATTAGAATCTCGGGATATACGACTGGGCCCAGATGGGTGGGTGGGGTGTATACCTGGGTATAACACCTGGGTATGAGAAGCTCGGCAGACACGGTTGGGCCCAGGTGGGTGGACAATATACATGAGTATCAGAATCTCGGCAGACACCATTCGGCCCAGGTGGGTAGACAATATACATGAGTATCAGAATCTCGGCAGACACCATTCAGCCGAGGTGGGGTATATACATGGGTATTAGGCACTTGGCAGATATGACTGGGCGATAATCGCCCATCCATGTCTACCGAGTATTGGAATCCACCGGCACATACCACCCAGATAACTTTTTGAAGGCCATGAAATCCATCCAGTAACCGCCCGAGATGACCATACTGGCCGGCATCATTCAATCAATGTGTAATGTCTATGAGATCAACATTGATTTGGTATCATACTGAGCATAATCTAACAAAGACAAGCGTAGTATATTAAATGTAACTACTCCATAGCCGTTGAGACGCTGCCGGATGGTTCACGTGGCTCCTCTGAAGAGGCTTCATCAGCCGCTGGAACAGCCGAGATAGAGCTTGTGCCGGAAGCAGTTTGAACCGGCGCCTGCGACTCATCCCAGGCTGTGGTGAGCGCCCTACCCATGGAAGAGATACTCGAGCCTCCAACATTGCTCGCATTAGTCACCCGCGGCAACCACGAGGCGGGCAATTGACCATAAGGGCTGCCCACCGAGATGTCTGCCGGAGGATTGAAGGCAGTGACGTTACCTGTCCGGGTGAATGTGTTGAGTTTGTTGGCGATGTGGCCGAGGGAGACGGTGTTCTTCATTGTCGCAGTGCTCATCTCCCGCATCTTTGTCTCCATGAGGGCGAACTTCACGGCCCATGCTGCCTCCAAGGTGTCCACCTTAGTCTCCACCGTCTCCACACGATCTGCCGACTGCCGCAAGAGTGAGTTGAACTTGGTGCCGAGAGCCTCGATGCTCTGGAGAATTTGGAGGGGAGTGGGTTGTGCGGGAAGGACGGTAGGGATATCATCACTGGCGGCCACGGGTGACGGCCGCTGATCCAGGACCGGGGGATCCATGTCGACGTTGTTGTCAACAATGGGGCCACCACCGACGTCAAAGTCCAGGGGAGTCTCTGTCGAAATATATCAGTGAATCAATGTGAACTAGGGCAAGGTGAGCTTACCTGCTGCCGGCCCCTCAAACTGCGTCCGAGTTGTTGTCCTAACGATATATAATCAGTGGCCGGCGACAAAACTGAAAAAAAAATGACGAAAACTTACCTTTGTCACTGTCGATGCTGCCGCAGGTGCATTGGCCGGCAATGAACTTGGGCCTGCAGCTGGTTTTGTCTAAAGGTAACATCATTGAGTGAATATCCGGCAGTTTGAAAGAAAAAGCTTACCTTGACATATACGACATCATTGTTTGGGGGTTCCTCGTCCACGACGGCGAATTTGATCTTCTTCCGGGTTGCCTTGGCGGGCAACTTACGGGCGGGCGCTGTTTTCACAGGCTCGGTAACCTGGACCTCGTCATCGTCATCGTCCTCGGTGGGTGGCGCCTTGCGCTTGCTGCGTGTGGTGGTGCCTGCGACGAAGAGGTTGTGCTTAGCCGCAGGAAGACGGGGTGGAGGGGAAGGGGAAGATGGTATGGGCGTCAGTGGCCCGGCTGAGATCGCTGTTGCAGCCGGCAGCTGCAGTGAGGGTGCTGGTGGTGTTGCCGGTGCCGGTGGTGCAGGTATTGGCGACCTCGGGCGCTGGTATCCAACGGTCTTGAGGAACAGGGGGTGTCCTCTGATGCGAGGGTCGTCTTCACAGACCGTCGACCAGTTGGGCACTCCCCTCATCTTGCCATTGGGACCGCAGTTGTCGCGGATTTCGGCAGCGCATGACAGCAGCATGGGCAACAATGAAGTCGCGGCAGCTCCAAAGAGGCCGAAGGAGGTTGACTGTGAATCAATCCGGATTGAGTAAGAACGAAGATGGGATAGTGTTAATGAAAACTTACTATAGTAACAGCAATATCATGTGCCAGAGCCTTTGAGGCCGAGTCGCCTTCCTTGAGTTTTTGGGCTCTCATAAGGAGATGCCCGACCTTCTCGGCCACAAGGGAAAGGGCTTGATTAGCATTTTGAGCGGTAGACATTGTCAAGGATGGATTAAAGGAACGGGTGAGGGTATGGGTATGGGTATGCACAAAAAAGTTCGGGTGAGAAATGTCGGAGGGCAAAAGAAGGCGATATATAGGGATGAGCTATGTGGCCACAACACGGCTGTGGACCTTCTTCAGGGCTGAAGATCCATTGATTGACAACAATAGATTACGTAACAATGGAAGGACGGCCGTTGCCGAGACCCATATCAACTATGTAATTGTGGGCATGGGCCGCTTGGATCACAGTCCACAATCCACAATCCACCAAGGCTACCGCTTGCCCTCATCCCTATTTAAGCCATACTTTTCGCCGAAATCCTCCACCCATACAACAAACACTATGTCTACCGGACAAACCATTTTTCCCACGCCCTCAACAGCTAACGAGGAACTCACGGCCGCGGCCGGTAAGTCCTACATTACCACGCTAAGACAGCAGGCCCTTGCACAATGGTGGGGTAATTTTGTACCCATAGACCAATGGACACCGCCGGCGGTTAAGCCAATGTTCAAGGGCCAAAGATTTCAAAGTAAGTAGTCTCTTCTTTAATTAAAGTTCATCGGCACCAATAAACTAGTTATATATCAGGATATGATATGAGTTTGGAGACTCGGCTGGAGACCCTTGACAGCAATTTCGGGGATTCAGAACCTGGCACGTACGAGAAGCACTTTGCCGGCGTCACAGAGGTTATAGAAGAACTCTCTGGTAAGTGCCGAAATTCTTCCCTTGCCAAGGACAACTAATATGAAAATTTAAGTTTATTATCATTTTCCTTGTCTGCTACTGACACAATACTATACTACCACAGTCCCTGCGACTCCAGTCAACCCCACTACCTCCCCACCCTTACCTGCACCCTTGTGTCCCACTGGTTCTCGGATTCGTTGTTCAGCTCGAACTCCTGCACAATTCCAGCATGATTTCATTGTTGCTGCATCACAGGAATCTTCCACGCCATCCAAGTCATCGGCTGTGAAGCAGGCTACTGCCTTGGCTGCTGGGACCACCAAGATGAAGTGCCACCGAAATGTTGAGGTCTTTTCGTCCCATGCCAAAATTTTTGGTGATCCAGAGGTTAAGGTTTTCAGTCCCCCACTGATCGGCATCGGGCCCAATACCGATGCTGTAATTGATCGATTTAAGATGGGGGACCAAACAATCCTGAAGCTTCGTGAGCTCATCACCACCATGCGCAGCAGCCGCTGGGAAGCGATTTTGAGGTCCCCCAAGTGGGATTCTACATATGAGCAGGCCTCCAATTTGATGGCAGCACTTCACGCAGATTTGAATGGCCATCAGATGGATGGCATGCATAAGGTAATACTTTTGCAAATAATTGGTTGGCACTAAATCTGACATGTGCCATCCTACAGATTTCATCACTGCTTTTGGTGGTTCTCAAGGTGCTTGGCACACTTTTTTTTATTTGTGCGCTTTACTTCTTTAGTCTCCTCTATATTTTTTAGATCGTTCACCTGTCATTTTTGTAAGTGCGCGCACCTGCATATGATGCGGCTTCATTTACGAATTCAATTTTTGATACAGGTCCCCACTGTTTTGAAGTTGAATATTTATTTTAATACACTATCTATAAAGCTACTCTTCAATGGATACTTTCGTCCAACGCTTGCCACGAACTCGACCAAAGGTCCACCTCAGCAAGGACGCAAGGGCTCTTCTTACAATTCAATGTCGCCAGAAGTCTCGGGTTTTTAGGGCCACACTCGACGACGCTTGGTTCCAGATTGATGAATCTGTGAAAACAATTGCATCCTCTCACCACAAGAGTGTCCAACGCGTCCAAAACGACTTGTATTTGGGTCACGCCGCATTGCGCTACAAAATGCTCAAGTCAGAAACGGTGCGAACCTTGGGAATGTTTCTCTTCGAAGAAATTTTGTGTAGGTGGGGAGTGGTAGAGGAAATAGTGACAGACAATGGGCCACCATTTGTACCAGCTGTCAGCTGGTTAGCAGAGAAGTACCACATCCACCACATCCGCATTTTGGCGTACAACTCTCAAGCTAACGGGATCGTCGAATGATCTCATCGGACCATACACGACTCTCTTGTGAAAGCCTGCAATGGCAATATCACTCAATGGCCTAAATTCGCGCCTTATACATTCTGGGCAGATCGTATCACCACTCGCCACACAACAGGACATTCCCCATACTTCCTAGCTCACAGAATAGAACCCCTCCTCCCTCTCGACTTCACTGAAGCTATGTTCATGTTGCTGGATATTTCCAGAACACTCTCAACCACAACCTTGATCGGGTTACAGGCATGACAGCTTGTGAAAAGAGACGATGACTTAGCCCTTGCCCGACAACGCCTTTTCAACAGCCGTTTAGCTTCAGTAACGGACTTTGAGCGCTGTTTCGCCTCTTCCATTCATGATTACAACTTCCTACCGGGTTCCTTAGTCCTCGTCCTCAACAAGAAGATTGAGCCAGCTTCAAATGTCAAATGCAAGCCCCGATACTTCGGCCCAATTGTCGTAGTATCTCATACTCAAGGAGGTTCCTATCGCCTTGCTGAAATTGACGGATCCATCTCCAAACTCAAGTTCGCAGCATTTCAAATCATTCCCTATCATCCGCGTTCTCCTACCTCTATCAAAGTCAATTCATCAAGCCGAACGAACTCGCAGGAGTCAATGGACAGACAGATTAGATGCGTGTTCCGTTTTCCGTTTCTTGTTTTCTCATTATCTCCTTCCTTGTTCTACTATTACTGTACACTATAGATTTTCATTTGGGTGCTGGGGGATCAAACGAGGATGGTTGATATTCGAAGTGGGGAGGTGATGTAAGGACTTAAGGTCCTTTGCGTGCCGACTAATACTTCACAGCAAAAACTCCTTCCCTGTGCGTTATGGATACGAAAAGCTCTACTCTTCATATCCAACGCACTCGGATACATTCCCTTTTACTTTACTTTCCCTTTGATTACCGTTTCATCTTACGTATTACCAAAACCTCGTGTTACGCACGAGTTTCCCCTTGGAACATCGACGTCACCAATACACCTTTGTCTTATATGACCCTTTGATATCACTATTCAGCTTTTGAGCCACTCTGCATACTATATAGACCATCTTGTATACTGTGTCTTACGTGGTCAAACTTGGATTATTCTCCGTCACTCGTCCCAAAGCCTGAAGAATGCCAGAACTCGTGAAAATCAACACTTCACGTCTTACATCGTCGAGCTCTGTCTATTATCGTCAAAACTCGCACCTATCGACAAAATTATAAACATCAGCTATCTAAAACTCTCAAGTATGCTTTTCCCCTTCGAACTCTCTAAGCCTTACACTAACAAAAGTATATATCATTTTCAGCAAATCGTGTCGCTCAAGTTTGACTTATTTTCCAGCCGAATCTTCCATGAACTTCCGACCTGGTCTTGCCATCATATCTATCTTGTCCACTCATCTACATTCAGTACTACCGCTTTGTTGCCAGTCCTAACGACCACCCTGAACTCACGATGTGGATGGTAGAGCGCTCATATGTGGAAGACCAGCATGGTAAACACAGATGTGGTGGTGTGGTCCCATTGATGAGTGTTACGCATGCTATTGAGTTGCTTCCAGAATATGGTGAAGGGGTGGATGAAAAGATTTCTTCAGCTATTTGTTTGGAAAGTTATGACTGTTTCTTCCTGAACACTTTCACGGATAAGGAGAGCTATCATATATTTAGTACAGAGTTTGCGTAGTATCTGTCATATCCCGTACTCCGGACCCTATTTCTCATCCCTATTGTCACCATCCTTTCCATTGTGCCTGCTATACTTCAGTAGGATCAGCCCTGCTACCTCCGTCCATCATCCAACTTGATATCCAGCCTTCCGGACACTGCAGCCAGCCTGTACCCCTGACCCCTGAATCTTCGGATCTCTAGACTTCTGGAACCTGTCCAGATATGTCCGAACTACTTTCCCGCACTTCGGATCCAGACTTCCGGACCTATATTGGATCCCGTCCGATGTCTAGATCCATTTCTGACACGATACGACAAGCTTTTCCTGTTCACATAAGGTTAACACAGCCTATTCCATTATTTGGTATTCCTTACTTCGGGCTTCTTGGTAATCCTCAATACCCGACTATGTTCTTGATCCATTTCCTTTTACGTATTATTCCTATGTTTCCGGTCCTCAGTTATTCTCGTATTCCGTTCCATTACTGATCCACCCTGCCTTTTCATATCCGTCTCCATTCTATTATAATCCGTGACACTTCACCATAATATTCCGCATGCCTCATACATAGCCTTGGATGCCTGATTACTTACATTTCCTGTGTTGCCTACAGTATATAAACCCGTGTAACTCTCGATACATCCTTAGTTCGAATATTAATGTTATTCTCCATCATGTAGTCTTAAGGGATTGATTCCCTTATGCTCCGACTCTACCTTTCAGTAGTCTTTCCTATGCTCCAATACTTTCGGACCTTGTCTGATAGTCAATCCTTGTCTATCCTTATCCTAAGCTATTTTGGACTATGTCCGATAAGCTATTCCTAGTCTTTCCTTATCCTTAGCTATCTTGGACCTTGTCCGATAGTTAATCCTTGTCTTTCCTTAACCTCCGCTACTTTCAGACCTTGTCCGATAGTTATCCATTGTCCTTCACTTATCCTAGACTATTCCAGACTTCGTCCAATAGTCGTCTTGTATCCTCCGCTTATCCTATGTCCTCCGATACTTCCTCTGTCCATCCTAGACTATCTTGGACTGCGTCCGGATAGCCATCCTCCATCCTCCAACATATCTTCTGTCCGGACATTGGCTTGATGCCCTTGTCCTTATCCATCCTTATTTGTTATACTCCCTCTGTACCCTCGGGTCACTTCCTCTGGTTCAATCTCGGACATACCCTCGTGTTCCCTTTCTGCTTCGGACTTTGTCCTTGCAGCCATTACTCTGTTGGTTTCTACTTGGGATTTGTCCTGTAGTAGTCTTTAACTCTTCGTCCGTTCCTGGATATGTCTTCAGTAGTGTTTCCCACAGTCCGGATGTACGTCCAGATTAGTTCCCACGCTCCGGATATGCTTCTGGACGAGTTCCTGCAGTCCGGATATCATGTCCGGACTTTCCCACGCTTTTCAGAAGTCCATTGGGCACTTCCACCAGAGTTGCCTTACCTTCGGAGTTCCACCAAACTTTGTTGGATGTCCTCCAGACTTCATTCTGAAATATGGGGCACGTACCCGGGTAAGGGGCACAGTGCACGAGCTGAGGCCAAGCCCTTCCTTCCTGATCTGACCCTCCGGCATGGATTCTGACAGTATCAGTAGTTCACAATGGCATCATGGAGTGTTGAATCACATCAATTGATGTATGAGCATTCCAAGTCACTGCTAATTATGAGCGGCCCTAGACTAGGGTTTGCAAATACTACAAACCCTAGACTAGTAGTTCAGCATTAATATATTCGCTGTGTAATTTCAGAAATATCTATTCCACCAATCATGTTGCTCCATCACCAGCGTCGTAAGCTCACCGTAAGCATCAACTTCTTTTTGACAAGCGAAATTTTTGGGTCTCTTGCTGATGTAACATGATCCCCACTTCGAAACTGCAAACTCATTCCATAGCCACTTACTCATCCATTTTCACAAGTCATGGTGCAACTGAATACATATTCCATGAAAGCTCCCCAGTCACCAAGTCAGATTCAAAAGAAGGCTAAAACAGAACAAAGAATCAGCTACCCCAAAGGCTACCTCAGCAGACATCCAGAATTGTAAGGACCTTGGGATAAAAACTCATCTACAGGCAAACAACACCAGGGCCAACTATGCTGGTCATGTCCATCAAGGATGAGAGTGATTGGCAGGTTACTGAGATATTGTACAAAAATGGATCAGCGAGTCAACTGCTGGTGCTGGCATCCTCTGTAACGTCTCAACTCACTTCTTTTGGAATGGGGATACATAGTACTGGTTCATGTTCACTCCTGTAGGCCAACAATAGACACTTGCTAAAGTCCACTGGTTAACACAACATACAACTCTGGATGGATCAACCTTATGATGTCTGGTATTGCAATCCCCACAAGGTTGTTCATAGCATGTTGGCGAATCCAGAATACGCAAATGAAATGGACTACCAACCCTACCATGAGTATTCAACTGATAGTGACAAGCACCAATGGCAGGACTTCATGTCTGGTGACTGGGCTTGGAACCAAGCGGTATGTTTTCTTTTATTTCGGTAGCTAGTAGTATGCATGCTGACACTTTGGTAGGATATTATTTCCAAAGATCCCAAAACGCTTAGCTCAATGTTTGTGCCAGTCGTACTTGGGAGCGACAAGACAACGGTCTCAGTGGCGACTGGTGCTAATGACTATTATCCCCTCTACATATCTATCAGGAATGTTCGAAACAATGTTCGATGTGCACATCGTGACACTGTTGCCATTGTTGGCTTCCTTGCCATGCCAAAAAGTAAGTTTCATCCTATTATTGTTGCTCTGCTCTAATTACAATTGAACAGCTACACAGGAGCACACCTCTGACCCACAGTTTCGAAAATATTGCCGGCAACTCTTCCATTCGTCTCTTGCCAAGATCCTCGAGAACCTAAAGCCTAGCATGACAAAACCAGAGATGGTGCACTTTGGCGATGACCACTAGCAGCGTGTAATCTATGGTCTTGGACCATATATTGTGGATTATGAAGAGCAGGTGCTGTTAGCCTGCATAGTGCACTTTTGGTGTCCTAGGTAAGTCCCTCCAAGTATCTCTAACATTCCTTTGCCTCACTACTACTATTAAACAGATGTTTGTCTCGCCATAACAACTTGGATGCTGCGTCGTTGTGGCGTGTCGCAACCATACAGAGGCGCTCTTTGATGAGATAGACTATAACGCTCTATGGTTAGAGTATGGGTTTGTCAGTGATCTTGTGGTAAGCCCCATGTGTCTTTTCTATCTTGCACTTGAAATTCAGGCTTTTCTAGCCTTTCACAAATGATTTTCCTTGAGGCGACATCCACAAACTTATCGTGCCAGACATTCTGCACCAACTAATCAAAGGAACCTTCAATGATTACTTGGTTACATGGGTCAGTAAGTATTTGAGACTCGAGCATGGCGAGAAAGAAGCAGAGAGAATTCAGGATGATATAGACCGAAGGTATGTTACTTGATCTCAATTCAATATGCTCAACAAACTCATGTTATCAAAAGATCGCTGCAGTCGCTTCATTTGCAGGCCTTCAATGTTTCCTGGAAGGACGATGATTCAAGCAATGGACAGGTGACGACTCGAAGGCACTCATGAAGGTTTACCTTCCTGCCATTCAAGGCCATGTCCCAACAGATGTGGTGCGCGCGCTTCTTGAATTTTGCTATCTCGTCCGGCATAACATTATCACAGAATCTACATTGGTTCAAATTCAAGAGGCTCTCGACCGGTTCCACCAATACAGGGAAATATTCAAGACAACGGGTGTCATCCCCACATTCTCCCTCCCTCGACAACACTCATGCTCTCACTATATCCTACTCATCCGACTTTTTGGTGCACCTAACAGCCTTTGCTTGTCAATCATGGAAACCAAGCATATCAAAGCTTTAAAGGAACCTTGGAGGCGCTCAAGTCGTTACAAGGCCCTCGGTCAAATGTTGTTGACCAATCAGCGGCGTGGGTTGACTTCAAGAGCTGTGGAATGTTAAACGGCACCTGCCTATCAGCAACACTTGATAAATTGAGTGAGTTTCTAGCACTATACATACTTATCATCGACTGATGTTTAACATAGAACATCTACGCCTAAATACAGTGGCTGACTCGGACACTGATGCTTCAAACGAGAATATCACAGTGCTACCCTCCAATGCGGGTGTTGAAATACTGGGTGACAATGAAGAGGGTGAAGTTGATGACAGCCCAACACTGGTGCAGGCTCACGTTCAGTTGGCCAAGACATATCGTGAGTTATCTCATTTATTGTAGATCTTTCTAATACAATCTTTGAAATGATGCAGAATGCAAGTGTGCATGCACTCTCCCTGAGTTATCCACAGAACTCGCCATTCCCCATCTCTCTATTAGTGGTAGTCAGAGTGAATGATTTTGAGATGATTCAGCGTGCGATTACAGGACAATTCAAAATGCGAAAATCGTGTGAAAATCGCAGTTACTTTGAACACCCCATTGAACTGCCAACGGATTTTCAACGTGATTCTTGTTTATATGTGTGTATGCTAAGTACCTTACCTTGGACCACTCAAGATGCCGCGACGGACGCAAAGGCAAGTGCAAGTACAGAATCTAATTATGTTTGCATTGCAGGTAAAGAAAAAACGAGCACAAATCTGCTTGCGTCACCAACAGAGGCTCGAAAGCCTTACAGAACGTGAATTCAATAGCTTGGATGCTGTTCTCAAAGATGGAGACTCAGTACCAGTGTCAACATCCTGTTCAGACCTTGACTTGGATACTAGTATGTACGACACAAGTTCCCCCAGCAGCAGCACCATATCCTCGTCTTCTGCCTCAGACTCCAATGAATTTTCAGATGACTCGTCTGTATATTCAGATCCATCCAGCTTGAGTACTGTGTCAGGGCTTGACTTGAGCACTTACTCGGACACAGACTCTGAATCTGCAGTATCTGAGTCTCAGTCTAACTCAGGCACTGATGCTGATGATGAGCTCGACGATGACAACATTGCTGCCAGTGCACCTACTGCAGAGGCACAACTCAGCCAGCTCGTCCGTGAATTCATTTGGGATTCTTATTTGCACCGCTACCAGATGGCTCACAATCAGCTTCCTCATGGCCCATCTCAAATGCGCCATGTGCTAGATGTGCTGAAGCCACAATGTCCTGACAAGTTTCGCAAGAGTCTTTGAGTCTCCCCATACACCTTTGACAAAATCTGCACCGAACTCGCATCTGATCCAGTGTTCACCAACAACTCCCAGAATGAACAAATTCCCCTCACTGAACAGCTTGCAGTCACACTATATTGCTTCGGACATGATGGTAATGGGGCTAGCAGGCTGGGCTTGGCAAAGGAACTGTCCACCTTATCACCCGCAGAGTCACGACAGCTGTCCTTTGCCCATCTTTCCGCAAGTCTGTTGTTCGATTCCCCACTGCAGATGAAAAAAAACTCGTGAAGTCCTGGGTTGAAGCTCACTCCTGTCGTGTATGGAGGAACAGGTGGTGCCTTGTTGATGGCACCCTTGTTCCTCTTTACAATCGTCCTCATTGGTACGGAGAAAGCTACATTGACCGAAAATCCAATTATTCATTGAATGTTCAAGTATTTTGATTTAAATCTCGTCCGAGAATATATTTGAGGTGACTATTTTAATAGATCGTCTCACTCCCAAACCTCCGAATTATTGATTTTAGCTATGGGCATACTGGGAGCACTCACGATGCTAGTGCTTGGTAAGAGACATTCATTGCTCAGAACCACGACAACATACTCAAAGATGGAGAATTCATTTGGGCAGACTCTGCATACCCTGTAAGAGTTTGTCACATTTATTTGCTTAGACTAACCATCGAGCTCCAGATACAAACCTGGGTGGTAGCACCCCATAAGATGCCGGAATGGGAGGAACCTGATAATCAGGTGTTTAACAACCATGTTTCCATGTTTCATATCCAATCTGAACATGCCATTGGCTACCTGAAGGGGCATTTTCACTCACTCAAAGGTATTCATGTCAATATCTGAGATGAAGCAACTCGCCGGATTGCCACATACTGGACCGTGGCATGCATTACTTTACATGCCTTTGCTATGATATGCGAAGCAGATGAGCTAGCGGAGGATGATTATGATGCACTGACACGTGATCCATTTGTTGAGGAGGGTCTCTCGTCATCTTCAGATTCAGAAGATAACTCTTTCGAAGTTGCACAAAATGGACAGCAGCAGCATTTAAAATCAGCCAAAAGGTTTCGGGAGCAGCTGAAAGGAGCACTATTCAAATACAAAGGAAAAAGAGCTCGTCATCATTCAGAATTTTAGTAATGGTAGCTAGTTGAACTTCCCCCCTCAGAGTTCTCTGGTTGCGGGAGAATTGGAAGTCCATATGGATCATCATCAGAGAGGAAATCATTTGTTCGATAGTGTGCTTGTGAAGGGCCAGCCTGGTCAATGCGAGGTTCGAAATTGATGCTCGAGCTCAAGCTTCCTCAATGCATACTCAGTCTTCCTCCTCTCCTTCTCTGTCTCGTGTCTCTCTTTCTCCAGCTTGATCTTGGCCTTGGCTTTGCTTTGACAACAGCAAGTGATGCCTTGGCCGTGAGTGCATCAACCCGTTTCTGTGCAGTCAGCTCTTCCTGCTCAGCCACTTTGGCATACCTGTCTAGGAATGATTTTGTCTTGGATGGTTTGGTGCTCGTTGTAACCTTTAACTTCTTCGCAGGCTTGCAATCTTCATCAGCGAGATCTTTTATCTTTGTTAACTGCTGGTGTTTTGGGGGTTTCACATCCTCGCCACTAGCTACAGAAACATCTCCATCAGGCTCTACATCAGATAATCCCACGGGCTCACTCAGTGACTCGGAAAATTCATCACCATCATTCGGTAACAAAATTGAAAAGTCAGCAGCTGAATCTGCATTACCAATGCCAGTAGGAATTCGACTAGGATGATTGGCAACAAGAGCACGCATCTCAAAGAACCATGGAAATTCTTCTTTAATTTGTGCTGTTGTCTCAGTATGGAAAACAATGTCCGAGTCAGTGGTACTTACCCCATCTTGTGGTAAAGTTGTTCACCTGACTCATGTTGATATCTTCCTCACACTCAATGCCAGCTCCTGTTGTTCCCATCTCCTTGACATAGACAAGGGTTTTTCGTTCTAAGCTGCCAAAAGGTCAGTATGAAAACATCACAGAACCTGTCATATCCATATATCCACGCTTCTCATCCGGACTTCCGGACCCCAGATCCGATCAGATCCGATACACAGATCCGTTTCCATTTCCGTCTCGATTCTATCTCCACTTCCGATCCATATACGATAAGCTTTCTAATTCATTTCCTGTTCATATAACGTTAACATAGCCTTTCT
>JRHT02000150.1:24650-94549 GCA_011800875.2 Suillus brevipes Sb2 | reverse complement strand
ATCCCAAAATCGTGCTGGGTCCCCCCCCTTGCGGACCGTGGGAAAAACCTGGACTGCCGTTTTCTTTGGTGGAACGGGACCTGATGAGGCTCATAGCCCTAACTAACCCTAATAAACTTGGAGTGTAGCTCAACTCAGAATTACGGACTAACCCACATTCCGCTCGGAAAGTAGTTGCATCTACAGTGGCGTTTCCTGTGGCGCCATCTGCTTGAACGGTATCATACAGTGTGGTACCACTAAGTCCCGCGTTCAACGAACTGGTAAAATGACCCAGAGAGGGAACAATGGCGCTAATGGTGTGCCACTGAAGCCCCATCATGTCGACATTTGGACCAGGCCAGTGAGAGAGCGTTGTTGCCGATATGTTTGTAGTTTCGCTAAATGTCTGCAGCTGCAATATGGATGATGAAGCCACGTGAAGCGCGAATACGCATCCCAAATAGGTGGTGATAGAGGTGATCCACCACAACGATCCAGTAGTGCTCGATTGCTGCCAGAAACACTGTAATGCGGAACCAAGGCCACTCCATGCGTTAACATTGTCGTGGAGGATGGTCAACTGTTGACGCTGAATTAAGTTCCGGTAGAGCGTCAGGCGTTGCACCAAGTATACGAGTATCGCGCTATACAGCTTGATTATTCAATGTAAATGAAATCTGATTTGAATGAATAAGCAGTCTCACCGCATAAAAGGCCTCTGTCGATGCACCTAATGGCGGCATCCACGCACCATTCTCAGATGAGACAAGGCGGTGTTCGACGCCCGAAATACTTAGCGCCAAGAGAGCAAGATGGAGAAGAACAAGAGATCCGTGCATCAACATGCACAAAAATACCGATACGGATTTCGTTGACTTATGCGATTTTTGTGTGGACAGCAATGAATTCAAGAGATCTGTAGTCGCAGAGCCGAGAGTCCGACTTGTATTGCTGCCGGGCAGCTGAGCGTTTGTTGGTGTTCGCTCATGCGCAGAAGAACTCGAAATGTTCCCAATTGACTGTAGCGAGATGGGGTCATGGTTACCCTGTGGTTTTGTGTTCACGTTAGGTAGCAGAGAAGAGAACATGAAGAGTATACAATCCGAGTCGCCGTGACTGATCAGCTTATAAAAGGCTGCTCCCATTATAGAATAGGAATCCTCCACGATTGCTCCACGACACCTAAAGTTAGTTAGGAGGCCCTGTTGAACACGAAAATTGCCGTCACCAAAAAGATGTGCGAAGCTGTGGCACCTGTGCTATACCTTTTATGAATCATATCGATTTTCACCGATTAACTGACTGACAGGTGCGCGCACTCACACCCGTCGGCTGAAAACTTGAAGCACTGAACTCTTTGTCGCAGCGAGAATATCTGTTAACCAACCAAGAAACGAGGTCGAGGCCAAGTCGAGGCAGTGGGCAACATCTAAGAGCTTGATACATACAATTGGGTATTACTTCCCACGGGCAGAAGCTGTGTGGTTGCCGTTGTGGCACAAGCCCGAGTTAACTTTGTTCAAGCATCTGTCGACATGTCATTTGTGACTGATTGCGAAGCCGCGCACAGACATTGGTTTCCAAGCTGTCTGGAATCATGATCTACATCAACATGATGACTGTTTCCTAAATTTTGCCCACGCAACAGCTATCATAACCGCAGCATCAATTTATAGCGCTGATGCGAATGATAATCCAGATCTTCTACTCCTTGAACGCTCGTACTAGTCATGGCCTTTCTCATGAC
The DNA here is from genome assembly GCA_011800875.2 of Suillus brevipes Sb2. Classification (NCBI taxonomy): domain Eukaryota; kingdom Fungi; phylum Basidiomycota; class Agaricomycetes; order Boletales; family Suillaceae; genus Suillus; species Suillus brevipes. The sequence continues at coordinate 92,820 of JRHT02000150.1, read as the reverse complement.
ATCGGACGAAATAAACTATCAATACTCGAATCATATGGCCCTGCGCTTGAATGGTGAGTGATTCTAAATCCAAACCGTCCCAGATCTCGGCCAGTGTTGTTGTCGGGGCCCCATGCGTAGGTTTTCTCTGAATCAGAATTGGACGAAGTTCCGGACTTCCTGTGTGGAATGATGCTGCCACCTGTTGCAATTAACCCACCGCTTTGACTCCAAAATTTCGATCGGCCAGAGACCGGCAGGAATCTTGAGGCAAGCGAAACAACGGCAGTACTCCTGACTGGTCTTTTATAGCCGTAGGACCATCCATACGGGCCTTCCAAATACCATGGCTTCTTTCCTACCGCCCATTGTCACCGCAAAGCAACAACAAGTCGATGATGTCCTTGCCTTGCACCCCATAGGCACCCGTCACTCGTGTTGCATGGAGCTCGAACGAATACACGCACATCCTGCATCGTCAGGTACTCTCACATAGCATAGTACCAATCTCTCTCTCATGTGACAATTGCAGATCACCAATTGGCTTCATCTGCGGTCGTAGGGCAGCGGCAGGAATCAGGGAGGCCAGTGCTTGCCATATTATGCACTCTTTCTCACCTCGTTCTTGTTCTCTTCCACGTTGTTATTCTTGCGCTCAAAATTTCGGGTATCGAGCACCGTCTAGTCGTGTCAATGACAACTGGAAATGAAATTTGGGTCACTATATTGAGTGCGTCATCACAGGCCTTTTATGTGGTAAGGAATCATAATACACATACTCTATTTTCTTGGACCAATGTGTTACCTTCAGATCTATTGCACGATTCTCGTTTACCTAATGCAACGATTGACGTTCCTCAAGAATGTGACACGACACCAGACACTAACCGTCCTTCACGACACAGTGAACGCATGGAGCGGTCTTGGTTCTGCACTAGAGTGTCTTTGGCGGCAAACCACTATCCCTGCATCATGGTGGAGCATATTATCGATAACGGTCTATCTCGCATGTGTCTTTATCCTTCACGTGGTTTCGTCATCCATCATGCAATTGCAAACATTCAACGCCACTGTGGATGCGTCCGTTACGAAAATTTCTTGCTGGCCTAGTCCAGACGTAGACATGATGGCGATGCAGTGGCATACCATCAGTGCATTGGTTCCTACGTTAGGCCAATTCGCCAATGTACAGGGCATGGGACTTCACGGTGCCACTCTATACGACACCATTCAGTCTACTGATACACCCGGTCGCGCCATCGTCAATGCATCGTCGTTCAGAGCGAATTGTGGATTAGTTCGCAATTCCATGCTAAACTATTCTCCTGAAGTTAACGCTGGCAATTTCGGATATCTTACGCTCAACCCGCCAATATCAAAGCTCAGTCATACCACGAAATTTAGAACTAGACTCGTGCATCCATGTATGTATTTTATTCTGTTTTTCCTTGGAATAGATTCATACGACGTCTATTCTTAGACCCAGATCAGGTTACGATAAATCCTGCTATCTCCTTGTTTTTTCCAGGAGTACATGCCAATCTTCCTGAAATTTGGATCTCTCGCTAAGTAACTGTATTGTAGCCGACTGTTGCTTTCATAGCCTCGACCGCTGTGAATTCAAGCAATTTACCCGGTGATGAGACTGTTCAACACGTGTATTGGGAATATCCTCCAGTTTCCTTCATAGGTAAGAGGCTTTGTCACGCATGAATTTGATCTGAGCACGACTATAGGTAGTCCACAGCCTCCCCTAAATTATACCATGTACGACGTCCATATTGTGGCATGCACTATTGATGTTCAACCCCATGTCGCCACCGTTGATGCACAAACCAATCAACTACTGGGTCTTTCCCCGTCCCTTGGGCCGAATCCCTCTGGCGACTGGGGGGCATGGTCAGCGCCTGAGGAAGAACCCAAATGGGATATTTGGTCACCGCCATCATCAAGTGAATTGCATAATGAAAAATGGGTAAATGTCTGCCATTGATATGCTGGCTGAGATCCAACCTTATGCTTTATAGCTTGTCTCTCCTTTCGGAAGCGGGGCACATCATCCCGTTGGCTGGTGCATGAATCAGGACCAAGCATCATGTTATGGGGTATCTCTTTTAGAAGTGTAATTCATGCACAACTCGTGGCAATGTTCAGTCCTTGCTAACAATCTTGTCAGATTTTTTATGCAACAGATTGGAATAGATACCGTCTTTCCTTACCCGGCGAGATATCCGGGCTTCTCTGTCGTAGCCCACGCTCCCCCAAATCCGACGAAGGTTCTGTGCAGCCGTGACCAATTTGAATCGGCTTTATCAAAGGCCTATGCTGCACTTCTATGGACAGGTGTGTAGCAACTTCCGAATATTCTGTGTAGAAACGGTACGCTGACATACTGCGGCCAAAAGGCGGACAGCTCGGCGCCGACGGCGGTGGGTTTAATCGGAAAAAAGAATATACCACCATCTCACAGCAGCTTCTGCAATGGCATCTTGGTGTAAGGTCCAAAATCATTTAGTGGTGGATTTCATCGCTTAGCATTGAAACATACAGATAAACTCGTGGCCTGTAAGAATTCTGTTACTTGTGGTAATTGTGCCACTGACCAACAGATCTAGCTTGTGTTTGCGTTCACCTGCTCTCTGGTTATGTTGGCGCTATCCATGCGCGTGACAAACCGGATGCATGGGCGGAACAATACAATGCCTATCGACAGCGCTGGTGTTCTGCAAATTATTTGGCTGACAAGTCGCCTCAGTGTACTGACAGACCTCGTGAGCGACATTGAGGATCCACAAGAGGATGTCCTTCGGCGTGCTGCTGGGATGGTTGATGTGGACCTGCTACGGGAGTTGAATGGCGTGCAAGTAGACGATTTCTAGCAGCCATCACCTGTGGCCTTCCACTGCAATACCGCCATCAGTACTGAGAATATGGGGGAGCTCACTATGTTACCTGTTGGCGGCTGCGCGAAGGGAATAAAGGAGCGCTTTGGTGAGAACGTGAGGCTGGTCTTTTGTGAGATAGAAAAAGGTGTTGCCATGTGGAGAAGAATTGATATTGGATTTCGAACACGTTTGACCTAGTCCGACCAGGGATGCCCTCTCTGTTGTTCAGTCCACCTTCCCTTCAAAACGCCTATGCATGATGTATATTACGTAGCAACATGCGGGACTCTAATCTCGGCGTTAAGAAATATAGTCCAAGTAAACAGACTGTTGATCCAAACAAATGCAACGTGCTCAACCGACATGATACGAGAAAACCACGTCCATATCACGTATCCGCCTCACACCAAACTCATGGCAAAAGTCTCCCCTTCTCGTTGCTAACAACATGCTACAAGTCGACCCATCAGTCTACAGAGCATAGCGCAGATTGAAGCGACTCACCACTTCAGGAATAGGAGCGTATGTGCCCCGCCTGCGCTTGAACCACGACAGAGCAAACACGCCAAGGAGCATGAATGCTGAGAAGGCAGCGAGCAGCATGTTCATGCTCTCAGCAGCAGACGTGATGCCGAAGTAGCCGCTATGGACTCCACACGCAGATTCCCATTGTTTTTGGCTCGAGATAGCATAGTTCTGGAATACGTATGAGTGCGAGCCAAACACGACGTGCATGAAACTTACCTCAAGGCGATACAAGAATTCTGTCACTGCGATGTCTCCTTTGTGACCGAAAATGGGATATGTTTGGAAATCCTCATCGGTCCCGTTCTTGAACTTGATGCGGAGGAATTCGCGGAGTTCAGGTGGAGGTCCACGAAGGATCTCAAAGGCAAGGGCGGAAGCATGGTTTGCTATAGTGATGCAAGTATCGAGTCCCTGAAAGGCTGCCAGAAGTAGAACACTCACGAATAGCAGCGAGCTGAGGGTGCTCGTTGACCATCTCCATCATGTGGAATAGCGAGATGAATGGCTGGTAACTTGTCTCAAGGAGAAGTAATCTTAGAGGGTCCTCGTCAAAAGTGATGCGTTCAAGGGAGTGAAGAATGGTGTGGAGGATAGTACGACCAGCAACTAAGGGGGAGATTAGTGCAAATCATACGAGGTACTGAGACGCACTGTTTCCAATTCCACCCATTTCCTTGTCCGAGAAGATCGCGTTTTCGTGGTAGTTAGCATAACCGTGGGCCTGTTCAATGAGGGTTGGGGGAAGACGGTACGCATATGTTTGATTGTGCGTAAGTTGAGAGTTCATGAAGTCATAGATCTACATGAAACATCACAACATTAAAATGACTCATGAGAATGCTGCGTGTTACATACATTCCACTGTCATATGACGATCAGCACGAGTAAGAACGAAACAGACGAATACGTACAGCATTTTCAAAGGTCGTTGGCCTCCCGAATACGTAGTCGCGAACGACGCTAAAGAAGTGTCCTGCAGATTGCCCAATCTCTTTGAAACCCTCAGATGTATACACACTCTTGATGTGCTGCTCGAACGCCTATACATCACCCAAATTAGACTTCCGCAGACCCCAGAAACACGTGACTCACCGGACACTCAGTCCAGGGCTCGAGCGCGCGATCAAGGCCACTCGGAGCCATTTCGACTGGAACGTACTGGTAACCACCGAGTGGAGTGACAACCTTCGTCCCGTTAGCAAGCTCGATCAGGTTGTTTGGAGTCGGCGGAAAGAGGCCTTGCAGAACAGCTATGGCACTATCAAAGATCGCAGTGCCTTCACCGCCAGCCTTGGCATGCACAACCACTTGATCGTTTTGCACGAGGTCAGCATGGATGCTTTGGATGTGCGACGGGGAAGAGGGGTTCAGGTACGTCGATCTCAAATAGCAGCCAAGCTGATATGATTGTACCTAAAGTCGAACATTAGGTAGGGTGCGCGGAGAATAGGGTAAACATACAGCGCCGAGAGGTGTGGACTCGGTGTACGAGGGTTCGTAGGTATACGGATCTTGGTAGAACTCCGTACGGTCACCGTTGCGGGCAATGATAAGGACACCATGAACATCAGGCATTGCAAGTCGTTAATACGGTTGGTAGATTAGCTGGGAGGGGAGAGGGGATTAGATGGAGAAATTCAGCTTGGGCCGGTCCTCCCCCAGGTCGCTTTAAACCTCCCCAGTGTGCACGGCCATCAGATCTACCGAGCCGAGTTAATGGGCAACACGCGGCCATTTCCATGACACAATATTGCATCCTGTTGAAGCGTGCGGACTATCGAACAGGAGGCGCACATGCGGGAAATGGAAGATCATCTCGCGAGAGCCTTTTGTTGATACTGCTTCTGTCTATCTCAGTCCGCCGACTAGTCTTTTGCAGGGCTAATAGGTCATTTGAAGAGATCAACAACAGCATATCGGGGGGCTGCGGGAAGAAAATTGATGGATGGGTCAATACAAGACCTACACGCACCAAACGCATGCTGGCAAAGTAAGAGCCACGTCACGCAGATTTAAGGCCGCCATGCATTAACCACGTGCCCGAGCATTCCGCGAGCTTTGGAACGCACTCCAAGTCTGTCAATCCTATAAGCTCGCACGGAATCAGACGTGTAAATTTATAGAGCGTACACCATCATACCTAGGTCTAGGTCATCTCGTCGTATCTCGAGAGATACGACAAACTTGATGGGCCGAGGCTTTGTGGGAGAAGAACCATCAACACGTGTGATCCGTGAGGCGGGCAATGTGAACTGCATGTTCGATTAGATGACAAAAGTGAATAATGTGCGGATTTGGTGCGGAGGCTTACGTTTCCGTTGAATGGACCAAGGGCATATCAGGATGACGGTGATACGATAATGCGCTGCGACCCTTGCGGAGCTTCTTCGATTTGGCTCGGATCGCAAAGAGTCACAGTGTTGCATATCAGATTGAAAATGCCATCGAAGCTAGCAGAGCCTCGAAGGCAAGAGCATGACGGATGCGGATGAGGAATGCGCCAAAACCCTAAAGAACTCATACTTCCTGCACTACCACTCACAGCATAGAAATTTATATCGATGGCTATACAACTTCGCAAAGAATATCCTATTACCACGGATTCTGCTTCCCCAAATTGTAAAATTTGCCCGCGTCCGCTGTGGGAAGCTTCGTCACGATGTTCAGAATGGCTGTCACAGAGATATCATGGTGGGGCTCGATCACCGCACCCTTGCCGCCCATGTCAGTCTTGACCCAACTGGGTTCCTTGAAGATGGGGATAAAGGGGGACGCCCACACATTTGTTTGCATGTCTGCTGCATGGCCAATCAGTGGCAATGGTAAGAGGAAGTATAGACCGACAGATCAGAGAACAGCGCAATAGAATTCATTCGTGAACACAAAAGATAGCAATCAGTATTCTAACAAAAAGGAATCGATGAAGGATCGCCTACAAACATATTACGTCCCACCTTGCTGATACTGTAGCGGGCCCGAGATCCTTGTTGATACTGGCAACGACTTTGCGGCTACTACTCTCGATGGCTGGGAGACGGAAGCGTCAACCAGTGCTGGACCTGTGACATTGCACTTGATGGTCTCTGTAAGCACAGCTAGATCGAAGCTAAATTGCAAGTCTCTACCAGGGTTCGGCAGTGCCAGAATCATCATACAACCTGTAAAAGCTTAGCACAGCAAATCGCACGATCGCAGCCAACCTAGTGCCGTTGAGAAGCTCAAGAACTATGAAAACCCAGTGTTGATACCGTCTTCGTCCATTACGATGATTTGGACAAAATGAAGGATACCAGGACTGGATTGAGGGCATCAAGGGCTGTGGCAGAAGAGCAACAGGTGGCAAACACAGTGTTGGGAGATGACTATAGGAGTTGCCTAGCCTATACGTTCAAGACCAATTCCCCAGGATGCACATAACATCAATATGAATAAGATAAGGGACTGCAGTCACCGCACAGGTAAACGATTGACTTGCCCAGTGAGAAACCATGCGACTTGCATGATTTTGACAAATAAAGTTGGTTTTTGAATGAAGAACACAGGCTTGTGAGGGAGAAGCGGAAATTCGAAATGATCAAAAGATTGAATCGTGGTGTGCCCATGATGGAACCTCTTGATTAACCTGTACGATAGTCCGCGGCCACAGTAAAGTTGGAGCAACCAAGTTGGTACTGGAGTCCTGACGAAAACAAGGATCGAGCTTACTAAGCAGTACGGACATTTCGCCAAGCTCTCACTCTACAACTAGTGAAGCACGCGACTGAGACGGGACGATGGACGTTACTGCACTCAAAATCTGGCTTTTTCATCAAGGTGATTGTATTTTCTATGATATGATAACCGTCTGAACTTGCGCAACAGTCAATAACTGTCCTTGGCAGCATACACTCCTGCTCTCTCTCGGTGTTCTGACATTTGCACGTTTTACATTCAAAACTATTGTTGCCTTCTTTCAGACCTTCATTCTTTCTGGGACAGATGTATGTAAATGCTTGTCTTTGGCCTTCCAGTTGACCTGACTTGCCTTACCGCAGCTCAAGAAGTTCGGTGCTAAGAAGGGAGCATGGGCAGGTTGGTTAGGGGACTTCTACTGACTTGCAAATCTCACTCATTTATTCCAGTCGTTACGGGTGCCTCAGATGGCATTGGGAGGGAGTTCGCAATCCAGCTAGGTTCAGCGGGATTCAATGTCTTGCTCGTCGCACGGAATGGCAAGATGCTGAACGACGTGGCAGCTGAGATCGGTACGAGTTTTTTTTATATCGGTGTCTTCTAAGCCTCACATCTCTTCTAGCTACGAAAACAAAATCTGCAGTCGAAACCAAAATCTTCCTTATCGACTTTGCCCAAAACGACGACGTCAAATATGATAGCCTGAAAGCTCTCATTCAAACTCTCGATGTTGGTGTCCTCGGTGCGTGCTCAGTAATACTATCCAGCTCTTGTTTTTGACACAGTATAGTGAACAACGTCGGAAAATCCCACGCCATGCCTACTTATTTTGCTGAAACTGTGGAACAAGAAAATGCGGACATAGTTGCCATCAACGTGAATGCGACAATCCGCGTCACACACGCAGTTCTCCCTGGTATGATTCAGCGGTGAGCTACCTATCCTGCGTCTTATCTCTATTGTTCCAATACGAATGGACTTAGGAAACGTGGGTTGGTCCTCAACCTTGGCTCCTTCGCGGGTCTTGTGCCATCTCCAATGCTAGCAACATACAGTGGTACTAAGGCATTCCTTGAAACCTTCACAAGCGCCCTCGCAGAAGAGGTTCGGTCTCATGGAGTCGTTGTCCAAAACCTTAATACTTACTTTGTCGTGCGTAATATCTATTTCGTCCCCGAGCAATTACATCTCACCATGTTCCCCCTTATCTTTTCCAGGTTTCCAAAATGTCCAATATTCGACGCACATCTGCGTTAATACCCAGTCCTGCATCCTACGTGCGCGCGTGCCTCTCCAAAATTGGCTTCTCATGCGGCGCAGCTTTCACTGGGCGCCCAGGCACGCTCACAGCGTTCTGGAGCCACGCGCTCCTTGATTACGCAATGCACGTTGTCGGAGGGAAGACTCGGTTTATCGCTTATACCCATTCGCTGCACAAGGATATCAGGAGAAGGGCACTCAGGAAGCGGGAGAGGGAGGCCAAGAAAGAGTAGACAGTCTGATCCGCTCCATTCAGAATGTGAGCACACTGTCGTGGATGATACAAGTTTTCATCATCTGATAGCACGAGTATAGTGCAATACCTATTCTGCATAGATGCAATGATATTTTTATGAATTGTTATTGACTTTCGTGTTGGCTTTGTCCAGGTCCGTTTGCTATGAGATTTGAGCAAAACAGGAGTGATTGTGTTACTAATATATCCACACTCTCAGCTTTCTTCGGTATGCCGATGACTGAATGACGTGTCTAATGTCATTGCGTGCTGCGGGGATCGTCGGGGCGCGTCAGAACACACTAAAATCTTTCATATCGCTGAGACTGATACACTATACAACTCGGTGAACGAGCCCAACAAGAGCGACCTTCGGGTCATCCATACGTTGTCTCCACGACACTCCTCAACCTTCGTTATAAGCCTTAATATTTGGTTGAACAAATGACTGGGCATCTTGCAACTTTAAGCCACAGATGTCATTGATTAGGGGTACCAAAAATGTGTTCAAACTGCTCTAGCAATTTCCCCTTTGACGATAAAATCAAAGTGAGACCAAGGTCTATTGTAATCGTTGATCAGGCCTCAGGCGAAGTTCAGGACTCGAACTACAGACATTTTTGTTGTTTTGTTCGCCCGTGGACCCTCTAAAGCTACCGGAAATTGCCGCTTGGCAGTTGCCACAGAAATTCTGCCATTTGACAATTTGACATCGACAACAACACAATTGAACTCGTCACACTGAGTCTTGTGGATGTATAAAGTGTCCAAACTTTCTAGACATTAAATCCGCCTGATTTCGTATCATTTGCGATGCCGTCTTTCCAAACTCACGACTCCGACCTACAAACAAGTATCCCCGCCGGTGATCCGATTCAATGCGTTGCTCCTACTACGTCGGAGGATGCACTCCCTCGTACAGACTCTCAGCATACAGGACAGTCTAGTCAAGACGCATCGTTTGGCGGACAAACCCAAAGTGAGACCACACTCGACACCCCAACACCGGTGTTGAGAGAACCCCCGTCAGAGCCCCAAGAACCAGTGAGTCATACCAGCCGGTTGTAGAAATGGCAAATTTTAATTACCTGCGTGCAGCCTTCTCGCTCATCAGCCCCGTCTCCTGCTCCCACGGAAATAATCCCCCTGGACCTCACACAAGAGGAAATCGTAGAAGAAATCCAGAATATGGGATTTAAGGTTCGCGATTTTGCGTACGAGGCCGTTCCCATTCCGCAGCGCGCTCCCGAGCTCTTTGATCCACTACAGGCGTGGAACACATACGAGACCATAATTTCGCATCCCAGTATGATGCGACCATGTCTTCCAGGGAAAATAACGCGTCGCTTGCTTGATATTGGCTGGCTTAAAAGAGAAGAGGAAGAGGAGCGATGGAGTAATAAAGACAGGGAAGCACTTGACGCCTACGACAACCGACCCCATTACCCGTGGCGCGCGTACAATCTTGCCAAACCCAAGCGGGACGCGCTTGCTAAGACGTGGAGAATGAGGTTTCAAGATATTACTTCCGAACAAATGCTGGCAACAATTGCCAGACCCTTCTCCCGGTTTAGGGCACCTTTTGAGTCTGGAGGGAACTCAGAGAAAAAACGTGGTGCCACTGATGACGAGGTGCAGGATGGGGACGTTTCTCCACGGACCAAAAAGCGACGAATGGAGCAGCAAGGCGCAGCGTCTTTGGCACCAATACTAAGCCAACCGCCTGTTCTAATCAATGGTCGGCCGCCCCAACAGTACCCAGCCGGCAATCCTGCAGACATGCAGAAACCATCCTCCTCCTTTCAAGCGACTTCTACCCGTACGCTTCAGCGCGTATTGTCCTAACTTATACTATGTTGAGATGGATAACCCGCAGTGATTCTCACCGCGTCGCTCCCTACTGTTTGCCTTTTTTGATATTAATTGCCACTACGCGTCACGAAGTAATGTTGTGACTGTATTACTGATATTTTTTACATGCTTGGGATGAGGTATCTCCGGAGATTGTAGCATTACTATGAAGTTAGCTGTACTCCGCATTCCTTTGTAATGTTTTTTTTGCTCTATTTACTTTCTGAAGTGAAAATAGTCAAACAGGCACGTGATATCCAGTCGGCGTCGATCACTGTCCGATCGTGATCGGGTTACCGAACGGAGTTGCATGATAATCGGCAAAAAAGGTTTGCTAATACTAATTGTTAGGTACTACATGCGCAAACGTATCAGTGCTTATTCGTGTTCTTTGTCTGGCACAAGCGAGAGATGGTGCCACAATCTAGGGATTTGGGCTGCTCCGATAGGGCAAAATTCATTTCTGCTACGTGAATGACGAAATTAATGAAGCGAGGACTCGGAAATACGGTGAAAAGAAAGGGGATGGGTGGTTGGAGCAAACAACGACAGTAAGTAGGAGCTAGGCCGAACTCGATTTTTTGGATGGTCAAAAAGCAAACGAAGAAAAAATTGCGTGTGCGAAACCCACCACCTGAACATTTTATGCAGCGCGACGCCTTGGTACAGGTCAGATCGTCAACTTTCATGATCGCATCCGCCAGAAATACCTGGCCCTTGAAAAAAGGGTGAGTACCCTTCGCACAGTCAAATTATAACCGAAACTAAAATAAGAGAGCGGGCCGTTAGACAGCATGAACACGAACCATTAAGTATTTCAAGCAACGGCATTCAAATAAGGCTCCGCAGCGAATTGGACAGGATCTTGCACGTCTTCTTGTCGGAGCTGTTATGTTTGATGGACCGATGCTCTAAGTATACGGTACGCCACTCGAGAAGACCACCTCTCAAGAGACCCATGAAATCGTTGCCGGCATTACGCAGGCCAGAGTCAATTGCACGAGTTGATACTGGTGCATATTTAGATGAGGCTGATTTCCCTTTGGTAGCCATGCTATGGTGGAAAAGTCGGAGATCAATAATATTCAAGTTCACTACCTGACGCCGAAGTTCGCTAAAAGATATGATACATACATACCGTCTTTTGTGGCAATATTTGCATGAGGTGTCATCCTTAAGGTTACCAACCCATACCTCGCGTGAAGTAACACGCGCGCAGGTTATTCTAGGATAGATGCAGCTCGTATGGTCACCGGTGCGGTGAGTTCGGCCGCGAGCAGATTGATGAAGTACCCGAGTGTGGCATATGGATGCTTTCGCGTAACTCCCACAAACCTTAAGACAGTCCAGGCTAAAACATGACCGCTGAGCGTGAGCGAGGTTGATCAGTATCAACGTACATAAAACGACTGACCTATATCTATACCCTCCAAGTCTGACTACAGTAGACCGATGCTTGCTGGTCTTCAAGCTTCAAGTTTCGATTAATCGTACTGGGCATCCTTTCCGCGCCTTCCCGCGAAGTCACTTCTCGGCGGGGACCCGTTTCATATGGGTACCGCAGGCATGCCTCTTCCGTGGCCCGGATCAGCGTCCCAATTCCTGATAAATAATCATCGCCGTGAGGACAGCAACCTGTGGTGCAACTCGAATATGCGTACATATTGTGCATCAAAGCCTGAGGACGCTGCCCCACGGTCCACGGATAATAAACATGAATTACAAAAAGGAAAAAAAAAAAGTACCTCGAATATAACATGGGAGTTCCTGACAATCACCGCAGGACATAGACAGCAAGTGGGCACTTCGACCTGCATACAGTTGGGGATACTTGAGGTGATGCTATCGTGTTGTCGTGTAACTGAAGTTCAAGTTTACAGCAATGAATGAGCAGTAATATTACATAATATTTTATAATTATTGAATAAGTTCTACGACTAGAAGTTCGACTCGGACTCTGAGTACTGAGTCCTACAACTACATAGTGAAGTCGGAGTCTGCGTACGCTCAAGCTTCTTCTGTTATCACTAACTAGATCATTTCTTGCAGGCCAACGCAAGGGATAACCCCCAAAACGAACATTCATATCCTTTCCAATCAGATCACCACTAGCTGCAGCACATTGTCCCAAGCACTTCGAGGGTCACAATAGCGATGTACGTGTTCACATAATAGAAGGCGAGAAAAGTCAGTCATTCTCAGAATCAGGAAGCAGACACCGCCCTCAAGTCTCGGTGTGGGTGACAGGATTGGAGAAGGGGACTCGAGCCTCATGCTTAACGTGCTTCCCCCTGAATTATGTGACACGGCGTTCAAGCAGATGATAGACGAGGTTGGTTGGAATGTTATGTACCATCGTGGTTTGTTCTCATGCTGCCAACGCATGTTGCCCAAGCCCTGACATGGCTGGTCGTTCAGGTGGTGAGGTACCGAGGCGCGTGGCCGTCGAGGGGGAGATTGCAAATGATGGAAGGTACTTTATATCCCCGCCGCATTTTCGATCAGTTGATTTTGTTTAACTTCAGCTTCCCGATTTACCGACACCCCGCAGATGAGTCCCCTCCGCTTCGACAGTTTTCCCCAACGGTAGCTGCCATCCGCGAGCACGTGGAAAACGTTCTTGATCACCCTGTGAACCATGTCTTGATTCAACACTACCGTAGTGGTGCGGACTACATCTCAGAGCACTCTGACAAGACGATCGACGTCGTGCGTGGATCGAAGATAGTCAACGTCAGCCTAGGCGCACAGCGAGTAATGACGCTTCGCTTGAAACGAGATGGGGTGCAACAGGCGGGCGACAGTGCTACCCCACGACCATCACAGAAAATTCCATTGCCTCATAATTCAATGTTTGTCCTTGGTCTCGACACGAATGCGAAATGGTTGCACGCAATTAACCATGACAGACGTCCGATCCATTTGAAGTCCGCTGAGGAACAATTTATGAACGGAGAACGCATCAGTCTCACGTTCCGTCATATCGGCACATTTCTTTCTGGGGATCAATCACGTATATATGGCCAAGGGGCCAGGGGGAAGTTCTGTGACTCGGGTCACGCCATAATTAGCGGCGGAGAGGAAGCTGCGAAACTCTTGGAAGCGTTTGGTAAGGAGAACCAACAAAGTGACTTCGACTGGGAAGAAGTGTATGGAGAGGGTTCCGACGTCTTGCATTTCACTTCGAGGGAGTCATGAGACGGTGATAAAGTTATTGTACTGATTAGATTAAACAACTGTAGTGAAGCACGAGCTACGTTATCATTATTTCTGTTGTTTTTCATGTCCCCCGCCTAGCAACGACGGTGACACTTGGTTGACGTTGGAAAACACACGAATACACAACTCTCTCTCGTACCACCATCATCAGCTTTGTTCAACATTACAGTCACTCGTTTCACGCAGCGCAGGCAGCTGCCAGTATTTTTCAGTGAAAACTTTACACGTTCTTTCGTTATTCGTCCGAAAGTTGGGGCATCCGCGTTGGCTATCACTAAGGTCCGATTTGGTTCCGTAAAGATCTGGTAAGCGGAAGCATTCTTGTTCGGTTTCCTTTTTGGGGGGGCAGGAGATTTAGTTTTTCAGGGCAGCGCCGTGTTGGTTTTGTGCGCGCCTTCTTCCCACCTTTTGGTTCACTTATACGAAAGGGAAAAACACGAGGCTCTTAATCGTGGACTTGGAACACGAGGCTTGCCTGTTCCTTTAGATCTCTCTGGTATATCCGACCTTGGGGACTTTTATCTTGAACTCCCGCTCTGCACCTTGCTCTTCTTCTTACTCGCGTCCTTTCGAGTCAATATTCAACTATCCACAAAAAAAATCAATTCTTTCAGGTTAACGCGACACCAACTTATATTCTGCTACGTCTTCACGAACTCGCTTATTACTTCATCATTTGCATGATATTTTCATTTTATTAACGATATGTCACGACTGCAGCCCAGCACGTCTTCCGAGTCTCCTCTAAGCGCATCTGCGCATGGGGATTCCCCAAACAGAGGCTACGTCTCTGAACGTCCCTCTTCTTCCACTCATCCGAGAATATCAGAAGGCTCAGAGGGTTATCCCTCATGGCTCCCAAGGAGGCCTCCGCCCCCTGCACCAGCATCAACTTTCCACTCCTCCGTTGGAATGTTCGAGCCTCCCCCACCCGACGCATTTTCGGGTGGTCGAAAGGCTACTCCACGTTCCGTGCGTGTTGTGAGCCTCCAGGAGAATGCGCAGGCTAGCGCTAATCCGTATAATCGCCGGGATGTCACAGACCAGACTCCGCAGAGCAACCCTCTACGTCCTCGAGTCTGGTCGCGTGCCACGACCACTGGTTTAAGCGGAACTCTGGTGTTACCAGCAACCAAAACACAGGAGCACTCTCAAGCACCCAAGTTTCGGTCAACTGGTCTTCACCCGGAACTCCTTCGGAATCCTTCTGCCCTAGCTCGTCTTTACTTTTACTTGCTTCCTATCATGACTTTCTACCACATTCCTGTGCAATCATTCTTGGACTTCAACGCTGTATTTATAATCTTGCAGTATGTTTATATCTCGTTCACGAATTAATTGGCACAGTCTAATTTTATCATTCCGCAGGATCGCCAGGTTTCCAAATCCATCCGCACCAGGCGTGCCAGGTTCGGGCAAGAATTGGGCACTCGGTGCTGCAGCGTACATAGCTTGTTGGCTGGCTTGGATTACTATGGTTTTTGTTCTATATGAACTTGTCTACTCCTTCTGGCGCCGATGGCGTGTTAGTGAGTGCTATTTCTCAACAAATTATACTCGAGACTGAAAACAACATAGAGCGACCGCTCATCACGCCATTGTATCTTTCTTCAGCTGCTTTCAACCTCGCTTCCATGACGTCATATACGAACTTTTGCTTCATGCAGTACATCCGCTTCTCGGCTTTCTTTGGCGAAAATGGTAGTCTTCGTGATGGCATTGCAGAAACGTTCTGGTTTTACGCGCAGAATTTACCCACTGTCGCGCTTCTGTTACCTCGAGCGGGACTCTCCCTAGCCTTGCTACTCGCATTTACATCCGCTTCTCCCGATTATGTTGCTATGCTCGAAGCTGGCTTCAATCGTCGTGATGAAACTTACTTCAGTGCGTCCGATGGCACACTGACGGCCTACGCCCGTGGCGTTCTTATTGCCAATGCCGCTTGGACGGCGTGGCGTGTCCTTGTGCTACTTCTCAGCTGGTGAGCGATCATTGGCTAATGCATTTCGTTTTCTTCTGAGTTTTAACACGAACAGGATTGGTCTGTGGATTGTAAGTGGTCAGGGCTGCGCCGGACTTTGTGGGCCGCGCTACAGATGGGAGGAAGAAGGTCGCGAGAAGTCTCTGTCCAATTACAACAGCGACGAAGCCTCTGAAACGGATGCTCTCCCCTGGAGCTGGAGAACTTGTACCCGTCTACGTATCCAGGAAGCTTTTGATTTTTGCTCGACGGTGAAGCCTCCTGCACGGTGGTCTGGTACCGCAAAGAAGGATGAAGCAGGACCGCTAGGTGTTGAAACTTCCCCACCGTTTGAAGTCGAGCAGGTGCTTGCTGCTGTCGGTTTCCCTTCCGTGCCACCACCAGCAAGGCGTGGCGCGCTTTCAGAAGATCTTTTTGCTTTTCCAATGGAGGGTGAGGCGCCAGCGCCTCCACCGGAGCTATCCGAGATTATTCCCAAAGTTGTAAAGAGATCATCGAAGGACAAAGAGATGACCGGTCCATCAGCGCCCCTGCTCAAGCTTCCTTATCCGTTCGCTGGGTATGGCGCCCAAGTGTCGTCTAAAGATCAAATTCCCTTCCCTCCTTCCCCTGGTTCCAGGAAGGAGAAACGTAGATCACCACCCACCAGCGGCTCAGAACGTCCAGCACAAGATGACGAAGAGGACGATGATGACGAAGAAGAAGAGTCAGACGAGGAGGCCGAGGTCGAGGTCGAAGATAACAGCGAAGCTCCGCCACGCACTTCTGGTTCGATGTCCAGTCTTGGACAGCCGGTATCATCTCGTTACCCATTCCAACTTCGCCGTCCTGCCCGTGGGGGTTCAGTTTCTTCGACAACTGGTACACACTCGACTCCTAAGACACATCCATCAACAAATACTCGCTCAACGGAGTCGCGAACGTCAAATTCTACACAATCCACCGGCAATCGTGATACCTCATCTGAGTCTCCCCATTCGCATGGCGTGCACTCGGGCTTGTCCAGTCCTAGCTCCGGATATGGTAGCCCGATACCTATGCCCCCTCGTCATCCTCAACCAGGTCGTGGTCGCGCTCGTGCAGGAACTGTTCCAGTGTTATCGTCTCCCTCTCCAATCGTGTACACTCCTACCAGAATTCGTGTCGACAGCGACCATACAGAGACTTTTGGTGGGGGCGGTTATGAATCCTTCCTTAGTGAAGAGGCTGATGACGATGAAGACGCAGAGGAGGAGGACGATGAGGAAGAGGCAGAAGACCAGGATGATGAGCCTCAGATGATGGAGCAGCCTGTGCCTGAAGGTCCCCATGAAGCTGCGGAAGGCGAGGATAGTGTTGGTCTCCTCGGAGTTGGTCCTCGCAGCCCGAAATCTTCGATGGTCAGCAGCCGTCGCCGTCGTGGTCATCGCTCAGATTCTGGACGTTCACAATCTGGACGTTCTCGATCCGACTCTCGGTCTGGCTCTCTATCGGGTTCGACGAGCTCCCGTGCCGGTTCAGCTGTTCGTTCGCGGGCGCAGTCGCTCATACATAGCATCGAAGCCGCCTCACGATCATCGTTGGATCTTGTCCAGTCCATGCGCTCTCGTGCAAATTCGTCTATGGCTCGTCTTGAGGAGGACATGGCGTACTCAACTGACTCTCGCTCACGTAGCGGGTCGGAGGGAGTTCACAGCAGCAATGAGAATTATACTTTCGGAGTGAAGCCACTTGTGGGGCAAAGCTCCAGGTCCCGATTGAGAGAGGCTACCTCGAACCCGTCCATCTCCACCCCCTCTATTTCTGCACCTTCGGAGGCCACTACCTCTCGTCTCACTGCTCGTCCTACCTCCCGCGAGCGAGAGGTCGAGCAATTAGATATCCCCAGGCGGCCATATGGGGGGCAAAGTGATAATAGCCGACCCGACATCAGCACCGCGGCTCAGTCATTCATAACAGCGGCTGCTACATTAGAAGGCACCTCAGCGTCTAGTGAACCCCCAGCAAGTTGGCAAGAAGTGTCGCACATGGTTGACAGACCAGGCACTGAGTGGAGACCTGCATGATCATTCCTCGTTTTCTCAGATTTTTTGCATGCTACTTATTTGACATCATCTATTCACATTTCCCCACATCATGACCCGCAACTTCACATTCTTCATTCCATAATCATCACTGGAGTTACATTTCACTTATTCCCGCGCGAGACCGTTAATTCTACAACCGTTGATACTCCTGTTCTATCAAGCTCAATGTTATCCCCATGGATTCGAACTTTTTACATTTAAAAGCCTGTAATAACCGTTCGACTTCGGGCGGTGTATATATTCTGCGGCACGAGTATACAATGTATGCTCGTTTTCAAAACTTGGTGCTCAGAGCTTATAGTGCTACACGCCAAGTATGTAGTTCCAAAGGCTCACTGACACCACTCAAAGTGACAATCAACTCAATATGACGTGGAGCACATGAGGAACTTAACTATTTTGAGGTGCAAAACTTAAACTTCACGAGTGGCACACAAGGGTAGATCAAGGTACACCCCTCATTTTGATAGCATGTCGACATGCGATCCGAAGGCTGCCCGTGGGGAAAGGGATCAATAAGCGCTGTCAGGCAGATAAGCATGATTAGTATTCAAGGAGTATAGCATCCAAAAGATTCTGCAGCGCCTGCAGACATGTATCGCTGTAGTTAACAGGTCACTGAGCGGGCGACGAGAAAATGTATTCTTGAGAGAAGTGGGCGTTTTCCGAGAGCTAAGCGCTAAGTGATACCTCAAAGGTATCGGTCGATGCATATGGATGTTCGTGAGATTGACAAAGAAAGCGAATAAACCGTAGTGATACAATTATGGGCGACGACTGTACAAATATGCAGGAGACGAACCGCCAACCTCTGCATATCCAAAAAGAGGATAATGAGATCAAAAATTAGGAAAGCAACGAATAAACTGGAAGAGTGCGCACGTTCTACCATCACATCGATCGTATCTAGATAGGAGTAATTTCAGAAACAGACAAATATACATCAAAGTAGAAAATAACTCACCGTTGTCCTCCATGTCGAGGCTTGCAGGCGTATCATCGTCATTGATTCTCGATCCGTCGTACAAAAATCTGATAAAAGGTCGTTCAGTGAACAGGGAACCAATATAGTTTACGCCGTCAAGGACAATCCACCTGTCCAGCTTCTAGAAAGACAAGTTGGGAAATTTTACACACCGAATGCTGCCCACATCCTTGCCGACTTTAGTAGCATAAGCGCCTTGAAGCTTGCTCAACTTGGTGTTGCGCTTGATTTTGAAGAAAACCTCGTCCCCAGTTGAGCTTACAACCTATGGGAGAAGATCAGATTTGCGATCCGTTGTAAGATGGGAAGTCGCGTCAATTGATTCGATTTTCGTACCTTGACATTAATTGGCGCGTTGTCCTCAAGCTTAAAGTCTTCCTGTCCTTGAGAATTTTGCTGCTGCTCTTCAGCCATCGTAGCGAGTAAAGATTGTAAAAATAATGTGAATAAAGATCGGGAAACGCGGATAACGTGGGTGAGATAAACTCAGTGATGAAGTGAGGAAGACAAGGAGGAACTTGTCCTGTACGGGACGGCGAGCAGAGATTGTCGGTGTTTGTACTGCTTCTTTTACCTAATCCGTACTCAGATCTCAGCCAATGTGAAAGCAATGGATCCAGTCTATGCATTCGAAATATGTAGAGTAAAGGGCTTGACGGTAAGACAAATCAATGGAAAATTTATGCGTGAAGTAATGTAACAAATAACCAAGGACCAGAACGCTGGAGATGATAAAGAATAAGAGCGAATGTCGACCAAGGGCCAAAAGGAGCATCCGTGTTTGAGCTTGGACTGCCTTCAAATTCGGTGAAAGGCTATACATTCTTCTTCTTCCCTTTGTCTTTCTTACCGGTCCTACTAAGCAGTTTCCGTGCGCGACTGTACTCCTCATCTTCGTCGCTCGAGTCTTGCCATATAACAGGTTCACTGGATTCATCATGATTGTCACGGTCCTTCTTTGTCGAGCTCCAGGGGTAACGACTGCGAGCTTCATCATCTTCCAGAGCAGGTGGAGTAGGAGAGAATGTTGGCTGAAGAGATACCCGAACACTCTTCCGTCTTGTCGGTGTTTCAGTGGAGACTGTGGACGACTCGGTGTCATGTTGCGGAGCTGATCCCCCCTCGATAGGGCTTTCATCCGCCGTTCTATATGATGACATTGATGTCATCGAAACTGAATCTCTCATCGAAATATCATTCAGTTCGCTGGCCTGCCCAGGCCGAGCTGGTCTTGGGGTGCGCTCCTCGGGTTCCTCCCGCTCTGGTGTCCGTCCACGAGGTTTATCCTCCTCAACGCGTACATCAGCTCCTCGCTTTCGTATCTCTGATACTTGAGCTGGGCTAGGCGATGGCGTACGGCTGGAATTTCGAAGCGCCGAACGAAGAGGCGACATAGCTGGTCGGGAGGTCTTTCTGGATTGGCTTCCAGAAGCTGCAGCTGGACTACTCCCCTTTCCTATAGACGGGCGACGAGGCGGGGTTTCGTGGTTGGGTCTCGCTGTTTCTTGTGCGCCTGAAACAACCGGGAGGGACTGAGATGTCGAGAAAACTGACCCTGGTGCGCGAGGAATGTCCAATGATCCTGAGCGAACAGGAAGCCGATCATCTGAAAGTTTGGAGGACCATCTAGCATTGGTAGGCACACCTGGTATAGGGGCACGCGGGACCTCAAGTTTTGTTGTGCTCGGAGGTGAACTCAACGAGCCCATAGCTGTAGCACCCCGGCCGTTACGATTCTGTCGTGCAACATCTTCAACGATGCTCATAAGACTCGCACTGGTGCTGCCTTTCGCTGGAAGAGGATGTATTGTTCCTGCTTTGGGCGTGCGCTTGGATCTCGCAGGTCCAGGTGAATCTCCCAAGTGTTGTGGCGCAGCCCCATATGTGAGGGAGGCTGACCGTCGTGGATAACCTTCACGAGGCGCTTCCCCATTGCCGTTGTCAAGATTCCCAGAGAGGTCTGTAGTTGCTCTGCGATGTTGTGACTTCACTGCTACCTGATTGGGAGCAGACTTGACGCTATTTCGCGTTGAAAGTGAGGATGCAGGTGAAAGGTCAAGCATCTGGTCATGGGGACTGGGGGTTGGGGTTGTCTGTCGTTTGACGGACGGACGTCGGGTAGAAACCTCCGACTGACTCCGAGATGGGAGGCCTGAAGGAGCTGAATCATGTGCGTCGACCTCGCCATCTGTATGCCCGCCGTCCTTGCCCTTTAAATCCGCAACTGACTTCTTCTTTTTCCGCCTGACGCTTGTGTGTGATCTTGAAGAAGGGGGGCCGTCAGTCTGCCATCCACTGGATGATGCAAGACCTGTCATCTGTGACCGGCCCTTGCGCAACTTCGCACCTCCTGAAGGTAGAGGGGGTTTGAGTATTTTATCACGCTCGGACTCTGAGCTGTCTCGAGATCTGGAAGCCTTCAGGTTCGCATCTGTTCGTGTAGACCAGCCCTTCTTCCCTTTATTAACTGGACTCGCGTGCGGGGATTCTGTGGCGTCGCTCCATTGAGTTTGGTCCTTGTGCGAGGTCTTGAACAAACCACGTAGAGAGCCGAAGAAACTCATGGATGGTCTACGCTCCCGCTGTTTGCCGTTGCGCTCGGGTGTGCGCTCGACAGCATCTGGAGATACGTCCCGACGCAGAGAGAAGCGCTTCGGTTGTTTGAATGGATCGTTCTCGACGACCTCTAAGGGACCTTGATTTCCTTCCTCTTCACTGCTATCGTCCGCACTGCGAACACCATTAGGGGATGTGAAGGAGGAGTTTGTTACGACAGCAGGCCTCTCTCTGTACTCATCCTCATCTACTTCGGTGATACGTCTCGATAATGGACGGCGGATTCGTTGTGTGCTGCTGCTATGGGCCTCGAGGTCTGTGGAATTCTCTGGTAAAGGAACTCTGAGAGGGGACGGAGAACGGACACCAGTGGGCATGGTAAGTTCTGAGATGGCGTGCGCAGGAGGAATATTGATTGTCACTTCATCGTGGCCATTGGAGTTAGGATGATCGGGAACCGCGCCTTCTTGGCTAGTTCCACGAGAAGGCCCATCGTGCTGTTGCGATGCACTTTGAGAAGGCGTGAGGGAGGAAATGTCGGAGGAGTAGGATATTTGGCCCTGTGTAACACGAGAAGGCAGCGCGAGAGAAGGTAAAGTCTTTTGTTTGGGAGTGATGGACGTCGAAGGCGAATGCGAATGCAACGGAGATGACGCCGAGGGTAGTTCTGGAACTGGATGCATGCGCACCACGCTTGTGAATGGGTGATCTGGGGGGAAAACAGTATAGTGGCACACCTCGACCATCAGAACCTGAAGCATTAAGGCTCTGTAACGCCCGAAGACCTTCCTTGCCCATTTCGCCCCAAGCCCATCCACAATCTACAAGAGCCTGACAGCGAGCACCGAGACCTTCTCTAGCTATGCTGACCCGAAGTGCCTCTAGCTCTAACTCTTTAGTGGCCAAATGAGCCTCGCATGCGCGTAGCTCCTCTTGGGCTTGCAGAAGTTTGGTGTTCGAAGAGCTATGCAACGTAGAATTGGTAGAAGGGAGAGATGTGAATGAGGTAGAGCCAGATGGCAGAATCATTGATGAGCGAGGATCTCGTGTGGTCTTGGAGGATTTGGAAACTTTGATGAGCCGAGTTACTCTGAAAAGAAGGTTAATGAAGAGCTGGTAGAGGAAGAGATAGGACGAACAGAATTTCCCTATCACGGAGAATAGCTGCTATGTCTTCCTCGAGCTTTATCAGTTGGCCAAGTTGGTCGCGCCAGTTTTCGACTGCCTGATTGTAGAGCTGAAGAGCATCGTCGGCGCCGGAGAAGATATCAACGATGGTACCAATGGTTTGTGCTAAAGAGACTGAAGAACTAGGTATAGCTGAAGGAGAGGCAGCCGCGAATGCAGAAAGAGATGCGAGAGCAGCATGTGATATGGGGAAAAGAGCGGATAGGTGCTTCGTATACTCCTTTTCGTGTGCAATGAGGTTGGACAGAAGACGAGAGTCTGGAGGACGGTGGACCATCAGTTAAAGATACGACAATGTATGATCGATCAGGTCGTGCTCGAGGATGAGGAAGTGTTGCAGCTCACTGCGGTAGACAATGAGGAGAAATGTTTGGATAACAATATATACTTCAAACGAGCAGCAACTTGAAACGCGCGCATCACACGTGACCGGTGACGACTTGGTCGACCTTGATGGAAACAGCCTGAGGTACCACTACAACCACTCTGGCGACACTCACAAGCGTCCGCTGCACTTCAGGTTCTCCTTGGTGGGTTGTCGCATGCAGATATTCGGCAGGCGCGCCTGGGCCCCGTACGCCATGATAGTGCATGGTACCAGTGATCAGTGATCACCCTCAGTCATTCTCCCATTGCATCTTCTGATTAATTTTCGCTCTACGTTTATTAACAGGAAAGTTGGAGGGCCGCTCAAGCTTCCAGTAGCTAAACCGTTGGCCAGTCCAGGACAACTTGAAGATACACAGGGGGTCGCTTTCATTGAGACGTCCTTGTCGAATGAGCCGAATAATGGGAATGTCATTGTTACTGACGTTGTGAAGGTCCTCTCATTGGCATGATCAGACGATAAGTGACGTTCGTATTGTTTTCCTTGTCATAAACTCACAATTGCTGTAGGGCACTTGGAAATTCATGTAAGCCGCGCTATTGCTTGATCCCACGAAGCGGCATCAGGGCTTTGAAGACGACATCTAGTTCTTTCTTCATCTACAGACATGGCCATTAATGCACTACTATCCGACTAATTTGACTGTTCAGAAGCGCATTGCCTATCTTAAATCGACCGGTGACCTACTCTGCAGTTGAAGAGATAAAGTGATGTAAATGATCTTCAAAGTACATATGACCTTGCGAGCCAAGTCCGACTCGTCTGTCGACCGAAGGAAATGGCAATTCCTTCTCCTCGAGCCAAGTCTTGAATACAGCCTCGTCGTCCAGAAGAACTTTAACCTTCGCATCCGTCCTCTTGACAATCTAGTGCAATATCCTGATTGTCTTTGTGCGATAGCGTGGGTTGCATGTTGAAGTCCTCGTCAATGTTAATGAACCTCAAATTGAATATTTACCGCATTTTGATGAGTCCGTATGAAGAGAACGCCAATGTCAATGTCGCAATGCCAAGCGTGGGAGATGATATGTACATGAAAGATGCAAGTGGTGTGATGTACGTGAAACAATAATGATAATGCCAACTTCTAAATGCAACTGTAATACTAATGCCGATGATAATGATGATGGTGATGTACAGGTAGTATGACGAGATGAAACAATGATAGTCAAGAAAGATTTCCCTAAAATTTATACTCTTCGTAAACGAATGCTGGGACTTGCATTAATATCGTCCGGGTATTCGCATCAGCCTTTAAAAACTCCCCCAGTCCAGCTGGTAGGGAGTTATTCAGATCATTTCCGGAGACAGACTTCCACTGAAAGTCTCCATCGAAGGCGGGAATGGGCGGCTGAGAATTGTCATCTGATAACAGCTTCGGGTCGATCTGCGGTATGTGGCGAGTGGAGAAATCGACAGGCACAGTTGAGGGTTGGAAGGAGTTGGGGGTGGGGATGGGCGGCTGAGAATTGTCATCGGATAACAGCCTCGGGTCGATCTGCGGTATGTGGAGAGTGGAGAACTCGACAGGCACAGTTGAGGGTTGGAAGGAGTTGGGGGTGGGGATGGGCGGCTGAGACTTGTCATCGGATAACAACCTCGGGTCGATCTGCGGTATGCGGAGAGTGGAGAAATCAACAGGGACGGTTGAGGGTTGGAAAGAGTTGGGGGTGAGGATAGGGAGCCGTGAGGGCTGTTCATCAACAGAGACGAAAATCTCGCAAGGGAAGAGTTTTTCCCAGGTGTGTTCACCAAACTCGTCCTGGAATTCAGGGATACCGGAGTGGCTAGACTCAGCGGGCGAGAGGGCATCACAGGGAACGAGGCCTGCGAAATCGGAAAACACCGGGTTGAAATCCAGCGATGCAGGAATATCTCCCTCGTGCTGAGTGGATGGGTAAGGTGCAGCGGCAGACATTCGAGCAGCTTTGCCGCTGAGATAGCGACGTGCTCTGGGCTGGTAGCCGTGTAGGTTCCTGCGGTGACGCGTCAAGCTTGCTGGATCGGTGGTGGCAAATGGGCACTGAGGGCACCTATGCGAGAGTTCGCCGGTGTGGGTCCTGATGTGCGTCTTCAGGTTGGTCTTTTGGACGGCCTTGTAAGCGCAGTTAGGGAATGGACATGTGTGCATACTGATCAAGGGTCAGGAGCCATCTGGTGTATAAAGTACGAGTACTTACAAGGCCTGATTGTCTTTATAGTGCGTGCGCACGTGTCTAGGAAGATCCGAATTGCGGCTTATAGCTTTGTCGCAGATAGGGCAGTTAACAGGCGCCTGCAGAGAACGCGTCATAAGTACAAGCCACGTGATGTGAGATAAACTAGAAACGCACCGTGTTGTGTCTTGCAGCTGGCATCTTGTGAGTGTTTGAGTGGAGAGAAGCAGTTATATGTGAATCTGCGGAGTGGATAAAAAGTGTGTGCGTTGTGGGATTTCCACACATCCTGCGCGCCTCTTTTAAAGCACCAGGCGTGCTATGGACATCGAGAACGATTGCTTTTCCGTGGAGGGCGCTTTTGCCTTTAAAGGCAAAAAGCGTGAAGCAATCGTGTGCGGTGGAGTGAGCATAAAGGAGGAGCCACTCGGTTAGAGGGGAAGGTCAAGGTTCGATTGCGTCTCGAAGCTTTTCATTTTTGCCTTGTCAGGTAATTTCTGGGTACCTGCGTACTCGGGATGAATGGCTCATCGCTAGCGCTCAGGCCTGAAGGCCTCATGAAAGGGAAGGTAGGGCCAACAGACGTATCTTCAAAGAGCCCACCGTGGAGGCACGTCCAAAGACACGACACTGAGGAGGTTCGTTTCAGTACTGGTCTCTAAGCCTGGTTAGCGTTCGCAGTCGCTGGTCGGAATATTGTCAACGAATTTGGAAGACCCGGGAGGATGAAGTGAGTATAGAACAAGACCAAGTTAGTCACGCGTGACGGTGCTCAGCATCACGTGAAAGCAACAGTACTGATGCGGTACCGTACTGTAGTAGAAGACCGCCGGTGATGGCTGCTAGGAATCGTCTACTTGTACGCCATTCAACTCCCGTAGCAGGTCCACATCAACCATCCCAGCAGCACGCCGAAGGATATCCTCTTGTGGGTCCTCAATGTCGCTCACGAGGTCTGTCAGTACACTGAGGCGACTTGTCAGCCAAATAATTTGCAGAACTCCAGCGCTGTCGATAGGCATTGTATTGTTCCGCCCATGCATCCGGTTTGTCACGCGCATGGATAGCGCCAACATAACCAGAGAGCAGGTGAACGCAAACACAAGCTAGATCTGTTGGTCAGTGGCACAATTACCACAAGTAACAGAATTCTTACAGGCCACGAGTTTATCTGTATGTTTCAATGCTGAGCGATGAAATCCACCACTAAATGATTTTGGACCTTACACCAAGATGCCATTGCAGAAGCTGCTGAGAGATGGTGGTATATTCTTTTTTCCGATTAAACCCACCGCCGTCGGCGCCGAGCTGTCCGCCTTTTGGCCGCAGTATGTCAGCGTACCGTTTCTACACAGAATATTCGGAAGTTGCTACACACCTGTCCATAGAAGTGCAGCATAGGCCTTTGATAAAGCCGATTCAAATTGGTCACGGCTGCACAGAACCTTCGTCGGATTTGGGGGAGCGTGGGCTACGACAGAGAAGCCCGGATCTCTCGCCGGGTTAGGAAAGACGGTATCTATTCCAATCTGTTGCATAAAAAATCTGACAAGATTGTTAGCAAGGACTGAACATTGCTACGAGTTGTGCATGAATTACACTTCTAAAAGAGATACCCCATAACATGATGCTTGGTCCTGATTCATGCACCAGCCAACGGGATGATGTGCCCCGCTTGCGAAAGGAGAGACAAGCTATAAAGCATAAGGTTGGATCTCAGCCAGCACATCAATGGCAGAAATTTACCCATTTTTCATGATGCAATTCACTTGATGATGGCGGTGACCAAATATCCCATTTGGGTTCTTCCTCAGGCGCTGACCATGCCCCCCAGTCGCCAGAGGCATTCGGCCCAAGGGACGGGGAAAGACCTAGTAGTTGATTGGTTTGCGCATCAACGGTGGCGACATGGGGTTGAACATCAATAGTGCACGCCACAATATGGATGTCGTACATGTTATAAATCAGGAGAGGGTGAGTGTCACCTATAGTCGTGTTCAGATTACGTTCATGCATGTCAGAGTCTCTTACTTATGGCATAAAATGGCCCGGGAGGATGTTCCCAATACACGTGTTGAACTGTTTCATCGCCAGGTAAATTGCTTGAATTCACAGCGGTCGAGGCTATGAAAGCAACAGTCGGCTATAATACAGTCACTTAGCGAGAGATCCAAATTTCAGGGAGATTGGCATGTACTCCTGGAAAGAACAAGGAGATAGCAGGATTTATCGTAACCTGATCTGGGTCTAAGAATAGACGTCGTATGAATCTATTCCAAGGAAAAACAGAATAAAATACATACATGGATGCACGAGTCTAGTTCTAAATTTCGTGGTATGACTGAGCTTTGATATTGGCGGGTTGAGCGTAAGATATCCGAAATTGCCAGCGTTAATTTCAGGAGAATAGTTTAGCATGGAATTGCGAACTAATCCACAATTCGCTCTGAACGACGATGCATTGACGGTGGCGCGACCGGGTGTGTCGGTAGACTGAATGATGTCGTATAGAGTGGCACCGTGAAGTCCCATGCCCTGTACATTGGCGAATCGGCCTAACGTAGGAACCAATGCACTGATGGTATGCCACTGTATCGCCATCATGTCTACGTCTGGACTAGGCCAGGGAGAAATTTTCGTAGCGGATGCATCCACAGTGGCGTTGAATGTTTGCAATTGAATGATGGATGACGAAACCACGTGAAGGATAAAGACACATGCGAGATAGACCGTTATCGATAATATGCCCCACCATGATGCAGGGATAGTTGATTGCCGCCAAAGACACTCCAGCGCAGAACCAAGGCCACTCCATGCGTTCACTGTGTCGTGAAGAACGGTTACCGTCTGGCGTCGTGTCACATTCTTGAGAAACGTCAATCGTTGCATTAGGTAAACGAGAATCGTGCAATAGATCTGAAGGGTACACATTGGTCCAAGAAGATAGAGTATACGTGTTATGATTCCTTACCACATAAAAGGCCTGTGATGATGCGCTCAATATAGTGACCCAAATTTCATTTTCAGATGTCATTGAGACGACTAGACGGTGCTCGATACCCGAAATTTTGAGCGCAAGAATAACAACGTGGAAGAGAACAAGAACGAGGTGAAGAAGAGTGCATAGAATGGCAAGCACTGGCCTCCCTGATTCCTGCCGCTCCCCTACGACTGCAGATGAAGCCAATTGGTGATCTGCAATTGTCACATGAGAGAGATATAGACAGATACTATACTATGTGAGAGTACCTGGCGACACAGGATGTGTGTGTACTCGTTCGAGCTCCATAGAACACGAGTGACGGGTACCTATGGGGTACAAGGGAAAGACGCCATCGACTTGTTGTTGCTTTGCGGAGACATTGGGTAGTAGGAAAGAGGCCATGGGGTGTGGGGGGACATCATGCAAGCCCGTATGAACGGTCCTGCTATAAGAGACCAGGAGTCAGGAGTACTGCCACCCTTTCATATACCTCAAGTTTCCTGGCAGCCTGCCGGTCTCTGGCCGCTCGGAGTCTTGGAGTCATAGCAGTGATACAGTCGCAACAGGAGTTAGCATCATTCCACACAGGAAGTCCAGAACTTTGTCCATTTCTGATCCAGGGAAAACCCGGCCTATCATGATGCATGGGGTGAACAACACTTGCCGAGATCTGCTAGTGAGTGGGGCGGTTTGAATTTAGACTCGAACCACTCACGATACAAGCGCAGGGCCATATAGGTTGGAATATTGATAGTTCATTACGTCCGATATCATGAGAAAGGCGGTATTAGCGTTCAAGGAGTAGAAGATCTGGATCATCATTCGCAGGATGTTGATCAGCACTATAAAATGATGCTGTGGTTATGATAGTAACTGTCGCGTTGGCAAAATTACAAAAACACCCATCATGTAGATCATGATTCCAGCCAGTTGTAATTGAGACTTTGTGATGTTGAACCAAGTGGTCAGAGCGTTTCCTGGATAGCCACCGTGACGGTCTGAGCTTGTCACGCTTGTCTGTGGCGTTCTTTGCTTTTAATCTCGTCTATTCTACCAACGCACCCTTGTAAGTTGTAACCAATCATACTCAGCTTTCTCTCATCAGATCGTCATCAGCGATTCTACCAACGAGCTTCGCAACTAAAAGTACAACGTCCCTCACAGCTTCAAGTTGTGGCGTGGGGAGTGATGCCCAATTGTACAGCAAAGCCGTATCAGGCTAGACATCAAGTTAATTTAGCTTACTAGCCTGAGGTACCCCACTTGGCTAGCGACAAAGAGTTCAATACTTCAAGCTTCAATTTTTCAGCCGACGGTGTGAGTGCATGCACTTTTCAGTTGGTGATCTGGTGAAAATCGATATGATTCACGAAAGGTATAGCACAGCTTTGCACATCCTTCCAGTGATGGCAATCTTTCTGGCATCTGCCAGTGTCACGGTGTTCGATAGAGCCAGATAAAGCCCTCCTCCCACTAACTTTGGGTGTCGGGAGGACTCCGATTCTATAATGGGAGCAGCCCTTATAAGCTGATCAGTCACAGCTACTTAGATCTTCATATTCTCGTCTCTACTACCTACCGTTGACCTACCGTGAACAAAAAGCCACAGGGCACCCATGACCCCCATCTCATTACAGCCAAATGAGAGCATTTCGAGTTCTTCTGCGCATGAACGAACACAAACAAACGCGCACCTGCCCAGCAGCAATACAAGAGCAACTCTCGTCTCTGCGACTACAGATCTCTCGAATTCATCGCTGTCCACCCAAAAGTCGCATGTGTCAACAAAATCGGTATCGGTATTTCTGTGCATGTTTATGCACGGATTTCTTGTCGTTCTCCATCTTGTTCTCTTAGCACTAAACATTTCGGGCGTCGAGCACCGCCTTGTCACATCTGAGAATGGTGCGTGGATGCCGCCATTGGGTGCATCGACACAGGCCTTTTATGCGGTGAGACCACTTGTTCGCTCAAATTAGATTTCATTAACATTGAATTATAAAGCTGTATAGCACGATACTCGTTTACCTGGTGCAACGCCTGACACTCTACCGGAACTTGATTCAGCGTCAACAGCTGACCATCCTCCACGACAATGTTAACGCATGGAGTGGCCTTGGTTCCGCATTACAGTGTCTCTGGCAGCAATTGAGCACTACTGGGTCGTTGTGGTGGATCACGTCCATCACCACCTATTTGGGTTGCGTATTCGCGCTTCACGTGGCTTCATCATCCATATTGCAGCTGCAGACATTCAGCGCAACCACAAACATGTCGGCAACAACGCTCTCTCACTGGCCTGGTCCAAATGTCGACATGATGGGGCTTCAGTGGCACACCATTAGCGCCATTGTTCCCTCTCTGGGTCATTTTACCAGTTCGTTGAACGCGGGACTTAATGGTACCACATTGTACGACACTGTTCAAGCAGATGGCGCCACAGGAAACGCCACTGTAGACGCAACTACTTTCCGAGCGGAGTGTGGGTTACTCCGTAATTCTGAGCTCTCCTACACCCCAAAGCTGAATTCCAATCAATTCGGAGACTACGTGATCGAGCCTCAAGTTACAGGCCTCGAGCAGACTCTGAAATGGCAGGGCAGGCTGGTACCTCCCTGTCGGTATCTCCTTCCTCACTTGCAGAAGCTGTATCTTACATTTCAGTAGATCAAGATCAGTTAATAACTAGTGAAATGTCTAGCTTGTTTCCCGGAGTATGCATATTTCAATTTTTGCTTCCTTATACATGACTTTATGAGCGAGTGACTCATGCTACTTTTAGCCCACCATCGCATTCCTAATTTCTACGTCCATCGATATCGATGACTCCCTGAGATCAGCAACTGTACAACACATGAACTGGGAATATCAACAAGTTGTGCTATCCGGTATGTGCTCGCGCTACCTCTAGCCCACTCGCTGATGGTTACAAGAGACAGTCCTCAAGCTTCGATCATCTCGACTGTGCTTGATGCTCAAGCCATAGCTTGCAATATATATGTTGAACATCAGACAGCGACAGTCGATATGGAAACAGGCCAATTACTGGCACTTTTGCCGCCCCCGGTTCTATCTCCTCCTTCGAACTGGAAGGCATGGACAGCGCCCAAGGGAAACAATACTTGGGATATCTGGTCACCGCCAGGAATGGGTCAATATAACCACCTTCATGAAAAATGGGTTAGCACATGTTTTCTTACCGATTGCGACCTTCGTCTGAATACATTGAAGTTTGTATATCCATTTCACTCAGGAGCTGCGCACTCCGTGAAGATCTGTATGATTCAAAGTCAAGCAACCTGCTACGGAATTTCTCTCCTCGAACTGTAAGGCAACTACGTCGAGCGTCGAGGGCTATCTTAACAAACTGACGCCTCGCCTCTCAGGTATTTTATGAAAGAAATCGGTTTAGATGTGGTTTTAGATGAGCAAGCTTCTAGGCCGCCACCTCCATCTGGTCCAAAGATGGTTCTCTGTAGTCGCCGCCAATTCGAATCTAGCCTCGCTAAGATTTTCGCATCGTTGTTGTGGACAGGTAAAGTGTTTTGTTTCGAGGTGTACCAGACTTGAAAGACGACGCAGGTGCAAAACTCGGCTCCGATGCTGGTGGCTTCGACAGAACACTAGGCAGCGCTGTCGTCTCCCAGCAGGTTACAAAATGGCATCTCAGCGTAAGTACATCATCATTCAAAGCGTTCAATTCCGCTAACCTACATTTCAGATTAACTCGTGGCCTGTAAGACCCCAATTGCAAACTGACTAAGGCTTCACTGAAGAGATGTAGCTGGCAGTTGCATTGACCGCTTCATTGAATATGTTGGCCCTCTCGATCTGGATGTCAGGAGGCATACATCGGCAGACAAACAAACCACCCATAGATAGTGCTGGCGTTCTCCAGATCATTTGGCTGACAAACCGTCTCCGCGTGCTGAAAGACCTCATGAATGAGGTGGATGATCCAAGAGAAGATGTCCTTCGTTCCGCTGGGGTGTTGGAAGTAGATCTGTTACAAGAGCTAAACAGGTAGGCATCGAGTCCTTGGCAGCAAGACTAACCAGCTGATCGCATGATCGCTTGAAGTCAGCGAAATTTGCACCACGAATGATACCATGAAGACCGACTCGTAGGGGCCAGGGCAGCCTCGTACTTGTTCGAGTTCCGTGCCGCACATCGAACGAGCTTCTCCATCTCATGGCAGGACGGGTACCCTGCCAATCATAAGTTTACTTTACTCGCATCCTCTAATATTTTCATGGATGTCTCGTTTCCATCCATCACATTGCGGCTGGAATGAGCGCCAAGCACATGATTGGCTGGCGCGTCGTATCTATTATCTACATGTATACTATGAGGCATGCTCGTGCAAAAACTGCTATGACGCCGAGGGGAATAGCCGTAGATGTGGATGAGCCTTGAGCACACTGCATCGAACCCGTCCTTTCTCGTTGTCTTCTGAGTCCGAGTGCTATTAATGCAATCAGTTGGATCAGTGGACGCTCGCAGCGCTAAGCCTCGTGCATTCAGTGTTCTGTTACACTGTGTTTAGCCTCTGCAGGACTTGCATACCTAGACGGCTGTGGTCTTCTTCATTCGTCAAATGCCACTTATACTTGGCTTGCAAAAATCACTCACCTTTCCACAGGTCGGCATACGAGCTGCTAGATGCCGATTCAACAGGAGATTGAACAAAGAGCACAAATATAGATACAATCCATACATCCTACATATATCGTCCATGTCCTAAGCTCTCCTCGATACCCGCAACGACAATACCCCTCTTAACATCATCTCCTCCCGCTCGTGTCTCCGCCGCCATGGGCCCGTTCACTATAGCCTCTCAACAAAATCTCATTCACGCGCTCCAAGCTCTGGGTCGCAGTAAGAATCGCAAGCATAGTGGGTGTGGGCGAGATTGTGGGTTGCGAGGTGCTCGAGGCGACAGTCATTGAAGTAGAGGTCTTCTGTCCTGCATGCATGAGATGGTCAGGATATGAGGGGAACGGGAGCATCGGTGAAGTCTTGGTCCCTCTATTCGTCTCTTTCCGCCTCCCTTTCCTGGATATACTCCTACTCTTGCGCTTCTTGAGTTTCTTTGCAGAGGAAGGGAGCGGGAAGAGCGAGATCTCAGGGGAAGTAACATATGCGCTCTGATTTACTTTTGCATCTTTGGGCGATCCCAGGTTGGCCTTCGCCTTGGTCTTTGAGCTCAAGGGACTGTCGTAGGCCCCTGGAAAACGCTTTACTTTGGACGTTGATGGAGAACGCGAGATCAACTTCGGGCTTAGATTCGCAAGCGTGGCGAAACTGAGCGCGCCGCATGAGGTAGAGGTGAAGAGCAGTGCAGCTTCGAGGGGGGGAGACATAAGGAACGGGGGGCTAAGTGGGAGAACGGAAGAGTCAATTTGTGGAATCGAGGAGCTGCGCTTCAGCGAGTTGGGCTGAGATTCCGTTCTTTCCTCGGGGGCATCCTGCCGCTTACGATCTTTAAATGTTCCTTCATGCGCCGAAGTGGATACAGCAGATCGTGGCATCGGTGACGGAGATCGCGGGGTTTGTGAAGGAGATCGTACTATGGATGGAGTGGATGGAGAAGGTTTAGTTGAAGAGGGAGATGAAAGCAGCGGCACGGTTTTGTTTTTCCAACGGGGTGTCCAGAACTGACTGACTTTCGAGACGGGGGTTCGCGGAGTTTCCGTCATTGGTGTATACCCAGTATGCTGGTCACCAGTGGGCTTGTATTTGCGGGACTTGCCGTCCCCATATCTCGTGCCCCCAGGGGTCTCAACCGCCCCTTCAGGTGTGTCTAACCATGCCCTCATAGGCCGCTGCACCTCCCCTCCTGCACCACCCTCAAGCGAGCGCAGTGGGACATCCACGGCGCTGCTCCTTCCCCCGTGGGGAGTGATACTGTTCGCAGTATTTGTGGGGTCGATGTTTGGAGCTAAAGTGAGTATTGAGTTGAGGTGGGGGTGGTTTCTTGGAGAAGAATCGTGCGTCCTGACCGCAGCATATTTTCTGCCATTAGCTGAGGTCGAGCGATTTAAGATCCTCTGGAACATGCTGCGTCGAGACTGGCCTGTCTCCGCCCTTTCCGCATCATATATGCGCGAAGACGAAGCGGTATGTGTCCGCGTAAATGGATCGCCATGATCAGAGATCCCAGTCCCAGCTGAGTCGAACTGACTCGCACCCATGATGAAGGGTGTACAGAGAGGTTTGACTACAGTACCACCGGCAGTGGCTGTATCACGCATCTGCGTGGGGAAGAGGTACCGCGTGCCGTGTACCGTAGTTTTGCTGGGTGTGCCCACTGCATATGTTGTAACCTCTTCCATGCTCCTGTTGCGAGTCGAGTATGGTTCGGAGCCTTCCACATCAAAAACACCGTCATCGCCCCCGTCAGGAGGCGCGGGAGCATAAACTGGGCCAGGTTCGAGACTGATCCTACTCCCACTCCCGATTTTCCTGCCACCTAGTCCACACATGCCAGAACCCGCACTACTGGGTTGCCGGAGCTTCCACCAAAGACTCACCGCGCACACCCCAAGTAAAACACCTATCACTGCGAAGAGCGGTGCTAGAAAGATGACATTGAGATGCTGGTGGTAGGAAGCTTTTGTGACATCGTGAGGCAAAGTCGTATTCAGAGGAGGGAGGGCGGTGATAGAAATGATAGTAGCTGTGTTTGCGCTTGCCTGGGTGGATGAAGGGGCAACGACAGCGGTAGGGTCTATAGTGCTTGAATCCAGAGGTGTAGAGGAAGCGAGGGACTCTGATGAGGTGAGACCGTTGTCCTGACGTTCATATGGATACGCATAATTAACATTCCAATGAGTCCAAGTCCCACCTCCGCTCGATTGTGTGATATATTCATTTCCCATCATGCACGCTCACCAGCCGATGCAAGGATACAGCTGTAATGAATGATCCGGGCCAAGGACAAGAACCGAGACGCGACTTTCTACGCCAAGAGCGCTAAGGTCAGCGTCAGGTGAATCAAGGGAGAGGCCGGCGGCAAGAAAGGTAGACCGTCGAACCAGATGGGAAGCGGGAGAATAGGATGCGCCAGTGACGCCCGAACGCTTTGTCTTGCGCCAAAAAGTCCTTGGGCGGACTATGAGATAAGGATCGGTTATCAGAAAATAAGTAAACAGGAAGAGATGGCTCACAGAGAGGAGGTGCTGGTCGCGGAAGCTCACGTGTGTGTGTAGATGTAGCTGGAAACGTAGAGAATACGTGTCGTGGGGGAGCCTTGACAGGTTCAGAGAAAGAAACCTGTCGGGGAGGGGCAGACTGCGAACGGGATATACTTGACTGGTTTCGGTGCCCTCTGAATGAACGCTTGGGTGGTAAAAGCAAGGCTTCGTCGAATGTTCGTACTTCGACAGGCGAAGAGGGTGCTGTCGAAGGATCTGCTGTCTCAAGAGTAACCATTACTGGTGATGCGAAATCAGGCTGGCTGCGACGAGCAAGATTCAGGCTGAAACCAAGTGCAGACTGAGGTCTCGAATAGAGTGGAGTCGGTGAAACAAGCACGGTGACATCTGCCATAGCTTGAATTGAAACTTGAAGGAGCGACGAGAGGTTAGTTGGAGCCTGGTAGTTGGAACTGCAAGACGAGTCAGCTTGAGAATTGCGTCCAGCGGAAGACAATTAAATAAATAAGTCGAGTCCAAATATGGAAGGTTTTGTAGTTCGCTTAGCGTTTGCCACCGCCTCATACTCGAACGTTGAACAGCTACAGACGCTGAGTCCTTTTCATGCTGTCAGACTCAGAGTGCTCATTCAGTGCTCACGAGCTTTATTCCCAGTGCCAACGTCACCTATTATTAACAGGCAAAACATTCAGCCTAATATTCACCTACCTTCAGAGTCACTCGCGGATCATCGTCGGGTGTGCTATCATGGTCATGTGCTAAATTCTAGCTAGATTCTTGGTCCTGAATTAATGCATGGCAGGGGGTGAGGAATAATTGGTGCGATAGACACTACGTTAAGGCACATGATAGTACCGCGTACCTTGGAGCCATTAACCAGTGATCAATCATCGCTTTCATTAGTAGGTGCGCTTTCTTCATAGGCCGCCTGAAGAAAAATATTATCAATAATTCAACATGCAGAACACTTCATTGGATATGTCATGAAAGACATACCAATCCGCCTATGCGATTCGTATATCGCAGTGTCGTTTGGAGATATTTTCGACGGCGTGTGGTCGGGTTCGCGGAAGCTACCGTACGTGAGTCCATCCAGTGACTATCGGAATCTTCGTGCAAAGAACCGTGCGACATGCTGCTCCTTCCCCTTGATAGGTGAATGGCAAGGACCTGTCGTACGATGGCATGGCGGGGAACAGAGCAGCTTGATCTGGGTATGAAAGGGCTCACGTTCTGCGACAAAAAAACCAGACCCAATGGTTAAGAGGTTGCGCATGTAGACACGCGTTGCATCAACGGAAGAAGCACGGGATTGAACAAATTTCTCCGGTCGATGTTTCGATGGTGCAAAAATCCCAGCATTTGCATTGTCCATCTTGCTTAAGCGACCGCCAGCCTGGCGAAAAAAATGATCGCAGACTCGGAGGGGATGGGCCCTCCAGGAATACTGTATACATCACCACGATGAAGTTGCTAACAAACAATTGGACTCTGTTGACGGACCGGGACCGTTCCCCAGATACACATCATGTGGACCAGCGCATGACTTGGGCAGCGACGTGTTTGACAACACGTGAAGAAGATGCTGCATATTGTTTGCTGGGAATATCAAAACTTCTTGCTCATACTTCCCCTGAAAGCTGTTGAAGACTCCGCCATGTGGGTCAATCACCCTAACGCCAAGTCGCAAGATCAGACACCACTGTTCCTGTCTTCCACAAGCTGCTCAGATAAGATTTGAAAGTATGTGACTCAACAGACTACTCCGATCAAATGCTGGGTTTTTGTTTTTCCAGAAACAGCACAACACCAGTCGGAGGTGGAGAAGTTTCTGAATACCGAGCACGCGGTGAGCATCTTTACATCAATTGCACTTTTTCGCCCTCGAAAGGGCGCATTCAACCCTGATCTCCTGAACACGCCAGTGGAATATCTGTTGCGACGGGATAGTCATTCAGGTGGCGATGAACCAAGTCCCCTTCAAGTTATTGACCTGAACAAAATCAGCTCGGAAATGAAATCTGAGGGACGAAGAGACCTGTGCGCCTGGCATTTCCGAGGTGCCACCTTGCGAACGGGCCAAATCCCCCTTGACGAACATTCTTTCTCCGTCAGTCGTGATTATTTACGTACTGTTTACTTATAAATTGAGTATCACTGGGACTATACTGGGTGCGAGGTTGGAATCAAGAGTCGCCCAGGCCAAGAATACACACTTCAGTGAGAGCGTATAAATTGGGACTAGAGGAGGTGAACTTGATTCCGAGTAAATATTTGATGAACCTACAACCTGATGTGGCGAAAGTGTATGCATATTCATACATCCTTCGACACCATCATGATCATCATATCGGAATTGACCCGCTTGAAAGGGGACAAGACGGCTCTGCTGTTAATATCCCAGCGGGGCCTGACTCTGCTTGTACTTGGTTTAGGATCAGTTATTGAACGTTAACTGAACGTTGAAATCGTGGAACCGTCACGGTTGGAACAATTTTTCATAGAGTCCAGATATCCGCAGGCATATTCCGAGTCAGGGGGGTCGTGGCCCTTGGGGGGTTGCAAGGTGGCGTGTGTCTTTGTTTATCATGGTTTTCTTTCCGTCTGTCAGCATCACTCGGAGACAAACTATCATACGCGGTAGAATTGACGTGCCTGCGTCTTCAATGGAGCATATTCTATGACGGTCCCAAACGGCGAATACGAGGGGAGTGTGGTTGCCGTATTCCATTGACCTTAGAATTGACACAGGTGCGGTATATCAATGAATTATCTTGTTTGACCGTGATTCGAATCTGCCAGGTATGGCATTGACTTGTATGCTTGGCAAATTGATGTTTAGTTCTGCGCATGCATGTATGCCATGGACCTGCGAGGCGACCATGACAGTGTGAAATTTTATATCGAGATGCGAGCCGAAGAGGAGACAGGGCGGGCTGAGTCGTTGACGTGTATATCTGCGCGCGGCCGCCTGGATGGTTCGCAAACCTCCCTACCCATATCACTACGTCTATTGCAGGGGTTTCTGTTTTGTGCTCAACCATGGTACTGACAACTTGAATACAGTATGTGTAGAGTTTCAAGTTGCTGATCACACATCGTCTGGCACTGTGTCTACAATCTCCAAATGCCCTGTTCATGCAGAATGAGGATCCGTTGAATTGGCTATCCCAGCAAATAGTCTCAATGCCTCCATTCGAACAACAATACGATCCATCTCTTCGGACCCTTTCGAACCCTTCTAATTGTTCAACCTCCCGAACGGATTCATAATTAATTATGCATGCCCATCAGTTTCGCGAGACGTTCCCCTTATACTACCTGCATGCATGCAAGCCATCGGTCTACGTAAAGCGGGCGAAAGACGCAACGCAGTCTTCATGTTGGCATTTCCAGACACGGGCAAACCGGCTTATTTGGGATCGAAAGCATACAATTGAGGAAGGGCTTGTGTATTGTGAACCTAACGGTCTTGAAAGCGTAAGGTGAAGAAGCCCTTGCGTTATGCGGGAGAATCTCCCGGTTCAAAGAAGTCAAACCAAGTCAGTCAATAATGTCTCTTACACTTGCACCACGGATCAAAATCACTTACCAGATTATAATCATACTCGGGACAGGGAATAGAGCGGATGCGTTCATTTTCGTACCTTGTCTGAATCTTCGTAAGGACCGCGGACTGCTTGGGCTCTGCTAATTCAGAACAAGTACGAAGCTTCTCGATCATAAATTGCTTCGCGGGTTCCTCCTCTGGTCGCGGCGTGGGTGGGTCTGCTCGGTGTGTGCGACACGGAGGAAGTGGCGCTAGCGATGGTATTACCTGAATTACTCCAGGCCCCTAGTTAAGTGGCTGAACTCAACACATTAGTAGGTCAAGAATGAGGTATAAAAGACGTCAGCAAGCTCGCTCTTGTCGAAACACATCGAACCCTTACACCTACTAAAGCATCATCAACAATCATGACCATCCCAGTTCCGGGCACATACATAATCTACAACATCCAATACTCCACCCTAGATGTCGATTTGCACTGGTCCAATGTTGCCGACGGCGCTCCTGTCGTCGGTTTCATTTACAATGAATCCACCCAGAACATGCTGGTTGGTGCAGATGTTCGAAGTACGCGTGTTTGATCTCACCGAACCCGATTTTGCAGTGGAACTTGCAGGTTGTCGATGAAGAGAAGGGTCTGGTGCAATTTGTCAACCTTGCGGGCAACAATTATGCTGGAGTCTCTGGCGAGATCGATGTGAGTGCGTCCAGCTTCTTAGCAAGCCGGGGTTGACAGCAGGGACATCAAGGGCTCTGGGGTCATAGGAACTTCCATCGAAACCACTTTCAAACTCCACGAGAGGAAAGATGGGGAATATGAGCGAGTTTCGTTTCTCTATCATGTGTCTTGAGGCTCAAACAACACCCTCAGGATTCAAACATATAATTCT
Source organism: Suillus brevipes Sb2 (assembly GCA_011800875.2). Classification (NCBI taxonomy): domain Eukaryota; kingdom Fungi; phylum Basidiomycota; class Agaricomycetes; order Boletales; family Suillaceae; genus Suillus; species Suillus brevipes. The sequence continues at coordinate 53,291 of JRHT02000150.1, read as the reverse complement.
GAGCTCGTCTGGGAGCTACCCGACGGAAACAACTACACCGAGGTAAGCTCACCTGATGGACTGGACAGATCACATGTACTCAGGGGCATAGATCATCCTCTCCCCTCCTGTCAGCTTCTATGACAACCAGGCTTGGCAGTTCATGCCAGTTGATGGTAACTGAGGGGGTGAAGAAACTGAAGAGGGAGATAGCATTGGCGGAAATGGCTTAACACCATTAGCACCGACCACGGACTAAAGATATTCTTGAATAAGGGAGACGGATATCAACTATCACTACTGTTATATGGCTACAACGATTTATTCGACTTCTACTTGTGAGATTATTTCAGGGAACGAACAGAGCACGACGACTTACCAGATATCTGCCTGACAGGACCAACGAACCATTTGCGAGCACTAAGTATCCAAAATCCAACGCTGTACACGATCACAATTCCAACGGCAACAACGGCATAATTCAGCGTCTGAGAGTCAACGGGCTGATACGAAGGTCAGAACAAGAGTGAGAATGGTCCCAAACAACTTGCGAATAACAGGACATACATTAGCTTGAGGGAGAAGGAATACAATAGCGATGAACGCAATCCATATAACTGCCGCGACGGCAATGGGTATAGAAAATGCGCCGAGGTGGAATGGACCTCTCACGAATCGCTTTCGGTAAAATACACGGAGAGCGATGGGTATAGCTGACACCAAGCATTAGGTCCGACCTGAGATAGTCGCTTCAAAGAAAGAGCCACTTGCCATATGATATATATAATCCAATTGTTGCGATACTAGTTGCAGCGGAGAATGCGACAGCGCTCCCAAGACTGGGAATGCCCAATATAAAGCTGAGCGTACACGCAAGCCAGACTAGATGAGTAGACGTATTGCTGATTAGAGTGACAGACGATACACGACAGATCACAGACCTGTTCTAACAGGTGTGCCACGCTTCGAGTCCACCTTGCGAAAGAAGGTGTGTCCTGGGATGCCCCCGTCGCGAGCAAATGCAAACATCATGCGAGAATTAGAGGTGATTGAAAAGGTACTGCGAATAACAGAGAATGTCAGGTGTCGCGCAGGGAAGGTTTGCTTGTGTTTTACCCGCAGAAATACATCGCTCCGATAACGATGACCATGAGGACAATTGCTCCACGGTTCCCGACAGTGTCTAAAAAAATCTGAGCGACTGGCTGTCCAGTAGGAGAGGCAATGGTATTATCCAAATTCTGGATGCTGAACAATAGCCCGAGAACGAGAAACCACCCGAGGACAGCTGACACTCCTATAGCCATTACAATGCCAATCGACCCTGCCATAGCAGCATTGTGGGTTTCTTCGGTCATCTACACGATTCAGTGGTGACTTGCGATTTCAATTTTTTTGGACAATATCTTACATGAGCACTGGCGTCGAAACCTTGACAACAAGTTCAATAAATGAGACAAGTGGTGATCATTGAGCTTACCAGTCAACGTGTACTGAGCCATGAGTATGCCAATGACGCAAACATATGCATGGCTTGCCCTTGTGCCCCACCCCTCACTACCAGAAACTCCTGTATTGTCAATGAACGTGCGGAACACGAACTCAGCCGACTGGTGGGATGGAGCGCGAGCAAGGATGGCTATAACCAAGGATGTCGTTCCAACAGCATGCCACCAGACGGAGATATTGTTGAGGTGCTTTAGGAGATGGACACCGAATGTATTGATTAGACCTTGACTAACCAAGATTGCAGCATAGACACCGATAGTAGTCTTCGAAGTTGGGGTGAATGAGGTGTTGAACGTACACAAGGTGGAAAGGAAATTCGCGCAACCAAAGCTAAAGGAATATCAACAGATCGTCTTTTTCGACAGACATACCACGACTTGTGTACCTTATCCCAGTCGTGACTGCAACTTGGCCCAACAAGTTAAACCAGCCCGTGATCCAAGATGCAAGTGGAGCATTGCCTGGATCAGATAACATGGCAGCCCAGAAGTAGGGACCACCACTGGTAGGATGCGCACTGCAGACCTCTTCGCAAACAGCGGCCTGATTAACTGGCCAAACAATGAGTTACCGCGAAACCGACTCACCCGCCATGGCAAGTCCTACAAGCATTGTGGCACATGCTGAAGACGAGTCGTAATGAGATACCCGTACGATTCAAACTTCATGCTAGGCTGCTCACCGACAATTACCCAGCCCCATACCATAACCGCCGGCCCTCCTGTATTCTGTAATCACGTTCTACGTCATGTCATTGGAAAGGTTTGCATGTAACACACCAAACCATACAAAAACAAAGATGGGATGCCTGTTATAACGCTTATGATGGAAAATGAGACTCCGAAATTCTCGAGGCAACCAGCTCGTGAGCTGTTTGTGAATCAATCGAGTTCGGTCAAAGTACCTGAAGGAGTCCCAGTTCACGTCTTATGATAAAAATTAATGATAAAAATGGATAATTGAGTATTAATTTTGTCGTGAGAGCGAGCGATGCTGCGGTCACTCACTTCAACTCTTGTTTGTAACCCATCCTTGCCAGCTCAAACTCGTCCGCCCCATTAACGATCAGCTCGGACTTTGCAACTTCCGCCTTCTCCAGTGTTTCAGAGTGGTCAGACATGATGAGCCGACTGCGTAATCCGGGTTCGGAGGGCTGTCACAGTGCAAGTTTGAGAAGTGGCTGGAGCACTATCTCGTTGTTGTGCCCGTATACGTGATAACGGTATATATAATGTGCCTTGATCAAATTATTCAAACAGGCTTAGACCTTATCGTCGCCAAGACGTCCGCGTTATCGGACAGTTGGCAGACAGCGCAGCAACTTGTGGGATATGTAAGCCGAAGCGACTTGGACTAACGTTATACTATAGTCAGTGAGTCCACTTGAAACCACACGCACGCCTGGCACTTGGCTCAGGTGAAAAGGTTCGTCGCTCTGCTTGACATTTTTTCCTATACTAAGTACCAGCCGTACCACTCTAGGCAGGAATGGAAGGTCATTCGACGAAGCAGGCTCAGGACGCTCGTATTCGGTGTTAGCCGCAAGTTAGCGCTCGCCGTCAGGCAGTCCATATGGTCCTGGGGCCTGATGACTCTGTATCCGCGGCTAGCGGGAAATCAATCAAGTAAGTGCGAAGACGTATGAGCAAACCACAAGATGATACAGACTTATCATATGTAGGAATTCAAACCAGATGGGCGAGCAGAAACATTCAGCAACATCATGGCTCACACCGGATACACTGAAGCGACAAGGCAGCCTGTTAGCTGAGTTGCAGTCTAGACGGGCTTTGGGTATGAGCAGGATCTGGTCATGAGTTTCATATGTGTGTGAGGGAGTTTCTTATTACCTGATCTGAATGCTGATGCAAATATTCGTACAGTTCATGTACTACTGGTAGCAGAAGTCTGTATTGCTGATGAATATCCGGTCTTTCGGCATTCGCCGTTAGTCAGCTTCACGCTCGGACTATTACTACTATGATCCAGTGGTCTGGTGAGTCGAGATCATGTCCTACTTACGTAGTACTACCTCGAAACCCATTTTATTTGCCACCGTGATGACACTTTCAAAGGACAACTTGTTGATGCCATCATTGCCATTTGGAGAAACCCAGTGAACTATAGTACAAACGCAATCACCACCTTAATGCAATTTCGCACAGATTTGCCTGAACGAAACCAACTTAGAAGGAGCCCCCCTCAATGATAGTATGGATGCCTGTATTCTTACCACATCCTGTCTTTCCATTTGGAATAGCTTCTGGTACGGATACCGCGTTTGCGTTATAATAAGGTGAGTCATACTGCGCCTTCCTCACAGATGCGCATGACGAATTGATCCGTCTGCGAGCAATGGCTCCAGATATCTACCTCGAAGCACTAGCCGAAAAACTCCCGAGTTGAACAGGTAAGATTGATGACAAGGTGCTATAGACGAATTTAAGGGTGACTCAACAAAGGTCGCTCCTCGCATAAATAATCTCATTGGTACGATTGGTTCGGGGGACAAAACGGGCGTGGTGCCGGTGCCTGCGCGCGTAGTTGCATGTTTCGCACCCGTGGTCGAAGGGGCGGTCATTTTGCATGCTCCAAAAATACAATGATCTAGATATTGGGTAACTGCAATTGGCTGCCCATGCTTGTTCGGAGAACAAATGGTTTGCAGAAGGAGGCGTTTTCACCCCCGTCGTACCAGGAGCTGACTGTCATTTCTATTTTAGTAGGATTATCATCTGCATCTAGTACATGCAAACTACCACTGACAGCAAGCGTTCGACCTGTGGCTAGTCCCTTCAAAATAGATGTCAGCCACTAGTATGCGAGACCATGAGGGTGATTTAAACAAGGAGTTGGTGCGGCTGAGTGCCGTTGCTTCACTTGGTGTCTGAAACAGACGGTGATATAGAACCGCATGTCTTTCACTCACGCCGTCTCTTCAGCAGTTGAGCAGGTGAAACGGACTACCTTTCGCAGATCTCGGCGATACTGATCTCCTTCTGTCAAATGATGGAGTTTCAGAATCTATGCAGAATGTAAAATATCCGACTTACCAAGGGCTGACACTAAAAGCTGACGTACCTTCGCATCGTGCACAGATATTTACATACTGATATGAAGCCTGAAAAGAATTCCAATTCCACAGTCGTCCTCTACAACTTGACTTAGATCATGGGCTTGAGTACACGGGATATTGCATTTATCATTGCCCTATGTGGTGTTACGACTCTGAATGTAAGCACGAACAACTGTTTTCTGATATGCCAATAGCTCATAAACTCAATGTTGAAATTAAGGTTTTTCTTCTCGGCGCTGTCACAGTTGCACTTCCCACTATTGGAAGAGACCTTAACTTCCAAGAGGTTTGTTTCATATTCCGTGCATACTAAGCTATAACACAATATGTATACGCACAGGGTAACCTTTACTGGCCGGTCAATGTGAATTCGTACGTCTCTACAATATTTGCGACATAACTCATAGGGACTGACATTGTTATACAGTTTGTCTTTTGGTGGTCTGCTTTTATTCTGCGGAAGACTGGGGGACATATTAGGAGGCCGCTTCATGTTTCTAGTTGGGTCTTTGTGGTTCGCGATTTGGTCAGTAGTCAAATTTGAGTGCTCGGATTGCTAACTGGAGAAATTCACTTCAGGAGTCTTGCAACAGCCTTCGTTCCAAGTTCAAATGTTTTCATCGTAGATATGGCGCTCTTGGGAATAGGATCGGCTGCCAACACTCCTGCTGCGATTGGATTATGTTCGTCATACTTCCCACCAGGAGCGAACAGGAACAAGGCCTTCAGCGCATTAGGTGTTGGATCACCTGTAGGATTCATTTTGGGCCTTGTTGCTAGTAAGTTTTTCGTAGCAACATTTCCGATGGACAACTAATTTAATTTCGAAGGCGGTCTTTTAACTGAAAGTCGCGCCACATGGCGTTCATTGTTCTACATTCAAGCCGGTCTTGCTGTTTTCTTCGTTTGTCTTGCTCTCGTGGTATTTCCAAAAGATCACGCAAATCGGCGTTACGACAAAGGTTTAGACTGGGGGGGCGCTGTGTTAAGTACAACTGGCCTTGGCCTTTTAACGTTTGGGCTCTCGTAAGGACACACCCTGCATTTCGCAATAGGCGTTACTGAACTGAATTCAAGCGACTCCACAATTGCGCAAAAAGGTTGGTTGGATCCCCAGGTCCTTAGCCTATTCCTCGTATCCATCGTTGTGCTGGTCGCATTTGTCTTCTTCGAGCACTGGAGGGAATCAAGACACATGTCTGTTCTCATGCCTCTGAGCATATGGAGGCAGCCTGGAGCAAAATTGGGACCCCTCGTTGGCGTGGTATTTTTTGGATGGTGCGTGTATTTCCGAGGTATCGGTCTCTTGGTCACTCATGTTCCTTGCAGGTTTAGCTTCGATACTCTAAGTTATTTCTTCACGCTATAGTATGCTCGTCCATTCCAGTCAATTCATCTTCATTGAGCGCTGATGGTCTTCAGCTTTCAACAGGTACAATTGCTAGACCCAATGCAAACCTCTCTTCGGTTCATACCCATGGCTATCGCTGGAACGCTTCCTAGCATCGCAGCGGGATATTATGTCGCCCGCGTGCCTGCATATATTTTAATGTTGAGCGGTTTGCTCGTCAGCTTAGTAAGTCATTCGACCTCGACGGAGAATGTATGTTCAATCTTGGGAAGGCATCGGGCGCGATCTTCGCTTTGATAAACCCCGATCTCAGCTTCTGGTGCATGGCATTTTTTATGATGATCACCGTTGGTGAGTTATTTCTGTTCTCGGTGAAGAGAGGCTGACATTGCCGCTGTAGCTGGGGTGGCCATCGTATATCCATTAGGAAACCAACAAATCGCTGTATCGCTCGATGAAGATTCTCAATCCCTTGCAGGTGGCATTTTCAGCGTTACTACAAGAGTACGAGATTTTACCGCCCCCTCTCATTTTGTCTCGCTGAGTTTTTTTGTGAGCAGCTTGCTACAGCGATCGGACTTGCAGTGGCGTCTGAGATTGCCGACTCCGTGTCCAAAACATACAATAACAAGCACCCGGATCTTGGTGCGCAGTCGCCAGAAGTGTTGATGGTCGGTTTCCGAGCAGCTGGGTGGACTTGTTTCGCATCGACACTTTTAGGTATCTTTATCGTCATCATTGGGTTGAGAGACCTGGGTGTTATCGGCAAACAAACACGTGCAAGCGATGGCGCGGCACAATCAGACGAGGGCAAATCGAAGTCGGGCCAGAGAGACCCAGAATCGCTCAAGTAAAAAGGAGCAATTGTCTTGTCTCGCCCAAGACTAACGAATTGATGTGGAATTTTGTTTTGTTTTGTGCAGTATCTGATAGACGGGGAGATGCGTTCGGACAGAGTGCCAGTTATGTACCACACTAGAATAGAGGTCCCCATATATTTATATAAGCATATGCGCTGAAGCGTCGTGTGCCGTTCGACGTCCTGAGGTAAGTAGTAATCTCCAACGGACGTTAGTAACACGGGGGTGCTGATATTGTTGTAGCGGTTGGGTACCGACAACGGGACAAGGCCTAGCGCCGTAGCAGCCCATATTAAAGAAGACTTTGTTAAGGGCGCAATTCATTGAGGCTGTATCTTACTTGAATGACTCGCTCAGTGGTAGTACCAGGTCCTAGATGAATGAAAGAATCAGAAAGGTCAGCATATCACTTTGGTTCAGGTAAGTGAATCTCAAGAATCTCGAGTTCCTGGAAGTAGGGAGGCGGGTTATATTTTTAAGCTGAGTATGTTAGCGCTGGCATTGAGAGGAGCTTGATAGTTTTGCCTGGGCCTGGCACATGCACTGCTATAGTGCTGGTCCGTCGGGTTCGAGATAGGCAACAAATTCCCACGCATGTTGTCGTGTCACTTTCAATTGCTTCAATATCAGTAAACTTTCTAGACAACAGTCATGACCATACAGGAGCTAGCGGAAGGCAGAATAGCGGGTGTGCTTTCTTGATTCTTGGGGACGCAGCTGACCATATAACGATTCAGGACTTCAAAGGGCAAAAGACGGCGGATGACATTGTTCGCGTGGTACTCATCGCTAGCACAGTACGTGCCCTCTGTCGCCGCTGCGTTTAGCCAATTAGACCTCTTCTGGCAGATCCTCTCCTTTGTGATTGGTTTTGCCTTCAGCTCTCTCATGATAACAATGAGTACGTTCGCACTCTGTACAGTTGCGCTGTCTCTGGTGAGTTTATTTCATGAGACGTTCATGTACATAGTCGATTCACATCTTTACTATAGGTTGTCCTACCTCCTTGGCCCATGTTCAATCACCATCCAGTGACATGGTTATCTGTACAAGGAGACAGTCAGAAGTAACATTCGGTGTTTATTTTGATATCCTTGCCTCCTGCGGCAGACGTGGAAAAGCGTGACTTCTCTTGCTTCTGATAATCTATTATTTGCAAAGAGTGAGTCTTATTAATATTGTTCGACAGCCTGAGAGTACAAGGTAAGCTTGTTGTAGCAATTGTTATTCTTGCTTCCTCACAGGCATTCATGCTGCGTGTGGGGGCTGTGATTGCAGTGCCTTGCAATGGTGGTTGGCATCGTTACCTCTGAGTTCGAAGCACGGGGAACGTATTACACGGCCTAAGCCATTTCGATATCCACGTTTTTGAATGAGGAAACGCGATTGTTTCCAGAACTCAGGGGATTCTTGGCACTAGAACCCAAGTGGGATGAGACATACATGAGAAAATCATCAGCCGCATCTGTTGGATCAACTGGGAGCAAATCTCCGTTTGCGAACACAGACCCTTGACCGCCCTGAGTGATTTTAAAACGTTGATGGAGGCGGTTTTACTACTAACTAGCCTGAATCGTGAGCATCGCCTTTGCCAGTAAAAGTGCTTGTTGGCGTTAGAGACGTTCATCATGGCAGCAGCATTCTATCCATCGTCTATGGCAGCTCCGCTAGGGCAAGTGCCTGAAGAAACTGGTTTGATTACGCCGTCGCACGCAGGAGCTTATGAGTTTGATATGGCCATCACGCAACCACCCTCGGTTCATCAGCCACAGCTTCTTTCATCTCCTCCACCAGCAAGGTCACATACTTTAACACCTTCAACAACAATTGCAACAACCTTTACGACGGCGACTACGACGCAAAATACTGCTACTCCACGCCCTTTACCCTCTCCAAGGCCGCAGGCCACGTCTCACAGGCCCCGCCCAGTTTCAATGCCTCCACAGGCATTCACTACCACAACTCCAACAAGTTCTTCAGACCGCGAAAGACAGCAGACTACAGACTCAAAACACCGTCAGACCAGAGATGGTTCGACCAGCAAGCAGGGTCGAAGCTCAAACCGGATTCTTGGTGACTACACCTTGACCAAGACACTTGGAGCTGGCAGCATGGGAAAGGTCAAATTGGCTATTCATAATGTCACAGAAGAGAAGGTGTGTGCTGCGTTCATATCAAACATGATTTATCGTTCGAACACTCTGGTTGTTGTTCGTAGCTCGCCGTCAAAATCCTTCCCCGAGTGTATCCGCAGGCCTCCCAGCCCAACGGCTCAAATGCAACTCCAGAAGCAGTCGCAAAGCAGGCCTCAAAAGATGCTTCGAAAGAGATACGCACTCTCCGTGAAGCTGCCCTATCTATGCTTCTCCATCATCCGTACATCTGCGGCATGCGTGAGATGATCGTCCATCAACATCATTATTACATGGTATTCGAATATGTAAACGGTGGCCAGATGCTCGACTACATTATCAGCCACGGTCGGCTGCGGGAACGTGTCGCTCGCAAGTTCGCTCGTCAGATAGGAAGTGCGCTAGATTACTGCCATCGAAACAATGTGGTTCATCGAGGTCTGTGCTGCTATACTTAGATTGTCTCACATTTTCATTGTTTATCCCGCAGATCTCAAAATCGAGAACATCCTCATATCTGAAACAGGTAACATCAAGATCATCGACTTTGGCCTGTCTAATCTGTACGACCCTTCCTCCACTCTATCGACCTTTTGTGGCTCGCTATACTTCGCGGCTCCTGAGCTCCTTAATGCGAAGGTCTACATAGGACCAGAGGTTGATGTATGGAGTTTTGGAGTTGTCTTGTACGTGCTCGTATGTGGCAAAGTGCCTTTCGACGATCAGAGCATGCCCGCGCTGCATGCTAAAATTAAGCGAGGACTGGTCGAGTATCCTGTGTGGTTAAGCGCGGGTGCGTCCAAATCATGATATGAAGCATGTTACTCACTGATCAATTCTCCAGAATGCAAGCACTTACTCTCTCGAATGCTTGTCACTAATCCCGCCGTGCGTGCCTCGCTGACCGAGGTACTTGAGCATCCGTGGATGACTCGCGGCTTTAGTGGTCCCCCTGAATCACACATGGTACACCGGGACCCGCTTCGACCTGATGATCTTGATAAGCAAGTCATTAGAGGCATGAAAGGTTTCGAATTTGGGACTGATGAGGAAATGGAACGAAACCTCCGAAAGGTGCTCGAGTCTGACGGTTATATCCGCGCGGTTCAGGCATGGGACCGCAAGCGCGGTGGGCGCAATGGCGCAAACCACCGTTTCGAGTTCTCTAATTCCTCCCTTGCTATATCCTTCGATGGATCGGCTACGAATGCGTACAAGAACGAGTCTACGATGAGCCCTTCGAAGAAGTCGAAACGTTTTTCCGGATTCGACTTTTATCGCCGGAAGCTGTTCTCCCCTTCATCATCGCCACCCGCCACCCCTTCTCACTCGCCTCCCACCTCCCAGTCGCTTCTGTCAATTGGCGATGGCGCGCGTGACCCCCTCGACCCAACACAGGGATTTCATCCACTGGTCTCAATGTATTACCTTTCCCGCGAGAAGTTGGAGCGCGAGCGCGTCTATGGCCCCGGGCGCTTTGCTAGCTCCCAGCTATCCATTCAATCGGCTACAGCGACCAATGCACCCACCGCTGATGCTTCTGCACCACCTCCCTACCCGGCCAAGACCTTCCCTCAACCTGCCCCTGTCAAGAAGGAACAACAGCAGATTTCCGCCTCTGTATCTGCTAAAGCAGACTACGGTATGCCTCTCCCGCGCCTTCCTGCACCTGAGACTTCGCACTACTCCGACATGTCCTACGATGCAGCATCCGCAGCAGCCTCTCCGACCTCGGCTGCATTCCATGGGCAAGTGAGAGCTCGTGACTCAGGGCTGCCTCCACCTGCTACGAAGCGCGTCGAAATTTCCCAACCGCCCACGCCAACACCAGGACCGGCGACAGCACTTCCACGTGCTCCACCTGCGTCCACCCATCGCCGCAGCCACAGCATGAGCCAGCGACCAAATGCGCTCCGTGGATGGGGTGGAGGACTTGTTAGTGGCGAAAATCGCGTTGACGAGAACGGCGAGGAACAGGGTCCTCAATCGGCTGGTCTGGAGGGCGAGTTCACGGAGCAGGATAAGGTTCTGTCCGAGGAGGATCGTGCACACACACATGACGGTCCGCTGTCAGCTGGCGCCACGCTCGTGCGCAGGTTTGGCACGCTTTTGGTTGGGAAGGGTGATGATAATAAACGGAGTATTGGCAAGCGGGCGACGGTGTTGGGCGGTGTGCCATTGCGACCTTCGGGAGATGATGGCGAGAAGGCTGCTGAAACGTCTTGGAAACGGGGCGCAGATGCTGATGTGCGCAGATCATCCATCGTTGCGCCTCAGTCTATCACTGCTAGCCAGAGTCAGCCTCTTGGGAACGTACACAGGCGAGCTGCCACGATCCTTGATCCTCAGGGTCGTCAAATACGGCACGAGCGCCGCAGTAGCACTGGTGGAGCTTTACTCCCTAGTATCGGTGGCACCATTGGACGACACCGCCGGCCGTCGACTGGTTACGGAACGAGCAGCGGACGGCCAACTGGCTTTGGACACACTGAAAAGGTGGAGGAGAATGTTGAGCAGGAGGCAATTGATCAGGACGATGGCTTCAAGGATGAGCAGAGTGGGCACCACAGCGACAAGGAATTCAAGCCTGTACATCTTAAGGGGCTGTTCAGGTGAGTGCGAGTTTTGTGTTTATCAGGATAGTGCTGAGATATGCGATAGTGTTGCGACTACTTCTACAAAACCTCCATCAGTACTCAAGGCTGACATCAAGAAGGTCCTGGACCGAATGCAAGTTCAATATCGGGAGACACGGGGTGGCTTTGAATGTATTCATGTACCCTCCATCGATATTTCGTCTGTCCCCGAATCAACTCAGGTCCAAGGACGCTCTAGTCATCACCGCAGGACTGGTTCTAATGGCTCCAACGAAACTGGAATTACGCCTCGATCGCTTGTTAAGAAAGCATCGAAGATGTCTTTCGGTATGAAGTCTAAGGAACGGGAGAGGGAAAGGGAGAGTATGAAGGAAAAAGAACTCGAGGCTCCCTTGGAGAAAGAGCTCCCTCACAGGCCATCGATTGGGACTGCATTAAGCGCCACCCCCAGTAGCGGATCGTCCTCATTCTTCAACGTCTCCTCTAATACCCACACCATTATGGCGGACAATTCTCGGCAACAGGACGCCAACGTAACGGTGCCGGGGACACCTCATGAAGAACAGCGTGATCCATTCCGCTCGCAAACACCAGTAAAAGCCAAGGTCTTACCGCCCATACCACGTGACTTTGCTGCTACGCCGCAGCCGCATGCTCCCCGGCCGGCACCTTTCCCTACCGGTGAAGTTGATCGTGAAGTATTCGAATCTATTGGTGCCAGTTCACTGTCAGTCCGCTTCGAAATTAACATTATTAAGGTATGATATTTCTCCTGGACATCGTCTCGAACTCTGACAGACTTTGCCTTAGGTTCCTTGGCTGCCAATCCACGGTATACAGTTCCGAAGGGCTGGTGGCGATGGCTGGCAATACCAGATGCTCGCCCGCAGAGTTCTTACTGAGCTTAAGCTATAACCAATCGCCTTCATGCCCCCATTATGATTTACTACTTTCCAAAGCACCGTCATGCTCAATATTTCAATCTTTTGTGAGATATCTTCTTTATGTTTCTCTCCTTTCCCCAGTTAAAAACGGTTAGACACAACGAGTCACACGTGTTCCGTTCATATTCTGCCGATTACTTACTTGCCCACTCATTTCTCACGTGTATCAATGCTTCTCTCGAGGACGGCAATAATACCTATCTTATATGTTCTTCCATCTTGCTTTGGAAGTACTGTACAGAACGATGGAAATTCTGCAAGGATTCGTACTACTCTCGCTTCAGTTGTGTCATGACTTCTGAGCTGCCTTCTCACCGCATTTGTTCCTGTGTTGAATATCAACGCTCATTTATGCATATTAACTCAGACTTGGACTCGGAACGTGAATATAATACCATAATTCAAATGCTTGGGCAGGACTTGCAGCATTATGACATAAATAAAGTCCAGCTATTCCAGAAGTACCAATTTAATTCACAGCAAGCGGACAATAAATAGCTGGTATAGATTGCACATAAGTTTATCAGATCATCTTGAGCCTAGCCTTTGGCAAGGATTGGACAGTCTGGAACAACTCTGCGGCATCATCCCACCCCTCGAGACCCAGCCCTAGCATACCCGGTACCACCCAGGTCAGTGACACTCCAACATCTTTGCAGGCCTCCGTAACACTAACGAACGGCTCACTTGTGGTCGTAAACGCCAAATCGGCATTATGCTTGAGGGCTACGGCAAGATGCAGCAGGTTTCGTGCATTCTCGGACGAAATATATGCGACAAAACGATCCAAAGGAGAGAGCAACATGTCTGAAATGGCAAGTCGGCGAAGCGTGCGCGGTAAGAAAGGAAATATGTTTAAATTTGTCGGGGATACGTGGATGAATGTCTCGAGAGCAGGGCAATATTCCAGTGAACGGCATGGATCAAGCCTGTGTATCATCAAAAATCGAAGTCGTTCGCCGGTTGAGTCGAATGTGAGTAAAGGCGTGATATCTGGCGGCGGAAGGCTTTGAAGGTGACTTGGGATGATGACAAGCTTCCGCAGGGTCTGCCCGCTTTTTGCATCCTCGTCGGGTCCACGAAGGAGGTCAATGACCCCTGGGATTGACAAGTAGGTGCAATGCAAGATGAGGCTGCGAAGTTTTCCCAACTGGGTAGGAGGTGAATGGTCCCATGGCCATGTCTCGAAATACATCATCTCTAAGGTTTCCAGGAACGCCGCAGCACGCCCTAGAGTATGAAGGAGTGGCTTGCCACTGTGCCCCACAAATCCTGCCAGCTTAAGAGAGCGCAACGACGGGAAATCAAAGCGCTCAACTTCAGTTGGCAATGAGGGACCAAATATTTTATCCATGACGCCATAAATTTCCACTTTCGCTATTTGCGGCATCGAACTGAGGCAGCCGTTCAAGGCAGCGCAAAAATCATTGCGGTTCAACAGGCACACTGATTCGCCTGCGTCTGGTGTGAAGATCGTCATGACGCGCGAATAGGAACCAAATTTCCGCAGAATTGAACACAGCTGGAGAATACTCTCATTCAGCCATGGGACGATGAGGGTGTGGAACGTGATTTCGCGGGTAAAAGTGCACCAAGTTCGACAGACCAACGCAAACTGAACGAATGCAAGAAGATCATGTCGATATTGTTGCCATGACCTATTTATGAATGCTGGTTTGGGGAGTAGAGATGGAGGAGCGGGCGAGATATGTTGTAGAATTGATGGTATGAGCTCAGGAGGTATATGCACCGTTGGTGGCCCATAACGGTTACAAGTGCCAAGTGACATATCAGTGAAGCAGAGCGATTGCAGTAGTGCTACTGTACAAGCACTGTTGCTCGTCGCCTTGATGGAATACGAGACTCAGCACACCCGGATGATCACATCAGTGAACTCGTGAGGAAAGTAGATAGCAATAAATAACAATACATAGTACATAATCAACAGAACTAGCACAATTCTGCTATCGAGCATCACATTGTTATCTTTGGCTTTATATAGGCAAAGCCAGTCCCTCATCCCCTCACGATGGATGATGATTAGGAAAAGATCTCGATATCGCTCAGACTCAAACATAGAAGAATGAAGCTTGTATCTTCCGGGCAACGAGTACTTGTTCACTGAGCGGGCGAACCTGAATTGTGAGTCCTGTTGCCGTTATCAATGTCGTTTGCTTCAAATGACTAATGATTACATACTATATATCAATTGAGAATGCGTTCGAATATGCTATACCTTTGGGAATGCGTTCGAATATGCTATACCTTTGTGCGGCAGCTGGGTTATGCTCGACATGCGGGCGACAATCAATTTTTATCGCAATGTACCTCGACTTCGAACTCGGTGGAGGGGACACATGTTCGTCAAGTAAACATCAGCTGGGAATATATATGAAAAGCCCCACCTATATACATCAGCAGGGATTTTTTTGACATCCTCAATGTCCGTCCGTTATAAGATAATTGTCCGGGTGAGTGTCAAAGGAAGGATCTTCCAAAGATAAACGGCGTGTTTAACCAGCGAGCGAGAACCAATGTATGTACTGCTTTTCATTTTCACGTTCTCTGTTTCAAATATCTAATGACTATCTGCCATACAACACTTGGCAATCCGTATGAAAATGACGTTGTCATGCGCGGCAGGTCCAATGTTTTCGCCAAGTGAGCGGAAGTCAATTGTTATCTTGTTTCGAATACTCAAGAGAATTTCTTTGTATGTCTAATGACTGGCAGGTATTTTCTATGTTCAGTTGTGTTTCGAGAGGTTGTAGCCTTGCGCTGATGCTGCATTTTTTTGCGACGTTCCCTTCACTCGGGACTCGTACGCAGTTAGTCATGGGACGCTTGATGCCGTTAGTTATGTACTTATTGTCTACTATATATCAATTGAGAACTCATGGGAGATAGCGTTACCTTTGCGCACTAGCCGAGGTGTGTTCACTGAGCGGGCGACAAACAACATATGTCCTGCTTCAACTCTCCACACGACCTTCCGTGAGTTTCTAATCCAACGCCAAAGTCACGATTTGGCACAATAGGATATCTGTATTATCTTACGCGCATGAGTCTAAAAAATACAGCGACCGCGATGCCTGAGCTTTATGTCGTAGATCCAGCCTGTCCAAATCATTCCGAATGTTCTGCGCATTGTAACTGGACCATTAGTCCGCAGATCGTTCGGATTTGAGTTGTCCTACGAGCATGAGTCTTAAAACATACAGCGACCGCGATGCCTGTGCTTTACGTTGTAGATACGGCCTATCCAAATCATTCCGAATGTTCTGCGCACTGTAACTGGAACATTAGTCCGTAGATCGTGCGGATTTGAATCGTCCTACGAGCATGAGTCTAACAAATACAGCGACTGCAATGCCTGCGTCCTACGTTGTAGATTCAACTTATTTAAATAACACTGAGAGATTTGCGCACCGGATCTTGAAGCTCGGTACGGAGATTGTCGATATTTGCAACGGCTATTTGGCCAGAACATAAAATGCGCACGAATTGAGCCTAAGTAAATCAAACCGAGGGATCCTCACACTGAAACTTGACTCTTGCTCTGTAGATTGTTGGTATCTTGATGTGGTTTATTGGCATGAAGATAAAACATTTGGAAGCCAAGATGGCTGCCCTCTACTTGCTAGATTTAGCGGGACTCGAGACCATTCATGGACGTGACTCTGAGATTTGTGAGTTCTCGCAAATGGACATTTCACACCAAGCAAGTAGTACACCAAGTCATGAAATTAATAGCAAAATCTGATTATATTCAAACAATAGGACAGTAAGATGATGACAGATTTCTACGGCGAATCAAAAAAAGCATCGTCGCGCTGTGCCCTCTGTTTTGCTAGGGCGTTCACAGACATATTGGCCTTGGCCGCGTTGGTAAGCTCTTCGCGGCAATTCCTTCCGAAAATCTTCCTGAATGATAAAGCTACATCAACAGCTGGTAGGCGCAGTAGACAGTTAATAGCATACCTGGTCCACCATTCGAGGAGTCTTTCAACCCTGCGATGAGCTTCTCGACCAGGCGCTCTTTCAAAGAAGTCAACAATTGTCCGCCAGAATTGGACGTAGTCGAAGTCGCCATCAACGGACCGCCAGGAGGTGACGGAGGATAGTGCGAACCTTACCTGTAGCTTCGGTTAGCATACTGTAAACCTCATCGAACATTACAACATACCTGGCAGACGATGTAAGCGATCGAGCGAGGACCGACCTTTTCCATGTTAATGATTTGTGCCACGTGCTTTTTGACCTTGATCTCGCCGGAGAAAGTCTTTTTGGCGCGTCTGTTGTTCTGGATGATATCTGCTCCATCACCGTCGCCTTCGATGTCCTTGGCCGAGGAGGGCGATGTGAAAACCGCTTTAAAGCCCTGTAAAAAGGTGATGAGATCACCAGTGAACTAATCATGTGCCGCATACCTGAACAAGAATTTTTCCTTTGAAAAGACCCTCCTCCAAGTCGTCCGGATTGGCTTTGTACCCCTCGTACAAGAAGGTCGGAAATGAGAGATCCGTTACAATGTGGCCATCAGAACGATCGCGAATCCCTGCCCTTACCCTAGTGAAAGACGGCAGATCTAAGTACCATTCCTGAAGATTCGAAGGAGCACACCTACACTGGATTGCTCCAGTCGAGCTCGGCCGGGCAGAGCAACCTGCCGCACGCGTCGTTGGTGAACCCACGGGTGTGTTTATCATCCGGGTCGACAGGCGGATCCGGCTTGAACTCACGGTTGACCCATTCAGAAACGAGGTTCTTGAGTTTTGAGGTATCGTCCCCTCGAGCACCGTCAGCCCCCTGTCGAAGCTGTATGAAAAAGGCTTAATCTAGCAAAGTCAATATGCAGTGTAGGGAACGCAAACCGCTTTTAACATCTGCTGATATTCGTCAAACTCCATTTCTGTAGCCCGTTTTATGAACCAACGCATGGAATTCGTGAAGTTGATGTATCCGATCTGCAGCCGGTCTTGGCTATATGAAAAGGCTTATAAGTAGCATTGACGACGGTAGGGAGAAAGACTTACTCGAGGGTAGTTTCTGCGTCGTCGTCAAGATCACACCTTCTGTCATTCTCGCCGACAAGGTCTTCAACATTGTCGAACAGACAAATTATCCGTCTGATCGCTCGCCCACGAGCCATGTAATAGTTCGCCTGCCTGTTAAACTGAGCAAAGACAACGCGACACTTGAGTTATCGTTCTTACTTTTGTTTGGTTGCGCGCCCCGACTCAAGGATCTGCAGCTGCCCCTCCAATTGCGCGATTCTTCGTCTCTGCCGGGCGTGTACAGAAGGTTCCGCTGTGCTTGCGTTGGAATTTTCCTGCTGGTGGCTGGCCTCATGCTGCTGGCCCTCCTCAGGGTTGTTTTGCAACACACTGCCTTCGGCCTGTAAGCCGTTGTGACCTGACTCGGACGCACTGGCAACCGACATGGAAGCAGAAGGAAGGTATGCAGTAATATGATAGTGAAGCAGTGGTGAGGAGATAAGGGGAAGGAGCGAGACGAGGGATTGCGTTGACTAGCCTGCGTCTTATATACTGGACGGGACCTACATCCGTTGCCTATAAAGAGTATCCCTATACAGCACGGCGTCAGATGAATGTATGAACATAAGGGGAAATGTCGCTTAGACAGATACCAAATATGGGAAGGCGTTAATATCCTCCCGAGTTCAAAGTTTGGACTCGGGGGGAGGAACTGGCAGCTGCTCCGTCATGGTGAGGTACTTTGAACAGAGTCCAACTCCCGCGTCGAACTTGGGGCTGGACGCCGATCATCTACGTGGTTTCGAAGCTGGGCCAGGCTGAGAGGGAAGCTTTTCGACAACGGCATAAGGGGATTAGCCGCGACCGTGACCTTCTATAAACGGTAGTGCGGCCTGCTGACTCGGAAACCTTAAACCGTGAGCCCTCTTTGGCGAAAATTTTGATGCAACTCACACGATACAACTTGAACGAGCGGCATCGGACGATGATGAAGCAGAGCCTGGGCCCTACTTCGGTAGACGATTAAGAATAAGTCATCGAAGATCTCTCACCCGGCCGCGGCGGGCCAGGGACAATGGTCGGATACGTTCTTGAGATTAGACTCGGACCGTCACGGTTGTGATACTACAACTTGAAAATATAGTCAAATAACCGCAGCCTGAGACTACCA
Source organism: Suillus brevipes Sb2 (assembly GCA_011800875.2). NCBI lineage: Eukaryota > Fungi > Basidiomycota > Agaricomycetes > Boletales > Suillaceae > Suillus > Suillus brevipes. Next base: position 34,675 of record JRHT02000150.1, on the reverse strand, counting down.
CTAGTAGTACTACTAGAAGTGATGATTGACCGTGACCAGGTTAACTTGAAGTTGCTCAAGAATGAAAAAGACGAAACGATACCGTAACCTTTTACTAGTACTATTCATTGAAAGCGAACATGATACCCGCCAGTGGCTCTGCCGCCGTATGGTATGCCCGCAGGGCAGGGTCCATTTTCAACAATGCTTTGCTGTCACGGTATGCGCCATAAATCTGTTGAAGGAAACCTCTCCAGTAGTATAAGCCACCATGACTCGAACGAGGGGAGCGGGATGAAGGAAACCTGCGTGTGATGAGGTGTTGCATGGAAGATTTCTTGGACGTCTCGACGCATGCCTACGAATAGAACAAATAACAGGGGGAGGCGCGGTTAGAATCATAGCCGAAATCGAATTATAGGATGAGACTAACCGACTCCTGTTCGAATGTTTCATCGCACTCGTCCGATGCGAAGTTTTTGACGTTCTTCGCATCCAAAATTTGTTCTCTCGTACAGGCCTCATCAAGAGTCACCCGGGAAAGGACCCGTCAAGGAGAATCTCCGCATCTCTTGAACAAAGGTGCCGCCATGGAACGTGCCAAATCGCACGTCGGGTATAGATTTGGCAGTACTCGTTCTTTACCTGGGAGCCGAGCTAGTGGGTACAACTTGAAGATGATGGAAACTTTGCTGTCGGTTGCTATAGATTCGCGAGCACGAAGATCATAGTGCTGTCTTGCAGCTATGCCCTGATTTTGTTCGCCGATGAAAGAGGTCCATTCCCAAAGAAGTCTGAGGATTACATTCTTGTTGACTGTTGAAAAAGGGTTTAGTGAGTTGAGAGCACCGTTCTGAACGCCACCGTGACTTCAGTGAGCATACCTTTATTTAAAATCCAAATCTTAGGAGTTCCGAGTCAGGTCTCAGCACAAGGTCCATCTAGAAAAGGGAGACAATCAGCATGATGGATATAGTTTGTGACAACAACAGAAGAAACAAACCCGAAGACCATTCCAGGGCGCGATATGCAGAGAGCAGCGTAAAGTCAGGTAGCGTAGCCGCTGCCGCAGAGCCGAGTCCCACTCATCAAGCCCCCTCTCCCAAGACTACACACTCTCCATCTCATCGTTTTCCAGCTTAAACTCATTGTAGAGATGTGGAAACATGCCCTCCTCTCTGCACGGACCACACACCTCAGCCTTTGGGTCCTCCCACTTGATCATGTCCTTCTTGACAGGGTCGTCAGGGATGCGGAGTATGTAGACTCTGACGTGATACTACACTTGAAGAATTAGAGTGTAGTGGTGATCTGGCATGCGGTGGTGAGGTAGATGGGGCAACATCATGCTTGAATATGTAAAGCTGATGATCACCTGACCTATCATCACACACACGCGTCGGAGTTACTAGTACTTGTTCTCAAGCGCTATCTTGTAAACCTCATCGGAACATTTGAACGCATCACAATAAGACTATTTGCGTTTCCTCCGAGTCAGTACATCATAGTAAGAGTGGCAAAGTTCCCAGAAAGATTTCTAGTAGTACTAGTTACATTATCGAAGAGACGATTAGAAGTTCAGATATCGACACCATCATGGTGTACTATGACTCGGAATTCCTTGAGGTTCCCGTAGTAGGCGCCAGGCCACCATGGAGATCTAGAATGTGAAATCCAACTCGTCCTCTCCGTCCTCATCTTCAGCCTCGTCTCCGTTTTCGTTCCCACTTTCCTCATCCAGTTCCCCATCGCTGAAATCATCGTCGGACTCCTCATAGTCTTCGTTGCCCTCCCCTTCATCATCGGAAACCTCACCATCGCCGACCTCTCCATGAACTTCCCCCTCCTGCTCACTAAGGTTGACAGCTTCCGCCAGCACGGGCAGACAGTCTTTACTGATCCTCCGTAGCATTTCTGTATGTCCGACGCCTAGGTGGGTGTATCGCATAAACATGTCACGATCCGCAAATCTGGCTCAAACTTTGAGGGCTGCCGCTGCACCGCGAAAATAAATCTTCACACTTACATTCCGATGTAGTGCTCCTCCCAGTCATCTTCTTGCCCATCAGGGCGTGCCAATGATTTCCCAGGGCGAAGCCGACTCACACCTCGTCCTGCGGCAAATGCAGGGATTAAGTGTACTCCTCGAATAACTTGCCCTGGGTTGAGGAACCCAAACGCGTCTTGGTCCGCCTCTTCTACAAAACCAACTTTTGGGAGCCGAGCATTTTTCATGCTAAATCTGCTGTCCTGAAACACTGCCAGCCAACGGACCCAGAGGACCTCAAGGTGCTGTTTCACAGGTCGAGCTCCGTCCTGGATCCATACATCCATATGGTAGATACCCAATACCCGGGCATACCAATAGGGGTGGGTAGGAGCCATCTCTCCTGAAAGTACCATAACATCCCCGTGGCTTCTAGGATTGACGGTATCGTATTCGCGCCGCAGATCGTAGGTGGTATAGTGCACCTGCATAGTCTGAACTGAGTAGATCCTGTTGTTGGGGATAATGACCGTGTTGCGTTCCTCGTCGGTGAAAGTGTGATCGCAAAAACTGACATCTAACCCCCGAAGCCTAAAGAGTATGTGGTCCCTCAGCTTTGGAATGAAGTTCTGACAAATGCCGTGAGTATGGCGCAAGACGGAACCAAGTAGGTATCATACCCTGACAGCCGGATCACCATGATTTTCGCGAAGAAATGAAAATAGGTCGACAGGACTGTTCTGAATGGTCGATATCCAGTGGTGCGTTCCAGAGGGTATTGAAGGGGGGGATTCCGAGTCAACCTGTGGTTGATTGCAGGAGGAGGGTATGCCCCCTGCTTCAGCCACCCGCCGTCTGCGCTCGTGCTTGGCTAGCTGTGACGGAGTATCTAACTTGTTAGTCAGTGGGTAGAACGCCTTCAAGGCTCTATGGGCAAGCTCTCCCTGGCCAAATTTAGCTTCAAGTACGTAGTTTAGCCGCAAATCGTACCCACCATTTGAGTGGTGAATGAATCTGTGGTCCCGAAGAACTTTATGGTCCTTGCATAATCGCCCATTGCGTGGAACTTATAGGTGCCTAGGTTGAACTTCTTGATCCTCGGTCCACCAGACTCCTGAGGGGTATTGCCAGTTGCAGACTGTTGATTAGCCCTTCGTTGGCGAGCTGCTCTCTCCCGGGGCAACTCCACAGTGTTGAAGGCAGCGCATGTGCGGTCTCGAAACCTGCGCAACATTCGAGATAAATTGCCGAACGTTTCGTCGAGAAAGGTGACGGTTGAATCTGTATGCATTCTAAGTTTAGCAAGCGCATGCCATTGTGCGAACCGATAAAGTAAAGACTGCACAGCTGCGTCGTGGTCGGGGGGTAACAGCCCTTCGAAGACCGGAATGGCGCACTACCAATGGGAGCAAATCAGCGAGCCTGACGTTGAGGATGAACTGGTAGAAAAACCTGTAGAATATTTTCAAAGTCACGGGCAGCTAGGCGTTTCATCTCAGAAGTGTTGTTGGAAAAGCCGCGAATGATGCCGTTGCCAAACATTGGAATCTGTCGAAATCTGAGCGGGATCAAGGGCTCCCATCAGCGGCGGGTAGCAGCACCTCGTACCAACTCCCCATACCTGCAATCAAGCATTGCAACAAGCTGACTACCTTGAGGAAGCGCATAGAGAAGCCTTAAAAGATGTGTAAAGAGCGCCTTCCAGGTGCCGAGCTCGCACTCATGCATAAAGTCAACGACTAGCATGCGGAAGGGATCGAGGCCGAGCGACCCAAGCTTGTGGACAAATTGATTCTGCCAGCGGACTGTGAGCCATTAGTAAAATGGAAAGGAAGCCGTTGCACTTACCAAAGTAGGTACCCATGAGCCCTTCCCAAGAGTATTTTCTACCTTCGTACCATCGACGGTATTTCCCCACCTGTAGATAAAATCACGGGCCTTGACAACGTTCTCCTTAGCATATGTTCGAAGATTAGTCATACGCCTTCTCATGTCTCTTGGTAGCCCGAGGAAGTTGAACATGGATTTCAGCGTGACGCAGCAGGGGCAAGGGCACAGGCCCATATCTTTAATAGTCGAGATTAAAGCCCTGTATAACAATGAGTGAAACAATGTTTTGAATAAGGTCAGTAGGAGGCACTTCTCTGGATAATCCGCCGAATATGTAAATATGCGGGGAAAGACCCTACGTACTATGCCGTCAGCACATCTCAGGACGATACCATGACGATATGCTTCAATGAAATCTTCATCGAGCAAGATATCCCAGCAAGCGTGGAACAATTCCCTGCGGCAGTGGGCATGGAGAGACGCCATCCCAGATTTAGATATGCGGGATAGGCTGCCCAGGACATCTTTGACACTGTCGGGAAGCTAACCTCGTCGTCAGCAGTGAAAAGGCATTTGATTTAAGAGCTTACTGAAGGCAAAAATCCGACAAGGTGACACGCCCCTGATTTGGGTGACGCTCGCGCGTATTTTGTGAGATTTCCGAAATATAAGTACAACGGCCAAGCTTTTGCAGTCCCGAAGTTTGCCAGATGGGTAGCGTCGGAAAAAAACATCAGACCCGCAATGACGCGTTCCAACGAACATCCGGGCTCCCTTGGTAGTTTCTGGACGTCGTCCTGAGCTTGCAACCAGGCATCGGAAGTGTAGAGTTCATCGTACACCCGCTCCTGGTGGCCGTCCAAAGGGTCCTTCCACAGCCGTTGAAAAGGCAGTAGATGGAACGCCTTTGCTTGGGCGTCTGCAAACGCTACACGTATTACATCGACGAGAGGGCGATAGTGCAATCCAGGAACGATATAAGGTCGAGGGCCGTCTTCTTTCGACTTAGTTGGGATGCTGATGGTGACGCTAGTTTGAACCCAATCATCTGGGAAGGTAATTCTTTTCCCGCTTGCATCTCTATCCAGCTCTTGTAAGCTTCGCTTTACCGAGAAGTTCTCGAGATGCTTGGGGTCGAAATCCTCTGCCAGCATCACATCCTTGACTAGGTGTGAGACTTTATTTTCGGATATCAGGCTACCACCGGAATTCATCCAGGACATAAGGCGGTATATAGTCATGTTATTGAAGGGAAAAGGCGGCGCAGAAACGTTCGACGAAGCTTCTACTCGGGCTGTGGGAGACGTCCTTGCAAGTAACGTGGATGGGATTATTTGATCTGGCTCAAACGAAGGACGCCGGGGGTAAAGTCTGCATAGTCCAAACGAGTTGAAAGATGTCTGGAGCGTGTCCCTTAGAGTTAGTAGAACGCGTTTAATTCTGGACGGAGCTGGTAACGATGTTGAACTTTGGGCTGGCGAAAGATTTGCATTGTCTGTATGATTCAATTCATCGGATGGATGATCAATTTCTTCGAAAGATCTTGGAAATCGTCTCGTTCTTGGGGGCACGATTCCTTCTATAATATTCAAGTAATTGATAAACACATCGAGCCCGAGGGACAGCCGCTACCGAGATGATTCAGACACTAACCTAACTGAACGTCCGGCTCATTTCCATGATGACTTGTCATCTCGACATCGGCACCATCGCGTTGTGGTTTCTCTGAGTCAATCATGGGGTGCTGCAGGTCTGTTGGACTGGCGGCGCTGCATAACCCTCGCACGGTAGAAATTGTCCTCAGGAGTCTAGAAGAGACGACTGGCTTCATACTGGGACGATCTCTTAATACATGTCGAATAGCTGGAATTCGAGTCTGATGTTAACGGTGGTAAGTGGAGGCTCCATAGTAAGCGGCAGACTCTTGGAGAGAACTCACGGAGGGGTTTGGAATTAAATTTGAACCAGCCGCCTCTCTTGTGCGATCTTTTCTCCTCTGGCTCGCCAGGCTGCTGGCCCTCTTATAAAAATGACAACTTGCACGATGTCGACTGAGACCTCGGTTGTCTGTTGCCCTCTCCCAAGAGCAACCCAGAGCACCACACGACACCATTACTACTAGAAGAAACAAGAAAAAGCAGAAGCGCATTGAACTTTAATGATTATTGGACAGCGGCCTTTCGATAAACATGAAGGTCACGGTTGGTTGAAGGTGATTGCTTGAGGGACTAAAGCAGATTCCAGAAGTTACGGCCGACCAGTCACCGTGTGTGAATTTGGCCGACCATCCGAGTCAGGGAAACGTAATTCATTACACTGTGCAGCACCGTTACTACTCTGTAGCACAACCTGGTTGAGATCAGTCTTCAAAGCTTCAAGATCGTGTTAGTTGTTCTGCCGATCACAGATTAAACATCGCCAAACTAACATTCTTCACCGCCGTGACAATCATGTTTGTCAGATCAGGCCCGGGCGTCTAGCTATGCGTTGAAGGCTATCATGATGATGATCATCATAGTACTAGTAGTACCGTACGGTATCCTCGCTTCTGCCTCTACCACTCATTCATCGGTACTTTGACTAACCTGGCTCTGCGGCAGGAACATCTACTCCTTCTAGTGCGTTTACCACTATAACTCAGATGATCCGGCGCTCGGTCAACGGAGCCGCTACCGTGACTACTAGTACTACTAAGTAGTATCACCTGGCCTCAACATCTCCAAGTCTCGCCGCGGCTGGCCTGCCTTGATTCAGTACCATGGTCACCGGAAGGTTTTTATCACAGCTTCAAGTTGCATTAAGAATTTCTTTCACCATGAGGTCGAACCGTGACGGACTTCGCAGGTCATTTAAATTTGGTATGTCATGAGTCAAATGTGCGGGTTAAGTATTGAACTGACTGTGACTTGAACGATATCGATGTAAAGAACTAGTAGTTGTTGTGTTTGAATCCCCCCACTTGGGGCTACCGTCGATGTCTAACTTATTCTATTAGAAGTACTTTGCCTGCCCATACCGTGACCCTTGCCTGAATCGGACCGCGGTCCTCGCATTGCCTTGGCATTAACTGCTTTTCCTCTGTAGCATTTCTTCGCCATGTTGAACGATATCATAGACCGTCTGCCATTCAGTGCCTGTCTTCTCCCGGCAGATGCGCCTCCCACAGATCACAGCTGGTGCAATATTCGGAGAGAGTTCATCCGAGTCCTGCCATTAGTATGTGAGCATGCCGCAGCCACTGGCATAAGCAAGTAAGTGCTTACTTGTTTTCCCTTTCTAGTCTGGAGACGCCCTGTTTCTTTCTGACTTACTGCGGCCATAGAAGACTTGTAAGATTTGGAATGAGCAGGAAAGCTGATATCATCGTCCGGTGAGTTGTGAGTGAAACAGCACGTCATGACAAATGATGGATTGGGTTCCCAGAATGTTAATACGGCTACTGTCACGTCGTCGTGGCTGATTCCTAGAGGCGTTGGAAGCTGTTGCTGTTTGGAGGCTTGAATTAACTTGGAAGATATAGTGATCGGTCACGGGGCGGTTTGGTCTTATCCTACCTGCACTGCTGGTGATATACTACCATTGACGGCACTACTAGCCGGCGCTACGCAGGCCATATGGGGTTGGAATTCATCACTTGAAGGTCGCCTCAAGGCCTCATACACGAGCCGAACGCCGTACATACCAAAAGAGGTGATCATACAGAGCCTTTTTGAAGCTCCGCACATACCTCTATTGGTAGCTCTACTTGGTAGGTGAGAACGGTGAACCTCTTCACTTACTAAAGTTAGTAGAGACATGACAGTTACCCAATATGACAATTTACAAACCCTTCTGAGTCGGATACTGAAATTAAGTACTTCCTTTCCCAACTCTCACAATTAGTAGGAGTAGAGTTTTGTCCAGTCAGGGCCAGGCACCTGCATTGAAAGATGCCCCATGAAAAAACACTTCCCTCGCTGTTGGGTGTGCATTGTAGATATATACATATAATTCTTGCCTCTGTCAAGTCACTAAGTGTGGACTTATGCGCAAGTGACAACTATTGCCCATCCATGGAGTGTCAAACTAAACTTCAACATTCAACTAGGGCTGCACACCGTACTGTATACGGTGTGCGGCCATATGTATATGGTATAAATACAGCATATGGCTAACCTGTATACCGTACATGACATTGGTGGTGGACGAAGTGGACGGTACAGTACAGACTATTATACGGACATATACAGTGATGTACGGTACATACAGAATGCAAATAAACTATGAACAACTCAAACGAAGCCTTGCCTTCATGAGCATTAATGTCCTGATAGTCTCAGGCTTGAGACTTGCACGCCACAGTGAAACCGTGTCATGACCACCAGAGAAAATTCATTCAACAGCAACAGCAGATCCTACAAAGAAGATAACTAAGTACAAACACCTGGGACATAGAGTAAGTACTCACCAGGTATTGAAAGGATATCATGTGCAAGTCGAGAGAGGTTCGGAAACTGTGCTCGATGACCTGCCCACCATTGAATGGGGTCACAAAGGTCAAAGTCCTCTTGCGGAAGCTTCAGGTACTCCTCGAATTCATCCACTGACAGATTCATCCGCTTCTTATACCTTGCTGTAAAGTTCACCTTTGATGGGGACATTCTGCCATCTGACACATCTGCACGGTGACCTGTGCTGGTAGATGGTGCACAGTCCTGTGCAACAGATGTAGCGATATAGTCAGCTTTATACAGGGCGTGTAGGTCGTTCTTCAGCGAGTCCATTTGCAATCGCGAACTTTCGTCATCGGCGCCACAGTCATCACGGAGACCTTCATAAGTGATGCGGGGATTGAGTACTTGAACTAGATTAGCTATCAAACTAGAAATATAAATTGTAGTACAAAACTTACTTGAAGCCCAGACATAATACAGTGAATCATCAATCTTGAAAAAAGTAGTCGCTGAGCTTCCGATGTGCATTGATCAATGCCAGTTGTATTTTTGCTGGTGCTGAGTCTGGAAGGTTTGCTAGATCATCCCAAAGTGATTCCTCAAGACCTTGAAATATAGCATGGGCCAAAGAGAGCATTGGGCGCTTGGTCGTTGACATTTGAGTAGCAGCAGACCAGAATGCCTTCAGCCGCCCTGTTACTAGTTTGATTGACTGCCAATCATCATCAGAAAGTTCGTATTGGTGTAGTTCACGCATCTTCGCCACAAAGTCATTGATAGCTTTTCGAAAATCCAATGCACGGTGAAGATGAGGAATCGCGAGTGGGTCTATACCGAAAAATATATGATGAGTCGCCTGCAGTAGTCCTCGAACGCGCAGAGGTGATTGCACGCTGCGAAGGCGGATTAGGCGTGTAGGCGTGCAGATTGCGGATATCGCGCGGAGATACCGCGGAAAGCGCAATGATACCGCGGAAACGCGCACGAAAGCACGAAATGGAAGCGTAAGTGGAAAGGTTCAGCGGACAGGAGACGTGCAGGACAGGACAGGGAGATACTAGGCGACCACGCAAAAGGAAATAGAAAAGTTGACTGAAATCGATATATGAAGTGAACAAATGTGTATAAAGGTATAAGATGTTGTGTTGTTGAGAAAAAGCGAAGCGAAGGCGAAGCCGAGTCGTGGACCCTTGTAAATGGAATCTGTACTCCTGAGACTACCTAAAAAGTGAATGAATGAATGAGTGATGTAGGGTAGTAGAACGTAGTCACATATGACCCTTAGATAGAGATAAGTAACGTTGTGTTGGTGACGCGCTGAAAGATGAGAAAACGTTGTTCGAGAGAACTCTTTTAGAACTCTCTGGAAGTGCGATGAAGACGGAGAAGTGACGGGGGATATCACGCGGATATCGCGCGAACAAGGCGGAGTGCCAAGACGGATGCAGCGCGAAAGCGGAAAGCAGCGCAATTGCGTGCGAAGCGCAAATGTTCCGTGGAGCGTGGGCGCGAAACGCGTCTAAGGAAACGACTGAACAAGTCGCGTAGGGGAGCGTAAATGATCTCCTTATCTGAGTCATTTCTAGGAGAGCCCGGCTGAAGATGAGCGCAACATCATCCCACAAACCCTGTAGTCATCAGTAGTCCCCAGTCAGGTCTAGACTGTGTATCCACAAAGTCTCCAGAAAACCCAGAAGCCCCAGAATCAGTCATCAGAATCTCGTCAACAGTGTGTACATCGTAAGTAGTAAGGTAAGTCAACCAACAAAGGTTCACAGCTCCGGCTCGGGAGAGGT